>JAOXNO010000002.1:19741434-19763547 GCA_028565335.1 Limnodromus scolopaceus | reverse complement strand
CTGTATATATTTCTGAAAACCCTACCTTCATAAAAACCTCAGCTACGGTTTCCAGCCCTTCTGATATAAAAATCTTTAGAACATGATACAACGCACAATAAATGTTAGAAAAACAGAGAAAAACTAATATTTTTTTTTTTTTTGTAATCTTATGATTTTACAACAGTCACAGGCAGGAAAGGGCTATTTCATGTTTTTTTAACCTCTAGATAAGGCCTCACTGGAGAAAAATATTGTGAGTCGGTGGATATACTTCCTTATGCTAGGAAAAAAATTATCATATAATGAGTTTAGCAGTGTATATATAGAACTCATTTAGATGTGGAATGTAATTATGTGGCACGTATCCTGGTTAAAAATGCTCAGTTACTGTTTGTCACTGTCTCTTTTCTGAGTATGTTTTTCATGGCAATTCATCTATGTCTGTTAAATCCAGAGTAGGATGAGGTTAACACCTTGTATGTAACATCTGTAACACCTGATAACACCCTTTGCAAAGCAAGTTGAAACTGAAGAAAATTTGATTAATGCTTTGTCATTTCAAGTTTATTATTTTCTATTCTAAAAGCAGAAAGTGGCAAAGAGAATACAGCCCTTCTGAAAAAATAAGATTAAGATTTGCTGTGATTTAAACTCTCTGATTTTTATGGTAAATAGTTTAACGTTTTTTCCACCATTATCTTGTACTTGTTAAGTAGTTTCATATAAATATAAGTGTCCATTATGTGCTATGTACTGAAGGATTAAAAAAGAAAGTCCTAGGTATACTCCGTAAACATGCGATGTCATTCTTTTTTCCGGGATAGAAAGCTGCATGCTTAAAGCTACGGTACAGACAGACAGAAACAGAGATCCATCCTGACATATTCTTAGGGACTTGGGTTATTGTACTTTTTTTCCCAATTCCTGTCACAATGGATCCATTTTGTAACCCTGCTCCTTGGCTGCTGGGCAATGCCCTCCTCCTGCACCCAGCAGGAATTAAAGGAAGAAAGAAATAAGAAACAAGAAGAAGGGACCCATGGAACAATCCAGCCCCCTTCCCCAGCAGGCGAAATATCTAACCCTTCCATATTTTCTCATTTTTACTTTGTTGTTTAAGATCATGTGTGTGTCTTCTTTATCTTTATGCTTTGTTTCCATTATAACAAAATATGTCTGTATTTTCCCTTTCAAGTTAATCGAAAGATGTTGGAACACACAAAAATTGCTAAGAGTAAAATAACATTAAAATGTTAAGCACGCCAAAGTGGGAAATGCCAGAATTAAGATTATCTGTGCATCATCCCCCCCCTGGTTGTATGCATTAATTACACAATAATGCATTTCTTTCAGACGTCTGCTGCTGGAGTCAGTGCACGGAGCACGTGGTGCTTAAAAATTAAGTTGGGAATTTATGAAGTACAAGATCTTGTCTCTTGACTTGATTGTCCTAATGTACGCTACAGCGTGTGCAATATTCCTGTGGTGACAGCATTTAGAGACGCTGTCAGAGGCTGGAAGTAAAGGTAGAGCGTGTGGTAGACATTAATGTAGCGAAAGATATCCCTTGCCCCAAAAACTTCCGAAGCTTGACAAACAGAAGAGCTGTGAGTTAGAAAAAGAATAAAAATCAATGTGCCCATTGGCCACATGAGGAATTAATGCAGCACTGGCAATAAATCCCATAGCTCAGAAGTCAATTTTGGGACAAAGCGTGGTTGTGCTGGAGAGTTTTTGTTCCAGCTACCTTTGCCCGGGAGTGCTGGGTTGTTCTTTGCAGGAGGAAAGCAAGAAGAGCAATCCGAACTGGTGGTAATGCCCGGGAGTTAGGTCTGTGATGGATGTCACACGTTGTCACAATATAGAACAGCCCCCTAAAATTAAGAAGATACAACAGACCTGAATCTCACTGCTTCTCTACCGATGAGGCACACAGAATGTTGCTGTGCCTCACATGAAGCTTAATTACTTATTTACATGTTATCAACACCGATTTCAACTATATCCCGGCCCTCTCCTTTGGCAAGGGAAGAGGCAACATTTTTGAAACCAGGGGTTTTTTTACAGATGAAAGCACAGCCTGGTTGGCAGAGATAGCTGTGAGTATAACATCCAGTTTTACAGCTTTTGCCAAAGAGTGGTCCTTTCTCTAATGGACTCTTCAAACAATTTAACTGTCCCCTTTGATGGCTTTACATTTGTACATTTACATACACACAGATACAAATCAACCATGGGATGAAATTGTACCTATGTGTATAGATGAGGCTGTTCCTATATGGACTTGTTAAAGGAAGAAGCTTCACAAAACCCCTTTACGACTATAATTGAATGACCCAGAAGGAGGACTGTGCTACGCTTTGCTTTGTCACTCATGACACCCCCACGTGGCACCGACAGAGCACACCCAGCTAGGGCTGACCATCTTTGGACTCTTCCCTCCTGCGTGTGCTCATACGTAGCAGCAAGTGACCTTTTAAAAGCAACACAAAACCACACTTTTCCCACATTCCTGACTCTGTCCTGCAGCTACCTCCAGCAAGCAGAACGGCTGGGGTAGCAGCTCTTTGTGAGCTTAAAGCCAAGAATCTGTTCCTGTGTGTCTCTGGCGTGTCGTCCTGGGGCTCCGAATGTTGACAGCTCACATGGGTACAGCCTGCAGCTGCATCCCGCACATTCTGATCCCCTCGCAAACTCTTTATACAATAGGGTCTCGAATACATTGTGGGCAGAAGAAAACAACCCCCCCCCAACATGTTCTATTTTGGTATGTTGAGCCTCAAGTCTATTGGCTGGGAGCTGTCATCAGACATGACCATATGTTACTCAATGGTATTACAAGTAAATCCTAATTGAGTGCAAATTATGAAGATTAAAGTCACCTCAGATTTAGCTGTATTAGGTTGAGGCAAATGTATTTCAAAGTCCTGTTTAAAATGCTGCAGTTCTCAGCGCAGAAATTAACGGGCTGTCATTACCTTGGATTTTATGAGCTGTTCTAAAAGTCTGGAGTTCCTCATTTGGAGCCCTTAGTCATGGAATATAGGAACAGTCCTTTGCAGCTCAGACTGAAAAACACCAAAGACAATGTATTGTCAACAACTTTTGAAAAAAAAATTAAATATTGATACAGCTAAGTCACTGCAGAGTTTCCTGGTATAAGCTTTTCATAAATAATAGTAAAAGACTGGATGACTGCTTTTCTAATTGGGGCTTAAATCAAAGGTTTGTATTTAAGCAATCCACTGTGAGGGTAAGGCAGGAACAGTTTGTAACAGGCAATACCATACATTTTGGAAACAATTAACTGCAGAAAGATCTGCCTTGATGATTGGAGTTTATTACTGTTTCATAAGAAGGCTGTAACGTAGTAAGGAGCTGAACTTCATCTATTGGTGCACTTCGGATGATGCACTCCATTTTAATGAGATTAAAGGTTTAATGCAGATAAAAGATTTTTATCTGTTCACTGCACCTGCATTCAACACAGGGATTTCAGAGTGAAATCAACAGAGAGTCATCGGAGAGCCACATTCATCTTCATCGATAGGAGCTTCTGACTTCTTTCCTTCTTTTTTCTATTCCGTACAAACCCAAAATGATCAGGACACATTTCTTCCTGTTCTCAGCACTGATCATGTGCAGGATACCTGCCGAGGAGATCTTTCAGCCAACTCTAGTGCTGGACATGGCTAAAGTCCTTCTGGATAACTACTGCTATCCTGAAAACCTAGTGGGAATGCAAGAAGCCATTGAGCAAGCAATCAAGAGCGGGGAGATCCTGGACATCTCAGATCCAAAAATGCTGGCCAGTGTCTTGACAGCTGGAGTGCAAGGTGCTCTGAATGACCCAAGGCTGGTGATTTCCTACGAACCATCACCGCATGCAGCTCCCAAACAAGAAGCTGAGGCTTCCCCAACTCGTGAACAGCTCCTGAGTCTTATTGAGCATGTGGTCATGTATGACAAGCTGGAGGGGAACGTTGGCTACCTGAGGATTGATTATATCATAGGAGAGGAAGCAGTACAGAAAGTTGGAGCTTTTCTGGTGGACAAGGTTTGGAAGACGCTGATAGAGACATCTGCCCTGGTGATAGATCTTCGTCACAGCACTGGGGGACAGATTTCTGGCCTCCCCTTCATTGTCTCATACTTGCATGAAGCCGACAAGATGCTGCACGTTGAGACTGTATACAACCGACCCTCCAATACTACCACAGAGATATGGACACTGCCAAAAGTGCTGGGAGAGAGGTACGGCAAGGACAAGGATGTCATTGTCTTGATCAGCCGCCACACCACAGGAGTGGCTGAAGATGTGGCTTACATCCTCAAGCACATGAACAGGGCTATCACTGTCGGGGAGAAGACAGCCGGGGGCTCTCTGGACATCCAGAAGCTGCGTATTGGCCCCTCCAATTTCTATATGATGGTTCCCGTATCCCGATCTGTGAGCCCCTTGAGTGGGGGTGGACAGAGCTGGGAGGTGAGTGGGGTGATGCCATGTGTGGCTACTGAGGCAGAGAAAGCCTTGCAGAAATCCCTGGACATCCTGGCAGTGCGCAGAGCAGTGCCGGGCACCCTCAGCCACCTCACAAACATATTAAAGGACTACTACAGCTTAGTGGAGCGGGTGCCAGCACTGCTGCGGCGCCTCGTCACCTCCGACTTCTCTTCCGTGCAGTCAGCAGAAGACCTGGCCTCCAAGCTCAACACTGAGATGCAGACCCTATCTGAAGACCCCCGCCTGTTGGTCCGAGTCACGATGCCAGGCGAAGCTGCTGCCTCCTCTGCTGAGAAGCCAATTGCAGTGGCAGCCAACTTACCTGACAATGAGGAGCTGCTGCATGCCTTGGTGGATACTGTCTTCAAGGTGTCGGTGCTGCCGGGCAATGTTGGCTACATGCGCTTTGATGAGTTTGCAGATGCCTCTGTGCTTGCTAAGCTGGGACCTTACATTGTCCACAAAGTGTGGGAGCCCCTCCAAAATACAGAGAACTTGATCATGGACCTGCGTTACAACCCCGGTGGCCCTTCCTCCTCTGCTGTGCCTGTGCTACTCTCCTATTTCCAAGATCCTGCTGCTGGCCCCATCCATCTCTTCACAACCTATGACAGGCGCACCAACCACACACAGGAGCACAATAGCCAGGTCAAACTGCTGGGCCAGCCCTATGGAGCTCAGCGTGGCATCTACCTGCTCACCAGCCACCACACTGCTACAGCTGCTGAGGAGTTTGCTTACCTCATGCAGTCCCTGGGCCGTGCCACCCTGATTGGCGAGATCACAGCTGGAAGCCTCTCGCACACCCGTACCTTCCCTCTGCTGCAGCCTGAGCAGGGAATCACCCGTGGCCTCACTATCACAGTTCCTGTCATCACCTTCATAGACAACCATGGGGAAAGCTGGATGGGTGGAGGTGTTGTGCCTGATGCCATAGTCCTGGCTGAGGATGCACTGGAGAAGGCTGAAGAGGTGCTAGCTTTTCACAAGAACATGGGAGCACTTTTGGAAGGTACCGGGCAACTCCTAGAGGCTCACTATGCCATCCCAGAAGTGGCTAGTAAGGCCAGTGCTATGCTCAGCACCAAACGGGCCCAAGGAGGTTATCGATCAGCTGTAGACTTTGAGACATTGGCTTCCCAGCTTACCAGTGACTTGCAGGAGGCCTCAGGGGACCAGAGGCTTCACGTCTTCCACAGCCATGTGGAGCCTACACCAGAAGAACAGCTTCCCAACATGATTCCCAGCCCTGAGGAGCTGAGCTACATCATTGAGGCACTCTTCAAAATTGAGGTATTGCCAGGCAACCTGGGCTACCTTCGTTTTGATATGATGGCTGAGGCAGAAACAGTGAAGGCCATTGGACCCCAGCTGATACAGATGGTATGGAACAAGCTGGTGGACACGGATGCCATGATCATTGACATGAGGTACAACACGGGTGGCTACTCCACCGCCATCCCAATACTTTGTTCCTACTTCTTTGAGCCTGAGCCTCGGCAACACCTCTACACCGTCTTCGATCGCAGTACCTCCCGCAGCACGGAGGTGTGGACTCTCCCCCAAGTCGCCGGCAAGAGATACGGCTCCCTCAAGGACATCTACATCCTGACAAGCCATATGAGTGGCTCCGCAGCTGAAGCTTTCACTCGCTCCATGAAGGATCTACACCGGGCCACGGTTATTGGTGAGCCCACAGTAGGTGGTTCCCTCTCGGTGGGCATTTATCGGGTTGGGAACAGTTCCCTCTATGCCTCCATCCCCAGCCAAGTGGTGCTCAGTCCAGTCACCGGCAAAGTATGGAGTGTGTCTGGGGTGGAGCCACACATCACCATCCAGGCCAGCGAAGCCATGGCTGTAGCTCAGCAGATTGCCAACCTGCGTGCCCAGGTGCCACAGACACTGCAAACTATAGGCAAGCTTGTGGCAGATAATTACGCCTTTGTGGACATTGGGACTGTTATAGCATCCAACCTCACACAGAACATCAACAAAGGTGTTTATAAAAGGATTAATACAGAAGAGGAACTGGCCAAGAAGGTGACTGCCAACTTGCAAGCTCTTTCTGATGATGAGCACCTGAAATTACTCTACATCCCCGAACACGCCAAGGACAGCATCCCAGGGATCATGCCAAAACAGGTACAGTTGACTTGTACCCAGCTATACTGATGCCAGCTAGATGGGAGCACTGGGGCAGATATACCTTATCTGTTTCTAGCCCATATGATAAACCCACCGGAATTTACCTGTACCCAAAAGAGAAGCCAGTGCCTGAGTGGGTTTTGGAGGCTGAGGTCTCTCTGACACTAAAGCAAGTCAGGGTTGTTGCTCGTGGTAGTAGATGGTAGTTCCGGATGCATGCGATTTGGGAACAACCTTCAGGCTTTGGATCTCTTTCAGTTGCCATCTCACATGAGTAAATATGCAGGGCTTCACGGTGAGAGGGAGGACACCTCATTGTCTCTGTGAGCCCTTCTCTTTCAGTGTTGTGGCCTTTCGAGTATAATAAATCAGTGCAGAACCCCACTGGTTACAAACCCAATTTGTAACTTAAGAAAAATTTGTTTGAACCAGAGTAAATGCAAAAATTAATAATCTAAAATAAAAATTAATAAAATGCACCCACAAAACACAAGTGATTTTTCTGTATAAAATTGCTGTACCTGATTTCTCTTAACACCAGAATAACGGGCAGCTCCTTTGCTAGTGACAGTGGAAAATTGTTCCAATTGTATCTCCTGCTCAGCATCAGATGGTTTCCCAGTGACTTAGAAATACTTTGGAAGAAGTATCTGGGTGGAAGTTAGGTGACCCCAGGGAGAAATTGATTTTTAATAATCTACTTTGGCCCTTGCTGTGTGGTTTGCATAACAGTCTGTGCTTTGTTCTGAGCCCGCGTATTTATACACTGCTCTGCCTTGGCAATCTTTCTTCTTCATTGTTGTGTTGGAGGGAGCTCCCAGGAGCACTTGTTAAAATTCCATCTTCAAATTAAAGGGAGGGTTGGGATAACCTGATCCCTTTCTTGGATGGAGTTAGCTCCTTTCTGGCTACTGCTCTAGCAGGGCTATCAGAGACGTGTTTTCTCCAGGGACTCATAAAATTACTGTTTGAAGAGAATGTATTTGCCTTTGCAATGAACCAGAGTATACCAAGTGTCAGGTAACTATTAAATGTTTCCTGGGGGAGGAAATCGGTGGGCTTCCACCCTCTGAAGTTTTTGGCATGCATGATTTAAAGTGGGTATGACCTTTGTGGTATTATCTCCAACGCTAAGGTCAAGGGCAAAGTCTAAGCATTGCCAGGGAGGACATTTTTTTCAAGTTTGTTAACCAAGAAATACCATCCCCATTCTTGCCTCTAAGCTTAAATGGAAATAATTAATTAAAGGATTTTTCTAATCCATCACTCTCTTTCCCTCCTACATTTGTTGGGTGTGGAAAACTTCACTCCAAAGATGTTTTTGAGAGAGCTCCCTGCTAAATTATATGTATCAGTAGTGATACATGATCATTTCTCCCCATTCTACAAAAGTGGGCCCGTCTTGCAAATTAGTGTTTTCACTGAAAGCTGTTAATGGTAATTGATGGCTATTTTCCCTTGTTCAAACCTTACTTACTTTACTCAGACCTTGAATGTTCAGAACAGGATGTACAGGACAAATATCTGATTTGTCACATGACGTGAGATTCTGATCCTGGTAGAGCTAGTGAGGAAAGGCCATTACACTAATTAATGCCTCTGTTTACCTCGGCTCTTTGTCAAGCAAAATGATTGGAAGAGGCCGGGGATACATCCATAAGAAGGAAATCACATCAGTGTGGATGAAAATCAGGACAAATGTGAGCTTTCTCTGAAGGGAGATAACGTATAAATAGCCAAGGAAAAGCATGGGTCTCTTATGAGGCTAAAACAGTTTCCAAAGGTGTATGCATTCCCTCATAGTGCTTGAGGAGATTGGGAGGCAGAGAAACAAGGGAGTGGCATTAAGACATCTTAAGGAGAAAGAGGGTGAGCGAACAAAGACACATTGAAGTAAAGGATTTTCTTTGTGATAGAGAGGAAAGAAAATTCACCTGAGCACTGGGAAGCAATAGTCCTGCCTTGGGGATGCTTTCTGTGGAAAATTTCAGGAATACCCCATGCCAATACTCCAGAGAGCAAATGCCCTAAGATTACAGTGGAGCTTACGTGACGGCACTAATTGCATTTGTAAATTACTATTTTTTTACAGTCCTATACGTGGACAGAGTGGCTGTTTTAATCCATATCACATTTATTCCTCAAAAACCTAAGAACTAGTTTTTCTCTTGTGCTGCCTACCTTCCAAGCCACCCTTTCCCTTGACAGTGGGATTTTCTTGCTAACGACCTTGACAGTGAAGCAGATCCAATGCAATTAAACGAAAGTGATGATGAATAACTGCAGGAAGGATGGGATGGGACGTAGGAGACAGACAAGTGAAATGCATGTAGACCTTTGCATCTGCTACACTAGAATAGCTGCTGAAGCATAATACGGGGTGGTGAACGTGTCTCCTCTATGACAGCAGCAAGGTCAATCCCAGACGGAGTTGTCTGCTGCCTAAATGCCTTTTTTCCAAAGTCAGCCTTCCCAGAGGCAAATATTGTATATATTGCTTGTGATTCAGAAAATAGCATTTTGCTTATGAGGCAGAGCTCTGGAAACTTGATGATGCTCAGTTCCATAATCCCTATTTCTCATTCTTCTGTTTGCCTCTCTCTGCCTCCAGTCAGACCTTCCCTTCTGTACCAAATATTTGTCATCATGAATATCTGAGTATTGTAGGCTACCTAATTTTGGCAAATGTTTTATGTCAATTTTAAGTGACAAGAATCTCCCTGAGTGACTCTTTTGGCCCCCTGGTAACGCCCAAATACTTTTAATGCAGTCTTCACACCAAAGAGTATTTTTTTGTTAATGTTTCAAATAAAGGGCTGAAAATGATGATCAGAGTAAAAGACAAAAAGGAATCCTTTATAAAGAGGAATTGTTCCTGCAGTTGAAGTTCTCCTTTTCCCAGATAAATAATATGTATCTATTGTACTTGCTCAAGGAGGCAATAGTTAACAGATGTCTCACCAGAAAGGAGTATAATTTGCTGATGTCCCTTCATTAATGAGTGAAATCAAAATGCTCAGCCTCAAAGTGTCAAGACAGATAATCAGATTGCTACATCTATTGCCAGTGGGTGGTATAAAAATTATTGTGGGCCCACACAATGCTGATTTGTATCAACATAACCACAGGAAAGGCAGTGGAACTATGCAAGTTTATGCAAGCCCAAAAAGAAATGTCTTGTGTTTAACTCTCATTGACTCTTCACCTTTTGCAGTTCATGCTTCTTGTATTTGGTGCGGAAAAGAATATGACACTCTGTTAATCACTTTTGTTCTTTTTCTAGTGCCTTTCATCTCTTTTAATCCTTTCCAGAGCAGAGTCACAGAGAGTTTCAGCTTTTCCTTCTGGTAAACCCCCCTGCCCAGTCCTAGCTGTCTGGGTGCAATGGAGGACAGGATTAGAATTCAAAGCTACAGGTCTGGAAAAGCTGGAGAAACGATCTGTGAAAATCAGGGTGAGGTTAAATAAGAAAGACCAGGCTGGATGGGGCTTTGAGCAACCTGGTCTAGTGGGACGTGTCCCTGCCCATGGCAGGGGGTTGGAACTCAATGATCTTTAAGGTCCCTTCCAACCCACCCATTCTATGATTCTGTGATTCTAAGAACACGTGCAGGGTTCTTACACAATTTGTAGGGTGATAGTGATTGACTGCACAGCTCTGGGAGAAAAACAGCTTGTTTAGGGGGAGTTCTGTAAAAAAGTATACAGGTTCTTCAGAGTTCACAAGCTGAACACGTCAGTAGAATCAAGTTATTGCAGTAAAAAATAATAACCATCAAACTGGAATGGATAAGGAGGAATATAATCAACAAGACGTGTGAAGTCTTTTGCTATATTCAGCTCTAAAGAAAATTCAGCTAGAGTGTACTACGTGCAGTCTTGGGCAATGCTTTTCTGGGAGGATGTGGCTCAAGTGGTGAGACAGCAGAAAAAAGAGGAAAAGGAGCAAAGAGAAGGCTGAGTAAGAGTCATCTTGAAAAAGTTTAAAAGATATGGGTTGTTTATTCCAGAGAGAAGAAACCTGAGGGGAGACATGAAAACAGTCTTCAGATACATAAGAGGCTGTTTCAAATATGAAAAGAATAAGCTGTTCCCTTGTCCATGGAAAATAGGCCAAGGAGTAATGCACTTAGACTGCAGAAAGTGGTGAACTTAGACTGTTTACACTAGATGTTAAAAACATCTTTGTAATAGTAAGGCTAGTGACGTACTAGACTGGATTGCCTGGAAAACACCCAGTTTTAAGTGTGTTTTTAAGAGCAAGTAAGAGTGGGCTGTCAGGGATATAGCTGATCCTGATCAGTCCTTGAGCTGGGAGACCTACTGGTGAGCGTACACAAGGAACCCAAATGTTATTCTAAAAAAGAAAGGTGCAAACCCGCCACTCAGCCCCCGAGATCTCATGGTTCTTAAAGCAGTCTCAGGATCTGCAATGACACAAGGGGGTTGGCTGGTAGTATTTTAACAGCACAAGCAACCTTCATGGAGCTCAGAGTTAGGTTACAATGGTCAGCACAAAGTTAGCAATGGAAATACAGTTTCCATCGAAATGTTGTTCCATCCCCAACTTAGGGGAGAGGTGAAAGGGGAGAAAAGAGGGAAGAGAGGCACAGTTGAAGAAGCAGTTTGCCCACGGTTGGGGTGTGTGTCAGTAGCAGACCCAGGGACGAAACTCGCTGCATGTGTCCCAGGGCAGTGTTCTAGGTCCTATTTTGTGTCACATCACTTGTTCCAGTTATGCCACTTACTTGTGGAAGGAGACTGTGGGATAGGGCTGGAGACCCTATATAGTTAACGAAAACCAATTCTTCTTTGGCTTAAGTGGCGCTACCTTGGAGGTCCTTTAGTCTAGCCACATTGCTTGTAGTGTTCTTACTAAGGCACCTGAGGGTTTATATTTAACATCAAGTCATTTGTATGTAAACATTGTCTGACTGAGCAGCAGGATCTTACTTTCAGCTGCATCCTGTCCCAGCTTGTCCTTGGCCCTGCAAACAGGGCCCTGCCTTCCAAAGGAGAACATGCTGTTGCTCTTTGAAGCCAGACTCACCTCCGTGGGTACCAGCAGCAAATGGCCCGTGTGCCAGTGGCACGAACCTGCAGTTTTCCAGGACAGCCACTTTACTGTCAGTCCCAGCCTCCTCCCCTCTTTTGCTTAAAAATTAGGAGGCTTCCCCCAGCCCCTCAAAAGCCCATTCTGAGTGCTCTTCATCTGACTTCTGGCCTTAAAGCCTTTAGAACAGATATATTTTCATACCCTTTCCTGCAGCCACAAAGATGAAGAGTTTCTTTGAGATTCGAGCATATTCTTTTTTACCCCATGAGACCCGAGGCTTCTGGAGCAACCTGCCCACCTTGAAATCTGTAATGAATTTCCAAGAGTTGGCAAAACTGCTGGCAGGTACCCAAGTCCTCAGTGGACAAAGACGTGATGCAGCACAGTAGAAGAACAAGTGGAAAAAATAAATTACCAGACACAGAAAGAGAGGTTATTCTTAATGAACATGCTTATAGGTATGCATTTAGCGATTATTTTTGGAGCCAGTATTGTTGGAGAGCTGAGAAATCTGTGCGTTCAGTTAAATATCGTTAGTAAGTGGCTGAGAATAACACATCCATTTTATTTGTCGATGTCACCAATGAGTGATGATTTTTTTTTTCTCCCGGGGGGACCAGTACTTCTGAACTAGAGATAAGCTCTGTCAGAACAATGCAATGCATGCTGGATATATTCTTCAAAACTGTGATTTGTTAAGCAAAGTACAGTGGGCAGATCAAGTAGCATTGCTGTCACTGGGAAGTGGATTGGAAATGACAAACTCAGCAGTGCTGGACTGATATGGTTACAGTCCAGACATAACGGTTATTTTCACAAGGTACAGGGAGAAAGAAGGGTACAGAAAAGGACTCAGCAGAGTTTACTTTTACAATCAGATCAATAACTACCGGCCAACAGGGCTTTTAAATTAATGTGTGAAATTTTGACATAGAGAAGGCACTGAATGATGAAGACGCCCAGGGCAGCCAGAAGTGGGATATGGTGGGTGATTTTCCCCCAGGTAAAGGTAAAGTGCTTGAGCTGTGTCAAACACTGCTGCATTCATACCCTCTTTGGGGACAGACCCGCTTTTGGCAGGCGCTGAACCCCAGGCCAGAGCACTCCACGTAGGGCAGGAGATTGCTGACTCCTCTACCGTTGCAGAAAGCCTAAATGTCTCCCAAATTCTGCGGCAAATTGCAGGTTGGGAGAGCACCTTTTAGCACATGGCTCACTGGTGACTCCTCGTGCTTTTGGGTGTAAAGGTATGGATTGCCTGGGGCTGAGCTGTGGCAGAGGGCAGCCGATTAAAAAGCAAGTATAAAATCACTTTCACAGCGACCCTGAGGAGAAAAGGCCAAATTGCTGAAGGTCACGTAAGTCGTATATATCTCAAAGCTTTACCTCCTTAAGCTGAAGGAAAGTCTTCCCTTTTCAGACACATGCATGGAAAGCATAAGTTTGGCAATAGGAGCAGCCTACGTCTCCAGTGCGTGTAGGGCTTATTAGAACAACTTTATTAGTTGGCTACACGTTGCTATTAAAAAAAAAAAAGTCTGCTGTTTAATAACATAAGCTAAACAAAGTGAAATTAATCACAGCCTAACACGTGAGACTGCAGGCACGTGGCCACCATAGGAGAGATTTAACACCTCCTGAGTATCCCAGCACATGCCTCGCAC
Source organism: Limnodromus scolopaceus (assembly GCA_028565335.1). Taxonomy (NCBI): domain Eukaryota; kingdom Metazoa; phylum Chordata; class Aves; order Charadriiformes; family Scolopacidae; genus Limnodromus; species Limnodromus scolopaceus. Next base: position 19,750,196 of record JAOXNO010000002.1, on the reverse strand, counting down.
ACCAGGCTCCTCGCTGTCACAGGGACTGGCTCGTTAAGAGGGGCTGGGGCCACCCTCACCTGTAGCCAGTTGCTGGTTGTCAGCTGAGGCCAATCAAGAGATTACCAAAGCCCTGAATGCCGTATTTAGAAAGAACTACTAAAGAAAGCAAGTGGGCTTGGGTGGCAGGCCTGGGATAGTGGCCTGTGGTGCGGGCTGGGGGATGCTGCTTGTAGTCTGCTCAGCCTCTTCTGTCCATGGAAATTCCTGTATTTTTTAAAAATAAACTGAGCCCTAGCAAATAGGTGCCTGATCCGCATTCTGGGCATGCTATTGATGCACCCTTTACTGAGCAAACAATGCAGCAGCCAATGCTAACCTACATTTCATATGCAAAAATCTTAATATCATTCATTATGTTCTTTGAACTCGGTTACATTCCTCACGTATGTCCCACCTGGACTAAACTTGACCCACATCATTCTTTTTGAATCTTATGCCAAGCTACCGGTGCCAGCAAATTATTTGCTTTTGTTTTTCTGAACTTTTTCAGATCCCTTCCCCAGAGATATTTGAAGATCTGATTAAATTTTCATTCCACACAAATGTGTTTGAAAACAATGTCGGCTATCTGAGATTCGATATGTTTGGAGACAGTGAACTTCTAACCCAGGTGTCCGACCTACTGGTGGAACATGTTTGGAAGAAAATTGTTCACACGGATGCATTAATCATAGACATGAGGTAAACCTTTGAATGGCAAATAACCAAAGCTCTCTCAAACCAGCATTTTACTTGTAACCGTGAATTAGCTTTACATGGCTTACTGTCCTGTTTACAGGCTAACATTGCTGGGATTAAATGAGAAAAGGAAAACAGCCAAGGAAAACAGTAACAGTCTGGAAGTATATCTCGAGATAAATTGTACCATCACTTGAGATGTTTAGAACTAAATAGACAAATTTAGGGGATGTGTTGCAGAACGCAATCCTGGATGTCCCGTCTGTTTTCTTTCTCTCATTTCTTTCTAATCTAACTTTGCATGTGCCTTGTATTAATTATATATATATTTTTATATATACAGCTTAATTAAATCTGTTACTGCAGGCAGTGGTCAAGTGATTGAACAGTCGAAAAACCAGACCATGCGTAAGGCTGTGTTACAACATCTAGTTTGCCGTATCTGCGGTGCTAATTATCCTGGGCAACCAGCCCTGTACAGAGTGACACCAGCCCTGTACAGAGTGACTCTTGTGCACAGAGCACAAAGGTGTTTTAAAGGTGCTGTTGCCCCAGAGGTGCTGTAGCGGTCCTGGACCGTGCTGCCCAAAGCTACAGCATCATCACCTGCTCTCACCTTAGGGTTCTGTTGGACACTTCAGTGTGTCAACAGTGCAACAAATCTTACGAGCCAGAAGATGGCACCTGTTTGTTGCCATCTATCAAAGCAGATGAATATCACAAATACACATTTCCCATACAATATTTAGGTAAGTCATTCCCTTGTTTTGGTCCAGAGCTGATGTTTGTGAGCCCAGAATACTGCAAGTATCAGCTGAAGAAAAGAAGGCCTTTGCAAGAACTTATTTTTAATGCTAGAACCACTTATGTCCATTGCCATCACAGGGCTCTTAATATTTGGTAATCTTCTTAATGTTCTTCTGGGATTTATAGCATGTGCAGGAAGGGATGAGCATGGAGATGAGAGCAGAGAGAGAGATCTCACCGTGTGATCACAGAGGAGGGAGAGCAGCAACCAAAAATCCACACCCATGACCGAATTCCAGTTCAGCAAAGGCACCACCATCTTGCAATAGGCTTGAGATAGGACTGGGGCCTTCCTCTTTCTTGCCCCAGTTTTCTCCCAAGCTAAAACTCCTATTAGGGCCAGGGGCAATAAAACAGCAATGGTGAAATAATGTCTGAGCTACCAAATGGTCTTATTACAGTTCTTTTCTTGGGTTGCTTTGGTGTTGTTATATTTAATGTGTTTCCAGCCCTTTGAGTGCATACAAAAGACCCAGTGTCTGAAGGCATATAAAAGAGAGCCCCAAACATTTTACTTTTTGAAATTCTCCCTAGACCAATCTTATTATTTTAAGGCAAGGCTGATAATTTCAATTTTGCATGGGATTAACCATAATGAATAATGTTTCTCATTTTACAAGTTTCCCTCCCTGGAACAGCTGGGCTGCTCATGAATTTCATATTTTGATCATTTCAATTTTGCATGGGATTAGCCATAATGCATAATGTCTCTCACCTTAATAGTTCCCCTTCCTGGAACAGCTGTGCCACTCATGAACTTCCTGCTTTCAACCTTCACAGCGTTGGGAAGAGGCACTGATAACTAAACAGCTTCCCCAGTGTCACACAAGCAGTCTGTAATGAAGGAAGTCCTTAACACATCGGCACCGTTTGTTTCACAAACAGTCCTCATAGACTGGTACGAAATTAAACTACAACCGAAGGTTTCAAACATGCCTGTCCTAAATGAAGCAACCAATGCAATTTTAAGGCACAAAAAGAAATGGCCTGGTTTTATACGGTGCCAAACACCAACTATTCTCATTGTGTGCAGCAGGAAATAAGAACACGACAGTTCTACAAACATGTATTGCTTAGATTAGGATTTACATTTATATATTGGGGTTTAGGTATTTCCTCATGCTGCCCATGGCAGTAATAGCATGGGTTATTCAGAGGAGACGAATAATGAGAATCTGATGTTTCTCTGCAGATTAAAAGTCTTTGCTTACTTTCTGGATTTTTTTCTGGGTTGGATCAAGAGAAAAATAGACCGTTCAGTTTTATGCGTGTCAGTTGTGGGCAGGAACAGTCCAAGACTCTTAGACAGGATTTTGTTTCTCTGACAAACGTGCAAATGATGATAGGAGAGAATTAATGCAAATGTATCAAGATGTATCAAGCCATAAGCCCTTTCAGTATTGGTATTAAGGAACAATACTTGGAAGGGAGATTTTCAATTCTTTCCTTAATAGTTTTAATTTTTGAAAAGGTACAATGTTGGAGGCCCCACCACTTCCATAGCAATCCTCTGCTCATACTTCTTTGATGAAGGACACCAAGTTCTCCTGGACAAAGTTTACGACAGACCCAGTGACTCAGTAAAGGAAATTTGGACCCAGCCACAGCTCAAAGGTAAAATGACTATCTCTTTTTAGAGTAGCTTTTCCTTTCAGATGTCCCTCCTTGTGTAGTTTAAAGCGAGCCATTAGACACCGTAACTCATTTGGTGAAAGCACCTGCCACAATTAGCTCAAGCTGTGCAGAAGACAAAAACATGTGTTTCAGCCACGTCCCTCAATGCCGTCTGTAAATAACAATTTATTGTTCCTAGGAATAGCATATATTTGGCACGGAGATTTGTAAACTGGTCCCCAAAAGTTTAGCTGAATACTGTGTGCGGTGGTTGTGACTTGTTGCTTTTAAAAGTTGCCAAAATTAAAAATAAATTCTGTGCTGCCTGGACCTCTAGTAATATCTCTTCCAATGCTCACGTAGTTTCTTATGTAGCTTCTCAGTTCCTACCTGTGTAATCCACTGTTTCGGGAGATGAAAACACCCACAATAGCCCAGTTTGTCCAGAGAATGGAAAAGAGAAAGAAAAGCACTAAATTTTGACGTTTGAGTGAGTTTGAAGCACTTGGCAATGTATCACACACACCCCCTGCCCCGCCGTGGGAGGAAGTTGAAAAGATGCTGCAACGTGCAGAAACAGAGCTGCTCAGTGCTCATAAAGTGCAGTTAAAGTGCTGAGAAGCCTTAAACATTGGTTTTAATTATTTTCCCCTTTAAAGCTAAGACAGAATCAAAAAGGGTGTCACAGTGGGGTCTGCAATTATTGGCTTGGAACACGCTGAAATGGTTAAACTTTGTCAGAGGCTGCAGGGTCCATCTGTCTTCCCAGGCAGTCGGAGGTGGGCTGTGCTAAGGGATACGGTTACTATGGACACATTCCAGTTCCCATCAAAGAGAACAGGCAGAGTCATATTAACTTCAAAGGAGCTGGATCTGGGACGGTATTATATATATATCTGCTGTGAAAGGGGTCTTCGAATGGACATTACGTCTATAGTGAAATGAGAAGAGCAAAGACGGTGTGAAAATTAATTACCATGCCCCTCTCTGACAGTTTAGCATGAGAATTATGTGTCCTACTGTAACTTACTTAAAGAATGACATTTTAGAGTAGTTTAGAGTAGTTTTCAAGTTATCAGGTGCCAGTTATGACACACTGGTCACTTTTTCAAAAGAGCTAAGCTCTCAAAAAGTATCTAGTGTGTTCAGATATATTGAAAATGAGGTGCAAAAAACCTCCTACTCCTGTCAGCTGGTTTCTGTAAGAAAATGAGATAACTTGGCTCAGATCCTAATAATAAAGGGGTACTTGTTGAAGGACTTGCAACAAAGGCCATGGAACAGCTTCCATTTATAGACTATAAAAAGCCTGTGGGAAACTGCTATAATTATAATTTCGTAAAATGCTGCCTGCACAGTTTGCAGGCCAAGCTCTGCAACAGCCGCGTTCCTAGAGCAGGGATGGGAGTGAAACCTAAGATGCTGCTGGCTGAGCCTTGAGTATTCCTGTCCCATTCCTCTGATGGGCTGTAGAGCTCCTGTAAAAGTCAGAGCCACGGAAGAGCCAGCAGAAGTGACCATGAGCTCCCAGCTGGAGCCTGTAACCAGAAACTGATGGCACAAGAGCACCACATTGGGTGACAGTGTGAAAAGTGCTTTAACATCATAGGTACAAAGTAAATTCCCAAACTTCTTTCGTTGTTAAGAGCAGGTAGGGAATGAAGTGTGTTGTATCTTGGCTTCTCTTTCTCCATTATGCAAATAGATCTCTGAAAATGGATGCATTTTTTGATGCTTTTTGTCCTTTCCGGCAGGGGAGAGGTATGGCTCTCGGAAGGGTCTGATAATCCTCACCAGCGCTGTGACGGCCGGGGCTGCCGAGGAGTTTGTGTACATAATGAAGAGACTGGGCAGAGCTCTCATCATTGGGGAACAGACCAGTGGTGGCTGCCATTCCCCACAGACACATCAAGTAGATGATACCAACTTCTACATCATCATCCCCACCTCCAGATCGGTCACCTCTGCGGGGAGCGCTTCTTGGGAAGGGAAAGGGGTGCCTCCTCACATGGAAACGCCGGCTGAGACAGCGCTCATCAAAGCCAAGGAGATGCTCAGCGCCCACCTGCACAGCTCTAGATAGCCCAGTGGGGGAACGTGCCCCTGGAAGAAAAGGTAGGCTGTGATTTTTCAAAGGAGCCCACAGGACTTACACTACTCTCAGGAGCTGAACTAATAATGGGTTTGGGAACCCAGAGCAGGATTTAGCCACGATTTAGGTAACTAATGCAAAATTGAGAGTTTAAAAATCTCACAGCGTGTGCACGTGCTACAAGGGCTCCTCCTTTTGTTGTATGTCTAGCTCAGGAACCACAGGTTGTTTGCTGCACAAGAGCCCAGTTCCAACAGCAGAAGGTGCAAGGCCTTTCTGCTGCCCAGAATGATTCACAAGCAGGAGCAAGGGTGCTGTTCTGGGCAGCAGAAGTGGATTTGAGCTCCTGGCAGCTGAGGGAGGCTTCACAACGGAGTATCATTCTTTGTGTGAGTTTTCTAGTAACCAAGTTCTTAGGGAAAGCAAACTACTTCCCCAAATGTAAACCCTAGAAAGGAGTGGGAACTTCATTCAATCTCTATGGTCAGTGCTTGGTTCCCTGTACACAGCTCGAAGTGACTCCCTTTTCAACCTGCTGATTTTTTTAGCCCGTTCTGTGGAACCCACCTCTTTCTGGGCATGGCTGAGGTACTTGGATAATTCACTGGGAATTCTGTATTCCTCTCTTGTGGTCAAATGTAAATGTTAGTTGTTGCAGTGTCTGTTTTTTAAGATTTAGTTCCAAATTACAGAGATTTCCATTGGTCCCATAGAAAATCCCACCTGTCAGTATTGAAGTCACGTGAACCACCTCAAAGCATTGGTGCAAAGATAGAAAAGGCACCTCTGCTCCTTTGGAAATTGTGTACATTCCTACTTACACATATTAAAGGAGAATTAACAGTAGTTGGGAGAGTCTGTTTTCCAAAATGTAAGAGCTAAATTAAGTCTCTTCTCCATTTCATCATTTTGGTGTACCAAAAATAACCATTCCTGGTCTGTCAGGGTTGCCCCAACTCCTGGTATTTCTTAAGTGCCTGTGGTTTCTCCCCCGGTATCTGGCAGAGGGATGAGCAGGAGAAAGGCCGTGCATCAACTCTTTCACCCAGTGCTCAGATCAACACTCAGGGAAAAGAATCGTATGTCTTTACTTAAGGCAAATACCAGATTGCTGTCTGCCCTGCCCCAAAGACAAGAAGAAAGCAGAGAAGCATCCTTTGCACCCTGCTAACAAGCTACTAATTAATAGTGTATTCCAGGGTAACTAAGAGAGTTACTGACATGAGCTTAATCAAGGCACATTCCTTGTCTTTCTTGCAATTCTTATCTAACCACCTGTCTTTGTAATGATTTAGAAATACATATAACTCAAATCTAGATCTCAACGTTTCTCATCTCTACAGAACGCCAGCTGTGAGGCAATTAAGTTAGGAAAACGGTCCCCCCAGATTTAGTCAGTTGAGTCAATAGTATGTACACGTTGCTGTTTGCTTGCTCAATTGTAAGTTACTGCTGTGGGTTTTTATAAATCGTGTTTAAACACCTGACTGCAGAGAATCTCTTTCAGTATTTACAGGCAAATAATTTTAATAACCAGACAGACTTTCCATCTTTTTTATTACTTGTTTGTCTTATCAACTACACTCTGTGCGATCGCTAACCTGGACTCTGTTGGGTCATTTTCCTATTTTGATTTTTATGCACTAGCTAGTTGTTGAACTTCTCAGTGTTGTGGAAAAAATTTAAATGAATTAAAACTCATACAGAATTTTGTGCAAAGTGATATATGTATGAAGAATATTAAATTAATATGAAAGAGTGTGGAGTAGTCAATGAATGAGTAACAACACTAATGTATTTCTTCTAATGTCTTTTAAGCCTCTTTAGTGTCTAAATGATCCAGATATACTGCTTTATTTTCCTAAACACAATCAGTTGCGCTGTCATGTACGAACAATAGTGGTTGTTAAACATTTAAAAACTTTAGCCATCCATTCAGGGACCAAAAGCTACACCCTACGGGCACAAGTAGCAAATAATTCCTTCCTGTAGTAATAGAGTAAGCACTTACGAAAAATAAATATGTCTAGAAATTGGAATCCAGTTGGGAAAACAATGAAGATGCATTTGCTGGTGAGTCCATTTGAAATCAGTAGTGCTGTTAGTTCACTAAAGTGATTGATTTCGCTGGAAAATTAATGTGCAACCTTCACAACCTTTATTAATTGACAAAATAATTGTTATTTCATAGATCTTCTATTGGCTAATTGGCATTAAAACTACTGGGCTTAAAAAAGTATTTTTTCCTGTCTTCATGAACTGCTATGTCATATTTATTCCCATCTCATTGAGCCTAGGACGTGGACATGGTGTGGTGTAAATTGTGTTAGATTGTACTTTTTGCTCAAAGTAGGGTCACAGGAAACACCTTGTTTGAAGACCCTGGAAAGACTGGGTTTCTTATCTCAGAGCAGAGAGATAACAAACAGGATAGACTAATTATAACCTACTCTATCTCACTTTATTCCAGTGAAGCTGAAAGGGAGCAAACTCAGAACTGAAAAAAGGAAATACCTGTAAAGGCAGAGCCTGCAGGACTCCCTGAGGCAAGTGGCACTGAACCTGGTACGACTGTAGTGTTTAGGGGTACCAAACACTTCTAGAACAGCTGGAATTTTGACAGGTAACAGAACTTTCCTTGAAACCTAAACCTATACTTTCAGAATTAAAACTGCTCTCTCATCTGTGGGGTCGAGAAGACTGGTTTTTCCCTCACAGCTGCTTTCTGCGTGGATCTTCCACCTTATTCTGCAGCGTCAAGGGAGACATAGATCCCAAGCTGCATGTCCCACTGTGTATGTACGTCCCCCAGGTTTGGCTCCACCTGGCACTTGTGATGTTTTTAAGTGACCGCTGAAAGTGTCAGCTCAAACCACCAGAGCCTCGTATGAAAACCCAGCCCACCCGTGAGCACAGCACAGGGTAATCAGCAGATGTCACAAAACCACAGACAGTGATTGTCTAGAACATTACGCTCCATCGAAAGGTTTGAACATCACAAAATTATGAATGAAAATCAGTTAGGGAAAATCCATGGTTTGTGGTTTTAAAAGTTAGACAGAAGTTTTCTTAGGGAGGGGCAAGCGAGTTCAGAAGTGCCCTTCCACAGCACAACGTGCTGAAACTGCCACCTTCTCTCCTCTGGTTCCAGAGCTGACACGGACATTTAACAGTTTATCACATCATTTCCTCACCTAGAATGACTTCCCGAAGGCTTCATTCCAGTCATGTTCCTTTTAAAGGCAGCAAGAAAGGCGCTGGTGTATCAGGCCTCCTGGCAGGATGACCTTTCTCCTTTTAGCAATCACAGAATCATCACGGTTGGAAGGGACCTCTGAGATCATCGAGTCCAACCACAAAAAAAACCCCAAAAACCTGAAAAAACAAACAAAAAACCCCACCAACACCCCGCCACATCACACCCACCCACAAACCAACAGATCCTTCTAGACGCCACGCTTGGGCACATGAAGGACAGGGAGGTGATTCAGGACAGCCAACATGGCTTTACTAGGGGCAGGTCCTGCCT
>JAOXNO010000002.1:19678390-19709561 GCA_028565335.1 Limnodromus scolopaceus | reverse complement strand
GTGCAGCTCTTAATCCCAGCAGGAGTAGTTCTCACCTGCTTTGGTTGCTTCATCTGCTTTGGTTGCCCAGGTGCATGAAGGACTTGTTTCAGTCCCACCCCAAACTGCCAAGGATGGGTCCTTCTTGGGATCTGATGGATCCTCTTAGGGGTTTGATTGCTGGACTGTCAGGGCTTGTGGTGACATCCTTGTGCTTGAGTACGTAAGTAGCTGCCTTTCATCCCTGCCTCCCTGCTAACATCCAGCTGCTGTTTGTAATCATATTGAAACGCACTTGCAGAGCGGAAAGGATGACTGACCTCTAGTGTCTTCTAATTATAACAGTGCCTGATAGCATTGTTATGATTGTTTATTAGTGGAACAAATATAAACCCTTTTAAAGTAAGGACTTATGACTGCCATAAATACCTGCTGCTGGCGATGCTTGACATGACGGATCTGAGCTGCAGAGCTGCCTGTATTTTATATTTACGCAATAGGGAGAAATGTCTTTGATTATCTTTTGACTGTAAGACAGGATGGGAAAGGGGGAGAATGTGAGATAGTCAAAAGTATTTTCTCATTTTTCCTCCTGGGATGTTTGCTAAGAAATTGTTTGGATTTTGAGGGAAAATGAGCCGCACAGCCTTGGGAAAATGTTTTCTTTTTCCACAGCACAGACCATGGCAGTGCAAATGTCTCGAGTAAGGCCCTGCTTGATTTTTCTTTTAGAGCAGTGATTATAACTCTTTTTTTGGGGCAGGGGGAGGAGGCTGTCCTAACTACCTTTTCGCTGCTCCTCATCTTCCTCTTGAACCCTCTTCAAGGTATTCCTGTCTCTTGGCCCTGCAAAAATACTGCCTTTCGTATTGGTTTTGGTTCGTCTCCTGTGGTCCCAAGAGCATCCCTGTCAACAGTAACTTTGGTAAAGACATCAGTGCGATGCGGCCAGCCTCTCGCTTGTAATCCCTTTTCCAGCTGCCTCTCTTTTTGAACTCGGTAAAGCCTTGCTCCAGAGGTGAATGTCACTGGTGGGGAGCGGGTGGGGAAGACCACAACCTCATCAGGTGGGAAATTAGCTGCCCCATCCCGTCTCCTTCCTGGTTTTGGGTCCGTGTCCACCTTCCCAACTTCCCGTGAAAAGCCAGTTTTGTGGGAGGTGTTGGGAGGGAAACAGGTTAATATTTCCTGATTCGCTTCAAGGAAGCCAAAAAGCCACCAGAACAAAAGGCGTTTCAGGAGCTGCTATTCTGATCTCTACATACCTTGTTTTTTCATGATATGCTGGATCTAAAGCAAAGAAAGAAGAGAGTTTGGTAAACATATTTTGCGCCCCCCCTCCTTTTCCTCCCTGATGATTTCCTTGCCAACGACTTGAATGCATTTAGCACTTGTGAGTTACAAGTATTTTTGGCCTCGGCCTCTCACTGTAGCCCTCCGCCTCTCTTCCTGCGCCCACGTAGTCCCAACCCGGGAGTGTTAGGATGGAGCTGAACCGGCGGGATCTTAGACAAAGGGAGAAGCTGCTTATCTGGGTCCCATGCTGTTCCGCACACTGAAGAGGGGAAGAGAAGTGGCTAACGACATTGTTACGGTTGGAACTCAGAGTGCTGGTAAAGATAAGTGCCTGAACACACACGTTCTGTCACCTAACTTAATTGCATTTGAAAAAACATCTCGTATTAACTGACATATCACTGCTGAACTCCTCTTTCTGTAACCAAGAATATCTACCTACCGCAGCCAGACCTCAGGTCATCATCAGTGGTAGGACCTGGTGCAGGTCAGCTGCCTGCTGAGATTGAGAGGAGCTGCTGTCCGAGCAAAAGCATCAGCTTTGTTCCTTAGGTGGCATTGGTTTTTACGCCTATGTATTTAAAAATGGTTGTGTCTATCTATCTTCCTCCTGTCTGACTATCTTTCCCCCCCATCCCTTTCCCCTTTGTAATGTAACCACATCATCTGCATGACACCTCTCATACTCCCCAGCTGCCTGTAAGCAGTATTCCTTATTGCTTTCAAGACATAATCTGTTGGTATTTTGCCTTTTGCATCTTTCTTTGTTGTGGTTATGTCGCAGCCAGGGCTGTGATTTTTCTTACAACCAGGTATAATTGCTTGGAATGTTCCAAAGTGAATTTTTATTCAGCTTCAGACATACCTATGTTATTGGAACCAGGTTTTATTTGTTTGCGTTTTGTCTGATATTATTCTGCCAGATTTGCTTTTTGGCAGGAAAAAAATACTCGAGAAAACCAATTCTCTTCCCGTCTGCCCCAAGAAAAAAATTACTTATAAAACACAAGGCAAAGCTAATGGGTAGTGGTTATTTGACGTAAAATGTGTACAGTTAACGGGAAGAAAAAGCCATGGCAGCTTGTCATTTGCAGTCTATTTATGCATGTAACTAAATCTGATTTATTTGGGGCTTGAGCCAAGGAAGTAAACCGTAAGATTCCCACTGACCTAGGATTGTTGTTTGTGTGCGCTCAGTGATTGAGAATTTCGTTACTCTTGTCTGAGCTTGCAGGCCAAAGGCCAGTGTGAATTGTGGGTTTGTATGAGGTGTGGTATCACTGAACCTTTTCATCTCAAAGGCAGAGAAGATGAATCGACTCCTGTGAGTTATTCACAGCTCAAGAGTTGTATCTCCTTGCTCCTGGCTATCATTTTTGCCTTGTTAAGTGTGACTGGGACAGATTGTCCTGCTTTGCTCCCCGTGTTGTGCTGAAGAGGACCGGGATGCCGAGAGTGGGTCTTCCAGCCCTGATGCTGCCCAAAGCAGCTCTGGGGCTTTACAGGGAGATCTGAAGTGGTTGGATGCAGCCTGAGCATGGCTTCTGAATTTCACTTTGTGCTCATTTTATTGGCAAAAGCTATAGCGAGAGCTACAGTGCCAGGTGGGCAGGACTTGTGGATTAGATGGATTACTGTAGGAGCAAAGGGCAATGTTTTGAGGCATGACTTATAGAAGTCTGCAGTGTCGCTGCAGACTTTGTTAGTAGTTTTATATGAGAAAAGCTATTTATAAAATTCACGGTTTTGGTCATGAAACCTTTTGGATTCAAGTACTTTGGGTCCTGTGTTCGGGGTGCTGGCCTAGGACTAAAATCTCTTTTTCAGTCACTTCTCTGCATCTTCCCTTCCACGTTCCAGCCCTTGTCTTGTCCATTAATGTTACGAGTACTCTGAAGCAAGAACTGTCTCTGAATGGCTGTCTCCGCCAGTGTTTCTAATTGCCTCTGGAGCAGATAATATAAACTAGTCCTTCCTTGCCTGGATGAATCACCCAGTCAAGGTCCCTTCCATGCTTGCGAGAAGCATTGTTTGGGAGAGGAGGATCCCTGTCACTTCTAATGCTCTGCTGGCTCCGAAGGCAGCGGAGGGGTGGATGAACACGCGCGTGCGTGTCTGAAACCACAACAAACTAGATGCCCCAGGGTCTGCTTTTATTGCAGAGCAGTTATTAGCCATGTGCAAGAATTCTGTTGTCTGCAGTGTGGTTGTGGCCGCAAAGGGCTCTCCAAATAATGACAACAAAGTGCCACGTCTTCTGAGGAATGGACCATATGCAGGGCCACCAGTAGCTGGAGGGGACAGAGACTTACAGCGACCTGAAAACTCAATGGGTGTTGTACTGCCCTGACACCGTGCTCAAACTGAACCCAGCATCAATTATAAATGGCTCTGGTTTTTGCTACAGGGTCTCTGGAATTGCTGCTTTGAGCTAAACTGTAATAGAGGCAAATGTGCAAGGGATGGGGGGCGGAATGGGACAAGGGGCAGCTCTCCATCTTCGAGGGGTTTCACTTTCGCACTTTTAGCAGGAAGGAGAGACTTTGGGTCCTGCTGCCTTCTGTATGTACGTGTGGTGATAAAAATGTTTGCTGTTTGGGTAGTGCTGGGGTTTTGTGTGCCAGTGCTTGGCAGTGCCAAGCTGCAGGTCTGATGTGTACAGCCGTCTGATGTTGGTCTGTGCCGGTCCCTGAGGTGAGTTTAGCTGTGACTGGGAGTCGCATATGGCCTAGGAATGGCACCTTAGAGATGATCCTCCTGGTTTCTATCTGCTGAAGGAACTGGGCTGAGTGTGGTACCCTGTATGCCAGGGTTGTGCCTCTTGGTTTCTCTGGGCTCCAGCTTCCACCTCCTCTGGGAGCCTGAGGGGAAAGAAAAGGAGGCTTTCCAGCCCATCTTGCACTTTCTTGTCTTCACAAACAGCAGTGAAATACCTCAGCTTGAGGTATTGCTCACTGTTTTTATACGGACATCGAGCTCCGCAGTAAGCGAGCGGGAGCAGGATCAGGCCTTGCCCTCGCATCGCTTCCTTCCAGCCCCAGAAAGACTTGCCGACCTCCTCTTCTTTCCCCTCCCATCAAGCGGTAGCAATATGAAATTCGGGGAAAACAGCAGCAGCAGCTGCTCCTCTGAGCCGTGTCCCGATGAGGCCGGGAGCACATTCTTTCCTATGTTGTGGTTTGCTGACTCTCCTCTTTGTCTCGTGTGTAATGGGAGCAGAGCTCGGGGAACGGGGAGCGTGCTGGCAACAAATGGCTCCTGTGGGGTTTTTTTTTTGCATCACTCGGGACTAATTCCGGTCCCAATTCTGTGGGTATGAACCTGGGGGAAATTCCACTGTTTCACCCCAGCGGAACCAGCAGCAGAAACAGGCCCTGAAATACTTTCTGTGGCGGTGGGGCTGCCCACCGCAGCTGTTTATTGCTTCGCGTTTGCCTTCGCCATGAGACTCCTGTAGCCTCTGAGGGCTGAGACCCCACCGCCCTGCTGGGCTCTGACAGGCAGACAAACCGCTTGTGAGCGGTAGGTCTCTATTTCTCTATTCATGGAGGCCTTTGGCTTGTGGGGCTTGGTATTTCACAGAGAACGTTGGGCTCGCTGGGCCGCCTCGGTGGGGAGAGGGCAGGGAGACAGCCCCGGGCTCGGCTGGGCGGCGGCCATTTTGTTCGATGTGAGGAGCTGAACCAGGCAGCTGGTGACAGAAAGCAGGGCATCTCCAAGGCGTGCGCCAACAAGATGGGTCTGGCTGTAACATAGTCTTTTTCTGCAGACAGCCACAGCGCTGGCTTGGTGCATCTGCTGGGACAAACCTCCCCCTTGGCTGCATCGCTCCTTCATGATGTGCCCCAGTTACTGGTGAAGGTGGGCGAGTGTGTGCCCCATGCCGGGTGCTTCTTCTGCTTGGCACCAATCTCTTCTATGCTTCATTATTCTTTCCTCGTTGTTCAGAAGTCCTCACAGTTCCTCTGAAATCTTACAGGAGTGTGTCATTTGGTGGCCAAACAGGCCAGGCAAGGAATCTGCTTGTGGTTATTTACTGATGACACTTTGAGACAACATGGCATGGCTTTGTCCAAGGCTCCTCTTCGCAGAGGTACGCTGAGTAATGGGACTTTGTTTAATTACTGTAAGGTTCTAAGAGAAACAACAAAACCACCGAAACTGCTGTAAAAATCATTCTGTATGGATGTCCAAGAATAACCTGTGATGTAGAGTATCACTGGAAGACCCTATGCTTTCTCCGGCTTGGTAACTGTGGAGTTAAAAATAAGTATGGCCTTCAAGCATTGGCCATGGTCAGAAAGGAGGTTACAGTATGCTTGGAGCATCCCAATTGCCATGGGAGACCAAGGCAAGAACCTCCAAATCTGATCCAGCCACGAAACACAGCAATTTAGTTTATGCCACCAGCAAAAGTGATTCTGCAATTCGAAAGATAAGATCCCAAAGAAGTGAAAGGCATGACCATTTTCAATAGTCCTGGGCAGCTGTTGTTTATCAGTGTTGGGAGTAATATTTGGCAGCATTTGGCAACTTAGTGTATAGTTTAGCAAACGTTTTGTTGTTGTAACTTTTTGTTTAATTTGCCATGAAAACTGCTGTTGCTGGTGATGTGGGGTCAGGCCTCTGGGGCAGCAGATGAAACTACATCAGGACAAACCCCAGAAGCCTCCAGAATATATGTATACGTGAAACAGCAAATAAAAAGACTTTAGGAATATTTAGAGGTGAGTTTTGGGGGGAAGGGTGGGAAATCAGGTTCTTTTCTAAAAGTCAGGACACCCCCACTGGTGTTCTTGGAGAGTTTGGCATGACTGATGTCGGTGGCACTTGGGCATCATTTGCAGAGGGAGGTGACACTGACTGCTTCACTGGTACTCCTTATTTGACATTTTGAAACAGTAAAATTTTCTTGCTAGTATTTCTGTCTGGCTTTCGACTCTTCCCGGCTGAGAAGCGACGTGTGGGTGCAAAATTCCTCTGAGGGGAGAAGGAGGCCCACTGCCATGCTGAAGAACCTCTGCTCAATGGGGTTGTAGCTCAGTGATGTAGATCCAGGTACTCTGAGAGCATGGTATATGTGCCGTGGGGACTCACCCATGACAGAGACCTCCCTGGCTTTTCAGAGGTGGGAATCTATAGGTTTATTTCAGCCATTTTAGTTACTCTTAGTCTCACTGATTGTCCCAAAAAGGGGTGTTTCATTACAGTCAAGAGTACACGGAAATGCATAGTCTTAAAGTTATCTGTGCATTTTCACTTTAAAAGTCTTCCTGGTTTTTCGCCATTAGTAGCTTATGATTTTCTCAGATTTTTGATATCTTGGCTGTTTTGCCGAGCTATTCTTTGCCTGAGTGGTAAATTAAAAAAAAAAAAGCAGGGGAAGGAGGGGAAGTAACTCCGACAGTCCTAAAAAGGTGTTGGAAATGATCGTTTGTTGCTGTTATAAAGAAAATTCGTTGCTGCTTTCTTTTTTGGATTGCATCAGTGCCTCTGCAGCTGGCAGTAGAAATATGATACCTCTTCCAAAATAGGTCATTCTTTTCCAAGTACGAAACTGTGGCTACTCTGTGTAGGGAAGTGACTCCATTGGAAATTGCAGGAATTGGATTTAAGTGGGAAGACAAGCTCAGAGTGAAACTGAAAGTGCCAACTCCAGGGGGGAAAGAATTAAAAAATAAAAAAAAATGGGAGCAGTAAATGCATATTGCATAGATTCAAGGAAAATCTTTGAGTTCATCATATTTAGAGATGGAACTTTCAGAAAAACCCTGCTGATCTGTACCTGACAGGAGTGACTGGCATAGGGTCACTTGGGAAGCCTGTACTGGAGCTGAGAATTGTAATATGGGATCATTTTCTCATTTTTCTTTTTTAATACATTTAAACAGAAAATGGCAGTTAGAGGAAACCTACTGCTTTACAGTGGTTAAACTTCAGGAATTTTTTTATTTCTGTGCCTAATCCCCTGTGATCCTTCTGTATGTGCTGTTGTTTTATTTATCGTTCTGCCCAAGACACCTGATGTGTGAGTTTGCCTGGCAAGGAAAGCAAACAAGCCTTTCCTTCATAAACACCACAGTCTTAGGGAGGGCTTTTAAAACTATTGACTTCTCATGCTTTGTAGCCTTTTTAATGACTTGAAAGTGTATGGGGTAGATCTGCATGATAGAAATCACCTATTATTTACTGTAGAGTTGCTGCGTGCAAGGCTCTGTTTGAGGTCTGAGTGTCACCAGACTGCGAGGGGCTCTGAGAATGTGAGACTAAGCAGAAAAAAGCCAGTTTTATATATCGGTAATGGCAGCGTGAATATGTAGGTGTGTGCATATAACTAAGTTGCCCATGTTTTCACAAGAAATCCGTAATGGAGCCAGGCACTGGCCAGCAGGTCGAGGGAGGTCATCCTCCCCCTCTACTCTGCCCTGGTGAGGCCCCATCAGGAGAACTGTGGCCAGTTCTGGGCTCCCCAGTTCCAGAAGGCAGGGAACTGCTGGAGAGGATACAGCAGAGGGCTACAAAGGTGCTGAGGCGCCTGGAGCCTTCCCTCAGCCTTTCCTTATAAGAGAGTCTTGGGCCTTTTTAATCTGAAGAAGAGAAAGCTGAGGGGGGATCTGATCAACGCCTGTAAATACTTAAAGGGTGGGTGTCAGGAGGATGGGGCCAGTCTTTTCTCAGTGGTGCCCAGTGACAGGACAAGAGGGAACGGGCACAAACTGGAACATAAAAAGGTCCATCTGAACATGAGGAGGAACTTCTTTCTTGTGAGGGTAGCAGAGCCCTGGCAGAGGCTGCCCAGAGAGGTGGTGGAGTCTCCTTCTCTGGAGACATTCAAACCCCACCTAGACACATTCCTGTGGGACCTGCTCTGGGTGACCCTTCTCTGGCAATGGGTTGGACTAGATGATCTCCAGAGGTCCCTTCCAACCCCGTATCATTCTGGGATTCTGTGACTGACTGTCCAGAATGTTAGCTGAGCGAATTATCTATGAGTACTGCCTTTCCCTTCTGAATTATTTCAAAAACTTTCTCTGTTGAAACAAACAGTAATTCATGCAAACGTTCTCCCCCGCGTTCTGGGAGAATAGAGGATCAGTCAAGACTTTCTGTGAGGCTGCAAGGGCAGAGCTGTGCTCTGGGAAAGTAAATAATTTGCTGGCAGATGATTTTGTGAAGTCGCATAAAATTAATTAAACTAGAAGAAAATATAAATATTTTATGTTATAAGAGGAACAAAAGCAGATGGAAGAGTTACTAAGCTTGTTTCAAAGTAAACCATTTCAGACATGGTTCTACTTCTCTTTGAGTCAGTGGGTTTTGTTGTGATGGTTCCTGTTACAGCTTCCAACACAACTGCTGTAGGAGCCTCAACAGGGTTTGCTGCCTCATCTCCATAGATCTCTGTATAATTTGTGTCCCTGACCACCTTTGGAATAGCCCAGGCTTAAAAATGAGAGTGGAACAAGGAATTTTGCCATGAAATGAGGTTGGAGTAATCAATTATGTTTTGTGTGCAGGTCTGGAAGTGTCAGAAATCATTGGACTGAGATTTACTCCTTTGTGGAAAGCCTAGCTGAGAAGTTCATAAGGTAACGTTTTCTTGAGATTATATTTTAATTTTATATATATGTATCATTTATTTTTTCATTCACTGCTTCTAAGCAAATGAAAATCTGTTGAAGTAATGGGTGTGTGTGTGTGACATGGAACTGGCTTGTTCTTCTGTTTCAGCCCAATGTTGCGGATGTCTTTCATCGTTTTTTCTTCACGAGGCACTACAGTCATGAAGCTAACAGAAAACAGGCAAGTGCTCCCCACAGCTTTCATCCAGAAATACCTTCTATCCCTCCTTTCAAGCAGCAAGTGGCCCCAAAACCAGAATTTGGAGGTCTGTCTTGGTCCTCAGGATGTACACAGGGAGTACATCCTCACTATCCCCAACTACCCAAATCAGGGCAGTTTTTGTGTAAGAGGTCTCTGACCATTAGCTGATGAGCAAAAGACTGTGATAAATTCCCAAAGTGACCCAAAAGCCCTGAACTTTGCGCCAGCAGCTGGTTGTACCTGGTGCTGGAGCGCTATCTCACCAGGCTATCGCACTCCTCTCTTGGACTACCTCCAGACAGCACCCGTGCCAGAGGTGGTTTGCAAAGGCAAGCCACAGGTTTCTTAAGAAAAAGAGAGCCTGAGGCTGGAGAAAAATTCTTGTTGCCACCTTCACAACCAATTCCTATTTTTTCTTTTTTTTTAAAAACAAAAAAACAAACAAAAACCCCAGAACCACCAGACCAGCAACAAAACAAAATAAAAAAACCAAACCACCTCAAAAAAACAAAGCAAAAAACCAGAATAATTTTGGATTTAACTTGACTCACACAGAAATCCCTGTTGAGGTGTTTTAAAGTATTTTCTTTCATTTCAGCTTAGGGCCCTTGCTTTTGCTACTGCTTCTGTCTGTGTAAGAGGGCCTCAGGAGTATGGTGCACCCTATAAATAAAGGGGGCTCTGGAGCAGTCTTCAAAGCACAACACTGCCCTCTCCATTTTCTACTCCAGGGCCTCATCTGAGACTTAGAAACCCTGCCCGGGGTCTTACGTTTCTGCTGACTCCACCGAGTTTTGGCTCTGGTCTTGTGTCTTGGTGACAGAGCTGAAACTTGCTTATTTCTTCCAAGTGGATTTGCTCTTTGCAGGGTGGAAAGTAGACAGGAACCCTGTGACAATATGTTGAACGTGGTATTTGAACGTTCTCTCTTCTAAACTGCTCTCTGTATGATTCACCATGTGTGTCTTTTCAGTTCATTTTATACTTTGAACGGGTAAAAATGTGCTTTTTGCCCTAACAACATGCCCAATCCCAGCTCCTGGTTTTACCTTCGTCCCACATAGACTCCTGTTTCCTAAAATGCCCAGCTGTGAAATTGAGCTTAGAGAGGTGCTCACTGTCTTTTTTTTTTTTTTTTTTTTTTTTAAAAAAAAGGATTTCTAAAATCACCTGGGGCTGATGTTTGGACTACCTACTTCTTGCCTGTTGAATATTTGTGCCTTGTTTGTGTTCCATTAATATAATGTAAACTTTGCTAAGGATCAGGGTCTTTTAGTGATGAACGAAATCAATTTCCCTGAGCGATCCTCTTGCTTAACAGGTATTTGTGGAGTAAGAAGCTATGCAACAGGAGTCCTGGTATCAAAGGTACCTTCTTACCAGGGAGCAATCTGTGCCCCAAGAAGGTTGATCAGTCCCTGGTGTAGGATAGGAAAATTCTTGTCATTCCCATCCTGTTCTCTATCTTTTGGCCCCTGTCTTTATAACGGAAAAAGTCCTAATCCCAACTGTCCTGATGATTGATTAAATACAGAGTTTTTATTTGACCCATTTTTCGTGACAGGGTCATAAGCTTTTAAATTCTCATTCCATCTGCATTTTGTCAGAGTTTAATATCTGGCATTTGCTTTAATTCAATCTTACCCTGCCTGACCGTATACCAGAGCAAGGGAGCAGGGACAGAATCGCACCCTTAGAACGTGTTAACCCCAACGTTGTGTCATACGGCCAGTTTTGTGCTCCCATAGGTGCTTGGCAGAAAAATTGTGCATTGTGAGAAATCTTGGTTTTACCAGTATTTTAGCTGATGTGTATGCTCTCTCTGCAATGTATTGAGAGGGTGCATAATTTACCTGTGGTACAGAAATATCTCAACAAAAGAAAAAAGAACTTTTAATAACATTGTCTCCTTTATTTTTTATTTTTTTTTAATCCAAAGGGAAGCAATAAGACGAGGGCTCGACATTCTTCAATATGAAGTGCCTGGAGGAGACACGTTCATGCATGAGGGATTTAAAAGGGTAGACATCACAGTACCTCCCTTTTTTTGATTTATACCCATAAAATTTGCTTTGCTCTCTGCCGGTGTGCTTAAGAGCTAACAATGGTCTACACTTCGTTGCAGGCAAACGAGCAGATTTACCAGGAAACCTATGGAGGTACGTGTTGTATATCCCTCATGTTATATATCTGCATTGAAAAGACAGGGATGATAGTTCTTTAGATGACCTGCAGTAAACCCGCCGAAAGAAGTGTTGGAGAAGGAATTGGTGTTACACAATCTCTACATTCCATTTTGACTACAGCCCTACTTTTAAATGCGTGATTCATGGTTTATTAAGACCAGAGGAGACCAGTATGATCACAGATCTGACCCAATGCCGAATAAAGACCAGAGCATCACAGCCAGAACTGTCTGTCCTGCACACAGGGGACGGGGTAACCCAGATTTTCTTGGGTCCTTGGGCCCTTCTGGCGCCCTCAGCCCTGTCTGCCTTGTGCACCCAAATTCTTGTTCTCATTAGCGTGAATGCAATCAGCTGAGATTTTTAATCAGTATGAATGATTTGAGATCAGATTCTGAGTTCCTAAAGTGTAAAATTTCACTCAAATTTGAGAGGGGAATGTATTTGTGCTTTTTGTCCGTGCCGAAAGAAGGCCTAAGTAGTTAACACTTCTTGCCTAGTTTGTACCCAGGTGGGAGGTTGTTCTCCTTTGTGGGCTGGTGGTCTCTTTGGAAGATGAAGAAATGGGTCAGTGCCTTTTCAATGAAACAGGCTGTGAGTGTAGTGTCTTCAGCGGTGACTCTGCCTGGCTTCTCAGGCAGTGAAATCAAGAGTCCTGAGGAGTCCAGCTGAAAACTATGTTTCTTCTTCATAACATCTAACTAAGAACTGATGAACTACTCTGTAAGTTGATTAGGAGAAGATGAAGTCTGGATTTATAAGTTAAAATATCAGGGAAGAAACAAGTGTTCAAAAGAAAGCAAAATAAGATCTCCAATTTTTCAGCCTTTTTCCAGCATGCTGGGCAGAAAAAAAAAAAAAAAAAAGGAATAGAGGAATCTGAGCTATTTTTTCCCCCTCAGTTGCAGGTCATTTGTTTAAGAGTTATGTCTGTGTCTGACATGACATGGGAAGGACTGTATGGCATAAGAAACCTGTCAGAACTAATCAGTCTTTAATTTCAGACAGTATGGGGAAAGACACTTGAAATTGTAAGAGATTATTTTGAAAAAATAGCAAATACTTGCCTGAAAGTAACATGTATGTATATTAGTTGCTTTGCTTAAGAACTATTGAAGCAGAGTGGTGGATTGAACCATAGTTTGCTTATTAATTTGGTTTTATTTTGTTAACACGTTGCCTTTTTCTAGGTAGTATTGTATTGTATATCACTGTACATATGTAGCTATCCAAAATCTGTGCAACCTTTTCACTTAAGCTTAGGTAGGATATGAAATGTCTTATCACAAGATGTGAATTTTCTTCCGTGGGCCTGATCTTAAGGTTTTAATGTGCTCAGAATTCCTGTGAACTTCACTGGCAGCTCATGTTGCTCAAGAAGAGTAGGACTGAACCCCCCTATAGAAGCGCTCTGCCATGTTCAGTGGGATTGCACCTTGAAAATATGGCAGGAAAGCTCCTCTTGCAGAGGTGTCTCCTACCACAGTCTCTGGGCAAGGTTTGTCTAGAGTCAGGTTTGTCAAGAGAAGAGAGGAAACCTCTCCCTCTCTGCGGTTCTGTTTTGCCACTTCTCCACGCAAAGTGTCTGGATGTGATCTCAGTGGGTGCTGTGATAGAACAGAGAAGTATGAGTGTGTACCTTGTTAGGGCAGAAGCTCCTCCTTCAGCGATGCTTGTGATGTGAAGATGCACAGGTGTTGGCTTATTGCATGCTAGTATGCATCTGACCTTCAGTATATCTCCAGTAAAGTCCGTACAAATGAGGCTGAGGGTCTGGCATTATGGTTTTGCATTTATGTGTCAGCAAAAAGGAGTACCTCACTTCAGACTTCTTTTTTTTTGCATTGCTGAATCCTGTGTCATACGTATGCAATCTGTTAACTCCTCTCCCCGTAGGAGTTCGGACCGCCAGTGTGATTATTGCTCTGACGGACGGAGAATTGCAAGACGTTCAGTTTTATTATGCAGAACAAGAAGTAAGTCACCTTCACGTTTATCCAAACCAGCTTATGTCAGACCTGTAGGCAGTTATTGTTGGCTCCACTGATTACATGGCTTTGCACTTAATGGCAATTTTTTTTTTTTTAGGCCAACAGAGCCAGAAGCTTTGGAGCTATTGTTTATTGTGTTGGAGTGAAAGATTTCAATGAAACACAGGTAACTTTTCTTGGTTTTCTTCTTGTTTTGTTTTTCTGTTATACTAGTGCACAAGTAACAGCATCAGATGAAGGCATTTATTTAATTACTTGAGGCGTAAATCATTTTGTGTCAGTATGATGTCTTCTAGCAAATATGAAAGGCCCAGTTTTGTTTGCTGTAATTTTGTTTTCCTCATGATTTATGATTGTCTTTCTTTGCAGCTGTCAACAATTGCTGACAGCATCGATCATGTTTTTCCAGTTACGGGAGGCTTTTATGCCCTGAGAGGAACCATTGATTCAGTAAGTCGGGTATTCTGAAACCCAGAAAAGGGCACCCTTTCCTGTATTAATAAAGCGTAGATAAAAATGATTGCCAAAAATGCCATTATCTACATCTTTTAGATTCTCAAGAAGTCTTGCATTGAGATCCTGGCGGCTGAACCGTCGAGTGTTTGTGCAGGAGGTGAGTTTCCACGAGAACAATGTGATAAGGCAAACGAGTGACAATGATGAAATGTCAGTAGCTCCCTAATGTGGGATGGGAGCTGAGGCCCGTGGATGTGTTAGAGCATCCCCTCGGGCCGCGGCTAAAGCCCTGCGTGCTCCTTCTCACTTGAGGAAAAAAAATTGTGCCGATAAACACGTAGTTGCTGCGGCTGAATGACAGCTTGGAGAGTTGACTGAGGTAGCACGCAGGGAACGGGGGATACTGCTTTTTAAAATACCCGAGAGAAGGAGGAGACATAAGTGATGTAAAGCCAGGCTGCCAGAGGTGCTTTAGGGTCTAGAGGTGATGTCTCACAAATTTCTGGAAAGGCTGCATTCCTGGGATCTGCTAGGACTCGTGAGCGGCTCCAACAGGATTTTTGCAAAACATTCACAGAAATTCCAGGTTTATTGAACCAGATATAATTAACTGCATAGGCCAAGGTACCTGATGTTTTTTCCAAAGTACTAACGTTTTACTTATGCGCAGTGAAGGACCCATTAGTGTATATGGTAAACGCAAAGAATCCCCAGAGGAGCTGTTGATAATTTCATGCCTTTCATGTCTACTGTATTTAACTTGGATTTGTTCTGGTTTACATTAGCAATTCACTTGCTGTGGTTTTGTCTACTCAAGAGGCTATTGCAGCAGAGTAAGAGTGACACCATAAGTTTGCTGGAAGGTACAGTTTACAGTGTGGTTGTTTAGATCTGATGTTTACTGTCTTGTGTTCATTTCCTTATACGCTGTAAAAATGAGCACATAAAAATAAAATAGCAATGATGCATGAAAGCTGACCTTGAAAACAGATAAAAATAGGAAACTCAGGAAAAATATAATAAATATCACACAGAGGAGAAATTGTTCACTCTTCATTTCCACATGTTGATCACAATGTGATCCTGCCCTTAGTATTTCAATTTAAAATGAAATATCCTTGCACCTTGCATCTTTTGAACTATTCTTAAACATATAATTGGGGACTAGGCATTTGTGATAAAATCTTGCTTTTAAAAATCTCTTTGTGGAGCTGATTAAAAAATTTTAAAGCTTTGAAATTTCAAAGCTTTTTTTATTTCACTGTAATAAATTGTTTCCTTTTTTTGCTTACTTATTTTATATCAGGCAATTTTTTGTACACCAGCTTATTGCAAGCTTTTCTGCTTACCAAAAAATATATTTAGCTACATAAGAATGTGAGTGTTCCAATGGGGGGTATTTCAGTAGTATTCTTGTTGTTGTTTGGAACAGTGTTAAAAGTACTGGAAAGTTGAATTTTAAACCATTTTTCAAATCAGACCAATATAAATCAGGCAGGACCAGTTTCTGTGTGTTGCTGCTGATTCAGCAAAATACCTGCACTTGTTTCACTTGAATTCTGAGGTTCTTTCTGTCCCTGTTGACAAAGCCGCCCAGTGCTCACTGGCACGTGGTGAAGTGTGGGGCTGAATCACCAGGGCATGAAGGCTTGGATCTCAAATACTTGAAGCTTTACTTAGTAGCAGCAGGGAGCTTGACAATAGGAGGAAGGCAAAACTGCAGCTCTGAATGGTGCGTCCTGTTCTGGCCAGTTAAATCATCTTTAGCACCAAGAATCAGGCCTGAAATAGCTGCTTTTTTTTCTTTTTTTCTTATGAGTCTAGTCCTGCAAGTCTTACCTCAAATGAGCTCCTCCAAGAGATTTTACAGTGTGAGGCTGCGAATATTTATGCTTGTGCTTGGCTTTATTATCTGTCCTTTGTTATCCCGCTTACTTCAACACAGCCAGGGGTTCATCTTTATAGCTTCATGCACCACTGGCTCCTGGGGGGAGTCTCCCGGGATTGAACAACTCTCTTCGTGGTAGTGTGAATCCAGATCCTGAATCCAGTTCCCTGGACACTGATACAGTTCTACTCTATGTGTAATGTCTTCTATTTTTTAATGTACTTGATTTGACTTCAATGCAAAAAATACTGAAGCCTGTGAAGTAATCTCAGAATTTTAATGCATTTTAAAATTAGGTAATTACTACTGTAGGCTACTGTTAATCTATAGGTAAGATATATAGTCACTGAATCCTATATAAAAAAAAAAATATACATGCATTTAGAGCTGGCTGAAAATTAGAGCATAAGATGTTCTAGAAATGCACCATTCCTTACCTTCTTTTCTAAGATAGGAATTTTATTTAAAAAAGAACAACATGTAATTCAAATTTACATTTCCAGATTTTGATGGGAAAAATGGTAGGCCGTTTGCAAGAGTGCAATGTGTTACCGCAGCTGGTATGAGATCGCACGGGCTTTGTGTTGCTCAGTGGAAGCCAGTTGTGATCAGGGCTCAGAGCAGACTGACCCACTCCTGGTGACTGTTCTTGCACCTCATAATTACCGCTGTGCTGGTGATTACTGGTGATCTCAGCTTCATTACTGGTGATCTCGGCTTCGTTTTTGACTTACTAGAGGTTTAGTAAAATGCTGATGAAACGATTTCCACGTGGTGACAATTCCAGTTGGGACTCTGGCTCTTTGTGGCGAAGCTTTCTGGCACGTCCATTTACAAATTGATCTGGCCGTGGTGTGACAGCCGTCTGATGCTTAATGCTTTTTGACCCTGCAAATTCATCGTCCCCCGATGTGGAGCAATATAGTTGGGTCCTTCCTTGTTCCCTCTCTGATTTAAAGCGACCCAGACATGCAGCCTGTAAACAGGCTATCAGTGCAGGATTGGAGGTGCCTCGTATCCCGTTTGACAGCATCATTGCTTTGATTACGCTTACGGTACGCGGATGTGATTGAAAGGTTTTGTTGGATGTGGCATCCTACTGGCCACATCAACTACCAGGTGTGGATGCAAGCCGTCAGCTTCTCATCAGAGGCACAGAAGCGAAGCCGACAGCGCAGCCAGCGCGCACCAGCTTCAACCTACCATCTCGCTGCCAGCGCCGCCCGGTTATTTCAGTGCTGACCTTTTTCCCTTCGCTGTCTTGTCAAAAGCTACAAGCTACGATCTGACAGTAACTAAGGAAGAAAAGGACGCAGCCAGAGCCAGGGCGCAGAATTAAATGGAATTAGCCATTTCAACAGACCATCATCCCGAACATGTTAATGCTCCGGAGCATCCGAAGGGGCAGGCTTCTTAACAGCAACAACCAAACCCCGTACCAGCTGTTTACGTTTCCATGCAAGCCTGGTATTGAAACTACAGTGTCAGCTTGTGTTGGTGGACAGGTTACTACCCAGGCAGACATTCACGACTGACTGTGCAGGGTGGCAGTGATGGTGAAAAGAAGGGCAGGAGAGGTAAACTGTCTTGACAAGACTAAACTTCTACATGTGGCTTTTACCTTCGACGTTTTGCGTTGAAGGTCTCTTACTTCCTGCATCTTTATAAAGCCACTGAAATGGTTATCAATTCTGCCTTTTAAGACCATTAATTCAGGAGAGGTGGGGGAAAGTAATGTTAAGTCCTATTTTATTTCAACAAGCTGCTTTTATAATATAAAATTAAGAAGAAAAAAAAGAAATTATCATCTTAGCTGGCTGTTCCAGTTGGTGTGGAGTGGGCAAGTCTGGGGTACTGCATGGTCCCGGGCAGGTGGTTCAGGAGGGTGGGCAGAGGCCTAGTTGCCCTCGGGGCTGGCCATGAGTCTCTGCTTTGCTGGCAAAGAAAAGTGATCTTCATTAAGAATAACTCTTACTGTATCAGCTGAGTTAGATGTGGAATGGCTCAAGGCATGAATCACACTTAGAGTAACTCCAGATTCTTACTGGAGTAAGAAGCAGCTGAATGGACTTCAGTCCATTTTTGTTAGTTTAAAGAAGTGCCCTCCACCTCCAGTGGGAACCAGGAGGTATAACCCTTTCTTTAAAAATGAGGCCAAATTCTGATGCTGGCTTTGTACGTTTGGCTCTTGATGTGCTCAGTGAGGTCTCAAATTTGATTATCTTTCTTCCACAAAAGTGCCAAAGCATGTGTTTCACTTTAATATGCACTCCAGTAGATATTTTCTTTTTCCCCCTCCCAAAATATCTTCTCTGCTTCCCGTGTTCCTTGCTGCCCGTGTCAGTTCAGAGCGTTGCTCCAAGGGAAAGTTCACAGGAGGAAAACCAGAGTGTGGGTTTCCAGTGTTTGATCATAACTTGTGCATGCCCTTGTCCAATTCACCAGGAGTTGGGTTAGACCTCAATGTAGTGAGAATGTGTTTTTGGCAAGAATATACTGTTTGTACAGAAAAGTTAAAGCACTCCACATCCTCATGCTAGCTTGCCTTGCAGTAACTTGATAGTGAAGAGCAGGCAAACTAAGCTGAATATGTATTTCGGCCACCTTTTGGGGCTCGTGTAGTGTTATCCAATAACAACTCCTTCCTCCAAAGCACACAAATAACATGGCAATACATCACATGAAATGTTACCAAAAGCCAGATCTCATATCCCTAAAAATAAGGTATGGCTCCCCTCAACCCTATCGACATAGGACAATATCCCCTCGGTAGGATGAGGGGCAATGGTTTTAAATTGAAAGAGGGGAGATTTAGATTAGATATCAGGTTCCTGTGAGGGTGGTGAGACCATGGAACAGGTTGCCCAGAGAAGCTGTGGATGCCTCCAGGGATGACCCTGGAGGGGTTCAAGGCCAGGCTGGATGGGGCTTTGAGCAACCTGGTCTGGTGGGAGGTGTCCCTGCCCAGGGCAGGCGGGTTGGAACTCGATGATTTTTAAGGTCCCTTCCGATTCTAACCATTCTATGATTGTATGACATTGTTTTCCTCTCATTTTTAGTGTGTTGGTCAAAATATAATTGATAAGGCATATGGACTTGTTCATGATGGTTTTACTTGCTGCTAGTGGAGACCTTTCATGCAGTTTATTCTTATTTTTCTGTGTGTGGTTTGAAGATTAATTGGTCCTGTGCTGGTATCCCCCAAGGGTCCTGCGCTTTGGTCACACCAACCCCGTGCATCGCTACAGGCCTGGGGCAGAGTGGCTGGAGCTGCCTGGTGAAAAAGGACCTGGGGGTGTTGGTGGACAGCCAGCTGAATATGAGCCAGCAGCGTGCCCAGGTGGCCAAGAAGGCCAACAGCATCCTGGCCTGTATCAGGAATAGTGTGCCCAGCAGGACTAGGGAAGTCCCCTTCTACTTGGCACTGGTGAGGTCCCATCTCAAGTGCTGTGTCCAGTTTTGGACCCCTCGCTACAGGAGGGACGATGACATGATGGAGTATTTCCATAGAAGAGTTATGAAGTTGGTGGAGGGCCTGGAGCTCAAGTCTTGTGAGGAGCAGCTGAGGGAACTGTAGTTGTTCAGCCTGGAGAAGAGGAGACTCGGGGAGACCTTATCTGAACAGAGCTGCTGCTGAAAGCCGAGTGCCATCTGCTGTGGAAACAGGAGGAAGGACTGGTGCTTACGGTTGCCAAAGGTGTCTGGCCCGAAAGCCATGGAGGAACCATGGGATGACATCACCCATGTCAGGCTCACAGTATTGAGGGTCAATGGGATGCGTGTGGGAGGAGCCTTGAGATGAGTGTTGCTCTGTGAGGCACCAGTGCCACTATGGCACTTTTGGCCATTGCCGCTGAATATTGAGTGTCAGTGTGAATGTTTTGGTGCAGAGGACAGCCATTGTCGTGTTCTATTTCAGATCATTGTGGAAAGAAATGCTGTATTTGAGCTGTTTTTCACAACTTTCCTGTTTTCACTTACAGAATCCTTTCAAGTTGTCGTAAGAGGCAACGGCTTTTATCATGCGAGAAATATCGACCAGGTACTCTGCAGCTTCAAGCTCAATGACAGCCTTACTATCAGTAAGTGTCCAGGCTCATGGATTCCAGTGTCCCTTGTGGCTGTGTCACCTCACAGGGGACAGGTGACACAGCCCACCTCACGTCCGTGTTGGGGGAGTCCTGGCAGTGGATGTGGGGAGGGGGCTGGGTAGGGATCTATACTTAATAGAAGCTTGAAATTTATCCTTATTCAAGTCCTGCGACCTGTGGGCATTATGTGGGGCGTGCTGCTGCCCGCCAAATTTCAGCATCGTTGCAATGATGCAGGTAGGTGACGCCAGCGAGGACAGCGTATCAGGTTTTAAGAGGGAGAAATAAAATTACTCCCAAATCCCTTTTTCACCACCAGTGAAAAGAAATAACGCTCTCTCGGGCCCCTGGTGGTATCTTCAGACTATTTGTTCACCAATTCAGGAGACATTCACTGTAAAGCAGGGCCCTCGCAGGCCTGCTCCATTCCTGACACCAGTTGTTGGTCTCATTGCAGAGAGTGTGTAGCGTGGAAACTCCCTGTCATCGCTGTGCTAAACAGGGTCTTTTGTTTGCTGTCTCGGCAGCCGGGCAAAGGACTGAATGGCCAAAAAAGATTGAGTGTCCAGTTTCTCAGCAGTCTTCTCTTATTCCCGAGAAGCAGTG
Source organism: Limnodromus scolopaceus (assembly GCA_028565335.1). NCBI lineage: Eukaryota > Metazoa > Chordata > Aves > Charadriiformes > Scolopacidae > Limnodromus > Limnodromus scolopaceus. The sequence goes on along the minus strand of JAOXNO010000002.1, from coordinate 19,689,244 downwards.
TATGTCTGGCAGGGTGAAGCACAGCGCTGGAGGGGGGGAAGCTTTGCTCCTTTTCTGTATATGCTACCCTTGTTGGCTGAGCACAGTAGAGGCTTTCATATCCTGTCGCGGTCAGACTGGTGCCTTCCCTAGCACTGAATTCACTTACAAGAGGCAGCACATGAATTGCTCCTTCATTTCCCATCCTAGTTGCCTACGTGGAGGCTGCATTAAATAAACTCCGGTGGTCTTGCTGTCGTTCTACTTACAGATGCCCTTTGCTAGGGGTTTGTTTCTTGTGGTTTACCAGGTAGACAGACTTTTGGGGTTTTTTTTTCCATTCTCTCTAATGCACTAGCACCTTGACTGGACTTCACACAGTGAGTGCTGACCCAGGCCTGGATGTACACGGGAGGAAAACTGCCCTAATTCCACATCTCCTCCATGCTGTGTTCTCCTTGGGTTAGGTCTGCAACACTGATCTGTGCTGGCTGGCTTTTTTCCCCTCCATCTGGCCCTAAAAGATGCCACTATAATTTTCATGGCATCATCTCTGTCAAAGCAGGGAAGTGAACTTTGTCTTCAGGTGTGCGTGGGTGGGTGAAGCCTGAAGAAACAACTCTCATATCTGTTGATGCTCAAGTTTTTGGTTTTGGTTTTTTTTGCCTCCAGTCTCTGTCCACTTCGGTTCCACCCCATCTCTGTTCTTCCTTTTCCCGGACCTCAAACAGTGCAGCCTCGGCTTCTCTTGTGTGTGTTTTTGGAAGTGGGTAGGGAAAAAAACTGAACCCTGCACTTTTGACCCCCTGAGTAACTTGCAGATTCAGAGCATTCAGTACGAGTAGAGTTTGCACTCACTTGTTGGATAGACAAGATGAATATTGCTCAAAGCTGGCTTCCAAATGGCTGCTCGCTGCTGTCAGGAACAGAGATCTACTTCCATTTCTTAGCTGTGGTATCTCTAGCCTGATAACATATGGGCATCAACAAGAATGGTCATCCTACTACTTGGCTTTGTAATAAGTACCATTGGGAAATACTGGTTCATGCTGAATTGATCTGTAACTCTAATTGGTGTCAACACTTCTCCAGGGGGTGGCCTGCTTGGGGCAATTTCTTTTTTTTCCTCTGTAACAGTTATAATCATTTCTTTTCAGATGAAAAGCCAACCCTTGTCCACGATACTTACCTACTTTGTCCTGCCCCAGTGATAGAAGATGCTGGACAGTAAGTATTGCTTTCCAGCATGTGTTAAGAGAGAGGGGACTTCTGGATGAGGATGTCTGAGCTAAGAGCTCAGAATTTTGCCCGAAGTGCCAAGCTAATAAATTTGTATGTGTGTTGCAGGATTACCTCCATCCCCTTTGTGCCAAATCCTCTCCTAGCGTAAGCCAGCACAGCCCTGTTCAATGTTGGGTCTTTAGCACAGCTTAATCAAAGGCCTTGTTGGACCAAAGTTGTTTGGTGGGGTTTTTGTGGGATTTTTTGTTTGTTGTTTGTTTGTTTTTTCCTCAGACCCTTTCTCTGATATTGGAGTATGGATAGGGCCAGATTGTTCTCTAATTTCATTGTCATTTTGGTGTTTTTACCCCTTGACCTCACTACAAGTATTCTGAATTATCTTGGATGTAAAAGAAAACACATTCTGGCTTTTCAAGCTGCTGAAGGGGCTAAAAAAAAAAAAAAAAAAAAGCCTTACATTTTCTTGTGCTATCTAAGGTAGCATTGCAAATGTCTGAGACTATTTTATGACTCACTGTCCTAGTGCCCTTTGCCCCAGGTGGGATGGTGTTTTTTTAATAAAGAGCATATGCCCCAACTCAATTAAGCCAACATAAAAGGGTAGCTCCTGGGTAAGTGGAGAGACAAATGCAGGTAAGCACCTGGAGCCATGAAAATGCCTTGACTCAGCAGGACATGTTATCCATGCGTGTTCATGAGCCAATGGCTCAAACACAGCCAGAGTAAAAGGAACAATGGGTATAAAGATGACACTAAAAATAAGTGTATCTGTTTTGTGCTTTAGGGTGGTTTTCCTACAAGTCAGCATGAACAACGGGCTAACGTTCGTCTCCAGCTCTGTCAGCATCACCAGCACACAGTGTGTAAGTAATTGCAATGGGGCTTGACAGAGAAACCATGAGATCTTAGAAAGAGACGGTGGCTCTTCAGGCAAAGCCTCCTTGAGTGAGCCTGAGGTCTCTACAGCTTCTGCGTCACAGTTACTGGTGAGATCCCAGCAGCTCTTTGAAAAATAACCAGGGCCAGTTAAGATTAAATCATTATTGATGATGCATAGATCATGATAAATTTACTGAATAAAAAATTATAACAAAAAGCACTCTGCCCATTCCCATCCCAGGAAAGAGAGATCCTCAAAGCTGGGATCTGACTAGAAAGGGAATCTGGGAAAAAGAGGGAAGGATCATCATGAAGCAACACCCTGTGGAGCTCTGGCATCCCTTGTGGGATCTGGGGTGAAAGATGCAACTGCCAGGACTTGGATCTGGAAGGGCCACAGCATGGAAGGTCCTCTAAACTTAAGTGATTATGGTTTTGGTTGGAGCTTACAGCATTTGTTCTTAGACCCCCACAATTTGCCTTTGCTAGTTCAGGATTCCCTAAGGTATTTTTACAGTTTTAGTGACAGGAGCCGGTTCCTTTTCTCTGGATGTCACGGAAGATGTCCACAAAGAGAGAGCAGCTTCAGATCCTGGGATGAGCTTCTTGATAAAATTCTGCTGCTCGGCCTAGCCGAGGGAGAATGTGCTGCTGCTGGACAGCAATGGTTGCGATATGAGCATCTCCTGGTCAAAAAGGCCACCCATCCTTAGGTGGAACATCAGGAACCAACAGCTAGAAGTGATCCTTTAGCAAAATCTGATTTTAGAAGCAGCTGACTATTAGATAAGCAGTCGTCGTCTTTGCCTTGGAGTAAAAATAGGCAACACCTATAGCTGGTGAAAGCAAGTACAGTAGTTAAAGATTTGGCCTCGTGCTTGTGGATGAAATAAAGTTTGCTGAAGTACCTGAGAGCAAATGCTTTGTATCAAAGTTGAGCTTTATTGTTATTTGTGTCAAAAGGACTTTTATAGCCTACACCAAATGCTGTCATATTGGTTTGTAATCATTGTTGGCCTTTTTGACAGCTGCAGAACAGAAGGGAAGGAAGGAAGACAGAGGCAGTGACTGGAACTTGCAAATCTCATTTTCTGATGTTTTCAGCAATGAAGCTGGGAAATCTCACACCAGATTGCCGGAGCAGTCTAGAGTGTGGAGACTCAGAATTTAGCAGAGGTGTTTGCTGCTTCACCTGATGATTATTTTTATTTTTCAAAAAAAATTTCCAAATTTTCTCCACTGAAGACTGATATTTTCACATTTTATTCCCCTCTTCTACCTCGGCTATGATAAAACCTTTTGAGTCTGCAATGAAACACAAGTGCTAACTGGTGCATTTAGTTACCCATATGTAATTCATTTCTGATGAGGACTGAAGTCTCAGCCCTAGCTGGGATTCCTGCAGGCCAGAGCACGGACGGAGGAAGCTTTCCTCTCAGTAGCCTTAGGACAAAGAGAGGAATCCAATCTGCAGTCCTGTCAATCTGACAGTTTTTGACCAGCCTCTTGCAGATTGGATGTGAAGGAGGCAGGGAGCCTGATTCTCAGCTGGTACAAGAAAAGACTCTCACTCCGGTTACACCCTGTAAGCGAGGAGGTTGGCACTTCAGTTTCCAACTTTGTCTTAATTTCATGCATTTCGCTCTTCTCATTTTAGAGACTCCCTCCATTTCCTTTCCTCTCCCGTTTCCTTTTCTGTGGGTGGCAGTCAGCTGGCCTGCTCGGCTCTCCTCCCCAGCTGGCCCTTCTGTCCTTTCTCTACAGTAAGTATCTTCTCTTCACTTGACTCCTAAAGCCTCTGTGGGATCCCTGTGCTTATTTCTGTTCAGCTGCATGAAGTCTGCTATTTCCTTTTCGAAGCCCAGCTTCACTATAATGCTTTGTATATTTAATCATTAAAAGAGGACTCTTTAGCTTCTTGCTGCCAGCAGCTCCTGAGCTGCTGCTGGCAAATGTCTGAGCAATTTATATGAGCCCTTAGCATGCGAAAAGCAATGCCTGGGAACAAAAGCTGAAAAACAAGGAGGTAATGTGTGTTTGGAGTAACAGTAGCAGTGGTATGTGCATCTGTGGCTCATGCACTGCATTGCTACTGTGCTTGGATTTGTTTTTCGGGCGTGCAGCGATACCTCTTAAAGTTGTGCTTGACTTTTATTCATCCATTTCTCAGCAAACTGACTTCAACTGGGAATTCATGCCCCTCAAGTGTCCGCTTTCCAGATGCGTTAGCGCTGCATGGGGCCATAGAAGGGCCAGAGATGGGGAGGGGCCTGCAGCCCTGAACTGCAGCTGCGTAGTGTGTCTTCTAACAGGACTCCTTTGAGCAAGGACTCTGGCACGTGTCGCAGCACTCCCCCTTGGCTTTCTTCTGCTCCCTGACCAAATGAATGAGGTGAGCTAAATCGTGTGTCCCAGAACAAGTCAGTTTGTTGCATCTATAGCAAGAAGCCACAGACCAGAGGAGGGGTGGTGATGGCACGGCATCCCTCATGGGGATATGGGATACTGGGCTACCTGCCTAAAAGCATGAAGTGGGAGCCGTGGTTTTGTTAGTCCCGTCTTGAACATGTCAGTCCTGACAGCTCTAAGATTTGGCCTGAGAAAGAAATAGGTACCACCCAAGTCAGCCATTTGGGATCTCACCCAGACTTTGCAAAACTCTTACCACCTGGTACTTTATTTTCCACCCTCAGCCTTTTTATTTTCCGAGGGGAAAACAAACCCACCTGGAACAGTGAAGGGAACTCCTGTTGTAAAAGGGGCTAAGCATCAGTTTCTGGTGTCATGGGAATTCAGCAAGTAGTTTCAGGTTTAATAAGGTGAATCTCATGGACTTTATCCTCAATAAATCTTCTTCGGAACTTCTTTTTTCCATTTATCTAATGATCTATCCTTTGAAAATCTGTTACAGCTTCCTCTCTAGCCAGCTCCTGTTCCCTCAGCCTGATTCACAGGTATTTCTTCAAGCACTTTTCACATCTTCCTAGTCTCAGGCTATCCTCCAGTGCGCTGCCAGGTTTTGCCTGTTCTCTGGTACCACAGGTTGCTGGTGAATTGAACCTCTTCTCAAACTCAGAAAATCTACTTGAATTTATTTTTATTTTTTTTTAATTCTAGTCCTGTTGAAGAAAATTTAAGTTCTATTTTGAATGTAGACCTTTAGCTACCTGGCCCCAGAGTCCTGCCGTTCTCTGTAGAGTAATAGATGGAATATAGGAATCAGAAATGGATAAGATCATGATTACAGTATGTCATTAAAAACAGTCCAGCCAGCCTCAGGAACATTGTCAAGAACCAGCCACAGGCTGAGGGTGTGTGTGCAGTTTGAGTCGAGAGGCAATTTGGGCAGACTAAGAATGGAAGAATGCCATAAACATACATAAATGATGCATATGCACACCACAAACAGGAGGTGCACCCCTGAATCGTGACTTCAGTTACAGATTTGTCACACTGAATACCGAAGTGACCCTAATGAAAATAGCGATTGACTGCACGATCTGAGACCTTGCAGTGAGGGAAACCTGGCGCACTTTGCCCAGTCTGATTGTGTAACTTGAGGGCTCCTGCCTTGCTGGTGACACACGCAGATAACTCAGAAGTAATCATCTTGTTTGCAGCTGACTGGGACCATCCTTTTCATCGCTCTCCTGATTCTCTTCCTGCTGCTGGCTCTGGCTCTTCTTTGGTGGTTCTGGCCTCTTTGCTGCACAGTGGTAAGTACAGGGCTTTATTATTTTGACTTGGTTTCATCTCTTCTCTGTGAAAGCACATGGTGTTCAAGTGGGTGGTTAACTTTGTTTGAGAAAAACGCTCAGGTTTGTAAGGCCCTAATTCAACAAATTGCTTTAAGTCCTTGTTGAAGACACTCTGGTCTGTTTTTTTGAATATTGCAGCCTATGTGATTTTGTCACTGAATGAGAAGTTTGAGTGAGCTCGTGGACACGGCTCGAGTCTCTGTAGTATGAGATTTGAAACCTGCTGCAGAGAAGTGTGATGGAACTGATTTACTAATATTGGCATAGAGGCAAGAGTTAGGCTTTTTGTTTTATTTTATTTCATTTGTAGGACCTGCAGATTCGGAGTGAATATTACCAAGCGCTGGCTTGGTAATTGCGTGACATTAAGGCAGAACTGCCATGATACAGAGCTGTATTACGAATTACTTAACAAGACACTTGACTAATTGGATAGGTCAACGTGATGGATTTAGCTTCTCATCTGCATTTATTTTACAACTGCTGAAAAGCAGTGGGGCTAATGATGGGATTGAATATGGGCGAATGGATCAGGGCAACCTTTTTGTGATGGGAGCAAAAAAGCAGCGAGGGCATAGCATTGAGATGGATGAACCCTACCATTAGCTCAGATTTCATCCACTGTTTATATATTCCAGGTGATCAAGGAGCCACCGCCACCACCACCTCCAGAGCCTGTGAGTATGCTATTTTTGAGCTGTTACACTGTCTGCAGCCACTGTAGTGTGTTGTGCTGCCCAGGAATGTCAGCCCTGTAGGCGTCTTAATGGCACCTTGAAGGCTGTGAGAGGAAGTCTTTTGGGTCAAGACAGTTATTTCTGCTTTCTGGCTTTTTTTTTTTATATATACGTACTGCAAGATTATTTCAGTCCACAGAGAAAATAGTTGCATAACTCAGAAGTCGACAGACTGACAGTTCCTGTGGTATTTTATTCCTTCTGCTGAGCTTCAAACAGGTGTGTAAGCAAATCTTGGCTTCTCAAGCTGTGCTGAAAGCTCCCTCTCCTCCAGTAAAATTGCTGTTGCTCTCAGCCGGAGTTTAGCCCACACTGGCAGTAAGGAACAAAGTCTGGCAGCTGGAAGAAAGGACAGTGAAGGCCCCATTCTTGTGGCTTTGTTACAGAAGAGAGAGGCAAGAGCCTGCCCTGGCTGTGGTTCTGCTGCAGTGTGACCTTTGGAAGGACATTTGGCCTTTCTCCATTTAGGCTGGGAGCTGTTTGAGGCAGCCTTGTATTTTGCGCTTTTGGAGACAGTAACACACTGACCCTGACCTCAGCTTAGTTTCACTGTACTAATTTTGTGAAAATAATAGGAATAAATAAAAGTACCTCCAGGGAAAACTCATGCCTGCCTTTATTTCTTTCCTAGGCATAGACAGTTAAATGATGGAAAAATACTTGCCTAACCCACAAGAGAAGCTTACAGTTTGCTGCTAACTCACTGTAACTTGGCATGAATATCAGGAGGCAACCACAGCTGCTGTTTTGGGGTTGCCAGAGGCCACCATTACCGTGTATGTGATCCTGTTGCTTGTCCTGGGCAGCAGCACTGTGACAATTTAACTTTAGAATAGGCACCAAAAATTGTGCTGGTTTTAGGGTGATTAGTGTTGTCATGAAGCACGCGATTGCAGCCGTGCTGTGTTGGAAGGAGGTTTCAGAGAGCGTCGCACCCCTGCAGCAGAGTTCCCAGATGCTTTGCGATTATTCTGACCAGCAGAGATTTTTCAATGCAATTAACAAGACTGTGAGCTGATGTAAGCCTCCAGGAATAACACAGAATACAGATGGTATCCATCCCTTTACTTGGCCTTGTCTTTATCCAGTATGCATAGTTGTTTCGTTATACTTAGCCTCCCTAGCTATGGTGATCTGTGCTTTAGCTCACAATCTGTTATTGCTGCTATCTAAAACTTGTTCTAGAGTGCAAGCATTAAATGTCCATAACTTTTAGAAATGTTTGTGGTAGCTGTTGGTGTTGCTTAGCTATGTGTTCAGCATAGGGGATATTGGGTATAAATCTTTCATCAGCTGGAAAAGTATCAGCCATCACGATTAATTGTGTCTTGCTACTGTCAGACTAGCCAGCAATTAAGGGTTGTTAGATGTGAAGTCTTGAAATCTGTGTTACGTTGCATGGAAGAGGCAGGATGTTTTATATAGTACTCCAAGTTCACAATGAAATCAGATACAAATGAATTCAAACAGCTGATGTAGGTCACTGGGTACTGTTTTAGATGTGGCACGAAATTCAATAGAACTTGTTTGTGTATTTGTTATACTCTTAAAAACAAACAAACAAACAAAACCAAATTCTAAACAACAAAACCCAACACCAAACCACAGTGGTTTGTATATTTATTTCCCTGACTTGGGATAAAAAAAAAACCAAAACAATATAAAAAAAATAACCAAAAAAAATAACCAAAAAAAATAACCAAAACAAAAACTCACCACTCCTTACTAGTTAATGAAAATGCCAACTCTAGTCTTGCCTGGCCACACTAAAGAATTTTTTGGAGGAACTGACCCATGAACCATGGCTGAGAGATCAGATGTCACTGAATGGAAATACCTTCCTCCAAGGTGTAATCTAAGAGTTAAATATGAAAAAAAAAATAATTAAGGCATGTTTTCTAAAGGCTGTTACTGGCTTTTGGAATCCCAATTCCATTTACATTCCAGTCGAAACACGTAGAGCAATTTTGAGAAGATGTCACCTAGTAATCTGACAACAATTTGTGTCTATCTCTAGTATCTGGATTTCACTTGATTTATTTAATTTTATTTTTTTTTTGTGAAAGCTAAGTCCAGGCAGTGTATCTAGAAATGTACTTGTAGGGATGAAAATTACCAGAGAGCACTGTGCGTGGCCAGTCCAAGAGCAGCATGCATATCTATATATCAGCATGAGGTGTGGTTATTTGTCTATATATTAGAATGCAAGGAATGGAAATGATATTGTAGGAGGCTTGTTGGGCTCTTTCCTAAATTACGCATGTACTTGGGGAGTGTCATGGCGTGACTTTCAGCTGCCTCAACTCCATGTAATGATAGGGACTCTGAGAAATCCCAGTGACATTTATTGGCTCAAGGTGACAGACCTGGAGGTGTGTCCCCAGGGTTATCGAACCAGAAACATTTGTTGGCTTTTAGTTAAGTAAGAACAGAACAATGAAGCTGAAGAAAAGCCCTGATTCAGACTCTCCCATGCTCCAGAAAAATAATCTGCAGCCTTTATAATTGCAGGTCAAAAACTCTGGATCTGAGGTTCCTGATGATCTGGAGATGCTCCAGTCTGAGCCCTGGTTCCAAACCGTACAGCTTGAGCCAGACTCTACAAAGAATCAAGCAGCGTAGAATAACTGGTTACAGCTGCCATCAGAAAAGGGTCTGATGCACATGTTAAAAAAACTCACAGTGGTAGCTCTTTTCCCTGTTAGGTGACATTAAGTTCTAAAAGCGTGATTAAGAAATGATTTCTTTGGGCTAACTGATTGCTGTAAGCCAGTATAATGTACAATTCATCTCCACTTTGCTGTCCTTTACAAGTCAGTTGTGATTTTGAAGCTCAATGCATATTTGACTAAATAGAAGCTGCCTGGAGAGAGGAATAGGCAACCCTCTTTGGCTTCCCTAGTTAAAATTGCAGCTGCAGAGACAAGAGACTTCTGTTTTTGTCAGCAAATAAGTCTAACACGCAAAGCCAGATATCCAAGGCTTGGACCATAGGATGTTCATTTGTTTTCCATAGTTTATGCTGTTTATGTGAGAACAGCAGTAATATCTCCCTGTCTTTCCCACAGGAATCAGATGATGAAGATGGATTGCCAAAGAAAAAGTGGCCAACTGTGGATGCATCTTATTATGGAGGTCGAGGTGTTGGTGGGATTAAGAGGATGGAGGTATTTGGGTTGTTCTTTTGTATTGTCAAAATCAGCACGTTTAATTATAAATCATAGCGGTATGTTTTTTATGTGATTTTTAAAAAGCTACCTCTGCTGGACTAGAGACCGGGATTTAATTAGGGCTTGTCCACCTGATTGCACCTGCTGTCCAAGTAGCAGACATCAAACTGCCATCATTTGCATGAATAATTAAATGAATCTAGCATGATGAGCCAGAGAAAAAAATGTGCAGGTTAAGAAACGGGATAAGCACCAAAAGAAGTTTTAATTTACAGAATGAAACCCTTCAGCGCAGTTGGGTCCAGTTCTCTTGTCTCAGGCAGAGTTACACTGGTTCTGAGTATTTGAGGGTGCCATCTACACTGTGCCTGGCTGGCTGGAGGAACTTGGTTTGAGGATTTTAAACCAGTGATATTTCCTTTTTTCCTCTTTTATTTTTTTTTTCCTTTTGCTTTTTGAGGTTTGGGTGAATTTAAAATTTTTTTTTCAGTTAAACACTAACTCCTAATGCACAAAACCCCATCTGTGTTAAAATTGGCCAATGACTCAAATCCTGCCCTGGGATTCATGCACAAGCTGGTCCTGATGTGTGAAGTGAGGTGTCACCGTGACAGAAATTTGCCTTGTGCTGTCCTGTGGCATATGCGTTCCAGGGAGTCGGTGGATAATGTGTAACTCCTGTAAATAACCACGTTAGTGAAATCAATTCAGTATTCCTAACCATGGGTAATATAAGGCAAGGAATAGTCCTCACCTGTATCAGCTGAGGGCCGGATGATGAGTTTTTGGGATGTCACACCAGAAACTCCCACTGGATCTAATTGGTGGCTGAGAGAGTGGGCTAATATAAGCCAGCCAAGGATCTGGACCAAACTAGAACTCACAGAATGAAAGCAATGGCTTCCCAGCAAGTCATAGAGTCATAGAATCATCCAGGCCGGAAGGGACCTCCAAAGGTCATCTAGTCCGACACTCAGCAGGGACACCCCCAACTAGACCAGGGTGCCCAGGACCTCATCAAGCCTCACCTTGAATATCTCCAGGGATGGGGCCTCAACCACCTCCCTGGGCAACCTGTTCCAGTGCTCC
>JAOXNO010000002.1:19654700-19671077 GCA_028565335.1 Limnodromus scolopaceus | reverse complement strand
CCTGCTGTAGCAGGCATGGCATGGAGAAAAAGAGTTCCCTGGTGTAGGACTAGCATCCTAATGCACAGTTCCCAGGATGTTCCATCCCTGGAAGTGTTCAAGGCCAGGCTGGATGGAGCTTTGAGCAACCTGGGCTGATGGGAGGTGTCCCTGCCCATGGCAGGGGGCTTGGAACTCGATGATCTTTAAGGTCCCTTCCAACCCGAACCATTCTATGTGCTGAGCACTGTGACTGGAAATACATAATTGGTGACAAATGAATTTCCCATCCTGCAAGGAGCCCCCATAAACTGGCATTGCCTCTCACTTGTGCCAGGATCATGTTATTTCTGACGTGGAAGAAGACTTCACAAATGGGCCTTGGGTACAAATCCTGCTTAGCAGGCTACACAAAGCTGCACAACAGGATGAAGGATCGGCCTTGTCGTTAAGACACTGAGCTGTCACTTTGGGGACCCTGGCTGTAGCTGGTGTAGGTTGTTCTTCCCTCCTGTTATACTGAACTTCCACAGTGATAAATGAGACGAACAGTAAATTCTAGGAGGGTGAGAGCATGGTCCTAACAGCGCTCTGAGCACTTCATAGATGGACTCTGTTAGGTAGACAGAGGGCTCTTCTGCTGCTCTTAAAGCATGTGTACCACTTCGATATTTCTTTGGTATTTATGGTAAAGGAAAAGGTTCACCAGGTCTGATTCTCGGGGTTTTTTTTTCATAGGGAATGTGACTTTGGGATAAGGACTGTTGTTTCTTGGCAGCGCCCCAGATCAGTGCTGAAGCTCACCTTTCCTTGTCTCAGTTGGATTGCTGGGACCTGTGCATCCCTCATTGTCTTCTGAGTCGGGTGACAGTCCAGAACTCAACCTACCCAGCCTTCCTTAGCTGGGTTTACCCAGCTCTAGGTTTGCCATCTACTTGCTCTGGGTAGCAGCAGGGCCATTTAGGAGCCAGTTGCCCAGAGATGGATTGGGGATACTTGTATCTGTTTTCAGACTCTGGACAAAGAGGCAACTTTTCTGTGTGCTGGGCCAGGATCTTACCTTTAGGGCTGAGGCAAATTAAAGTAATAACAATTTTCACCAGAAATCTGACAATCTCCATCATTATCCTTATCCCTAGGTGGGTGAAGAGCATTGTGCTCTTCCTCTGTGCTTACCATAATCACAGCTTGCTTCTGAAGAGACAATCAAACAATTCACCCTGGAAAGCACAATGACACTTAATTACAGTTTGAGCAAGACCAGTTATGGTCCTCTGTGGCCTAATTTGCTCTTCCCAGCAAGCTGCCAATACCTCAAGGCTGAGCCTGTTGCACCCAGCAGATGTTTGTTGCTCTCGTTGCTATGCTCCAAAGTCCTCCCCGTTCGAGGTGATGGACAAATGGAATCTTCTCTTCCCTGAAAATGCCAAAGGAAAGAGAAAAATCTTTTGCAAACCAACTACTGTTTGTTTCTTTTTCTTGAACCACATTCTAGTCTGGTCAGCATTCAAGTGTGGAAATGAATGGTGCTGTGGTTAAAAGAAGGGATGTGAGTCACGAGTCCTGAACTTGTAAATACCTTTTTTCTTTTTTCTTTTTTTTTTTTTTCCCCCAAAGCTGCTGCATAACCTTGGGTAGATGACACGACCTGAGAGTGGCTCTCCTCGCTTCCTCCACTCTGGGAGCCTCATCCATAAAAGCTGTCAGAAAAGAGAAGGCAGTAAATTGTGCATTTTGAGCACAGGTTTAGGTTAAGATATTTTTCTCAGGTTTGGGTGGGATTTGGTCTGGCGTTGACTGTATTTTGAGATCGGTACTGAATACAAAGTATGCCTGATGGACCTTAACTTTGATTATGTCTAGTGTTATCCTTTTCTATTCCCTTTGCCACTTCAGCTTTTTTAGGGCTCAGACTCAACAGGGCTTTGCTATGGAACCGCACTGTGCGTTACTTCAGCCACAACCTCAGCAAGGTCCAAGACATGTGATGTTTTGTGCATTCCTGCAAGATGTCTTGTGACTCTGGCCATTCTTTCGGGAGGTGTCTGTAGCCCTTTGCTGCATTTTCCTGCTAAGGCAGGGCTGGGAACAACGTGCAGCTCCCTGCTGAATGGATTGTGATAGAAATTGTTTGAATAGCCCTGTCCTCAATACTGGGCTGGGTTCTCCCGGTCCCTTTCCTTGTGTCCCTAAGCAGGAATAGTGGTATCAGGCGTGTGAGAGCTGGATGGTGGGGTTGTGCTCACCACAAAGTTTATTTTGCTGAAGGGTCTTGGTCCTCGCTTAAAAGGCTGATTTTCTTGGCTGAGCTATTCCTCCTTCAGATTCCTCAGTATTGGTTGGTTTCTCCAGGGGAAAGCTGGAAGTAACCCACTTCTCTTCAGTGTATTCCTGCACTGGTCCTCAAACTAACAGCGTGGGCTATTCCCAGAGATCCATCCCTGGTTTCAGGCAGTACCATGCACAGTTGAGACTGTGAACTGAGGAGCAGTGTCTGCAGATGTGCGTGAATTGGGAACCTATCAGTACTCGATTGTATTCAGCTCTCGGTTATTCTGATTAAAGAAGCTTCAGTAGCCTGGGATGCTGCAGCTATTAACCCTACTCCAGAACAGTTCCTATCTGTATCGTAATTCCCTAGTGGGTCTGGATACCGTTTTCCAGATCACTCTTTTTGTTTTGGCTAAAAGCTGCTTCTTTAGATGGTCTGCGTGTATTCCATGTTAGTGGAATTAGCTGAAGTTGAAAAAATACCTTTGAAAAAGTATGAATATTTTCAATTTTTTTTTTAAACACCTTTTCCATCTGAAACTCAAAGAAAAGATGTTTTGAATTGAACAACATACGTGTTTCAAGCCCAAGTGAAACTTATTTTGACATATTTCTTCTGCCTGAAAAATGAAGGCTTTTGGTTGTTGTTGACTTTTTCCTCGGCCAGCAAGTGAACCGAAAGATGACTTTTATTGCCACTATTACGTGTGGTGCATGCCGTGAGGTTGTTTGTGAGTCTGCCCTGGCAACCCACCTCCCTCGTCCCCTGGGGGATGCCCTGGATGGGGTTATCACACCCTTGGTGTCAAAAGAAGATCTCCTGTGCTCTGTCCTCCCACCCTCACCCCATAAATCCTGCTTTCTCAGCTATTTGGCCTTACTTTCTGTAACGTGTCTCCCTGGGGCTGCACCAGTGAGCCAGTGACCGAGGCTCGTGGGTGGTTTAAGTTTGTTTGCTAAAAAGTCAGAGAAAAGGCAGAAAAGTTGCTTATAGGGTGTCTTTGTGGGCTGCTTGAAGGATCCGCACGTGCTTCGGCTGCTTTTAAATATCACTGCCCCTTGCTGGATCAGGACATGTCTTGTTTAAAATTGTGTTACCTCCCACACCTTAAACCTCAGTCTAATTCCAGCTGGCTCCCACTGTGCTGCAAACAGAGTTTGCTGCTGCTGCTAGGATCATCCTTGTGCATCTGCACTCATCGTTTTGCAGTTTTCAGCTTGACTTTGTGACGTACCTAAGGCCATAATAGGGGCCTCGCTCTTACAATAGGAGTGATTCACAAGGCAGTGATTTCCTTCCCCTCCAATAACTCACCACAGAAGGAGGGAGCAGCAGTGATACGAGTTCACTTATGGCGAGGCCAAATAACACACAGGGTAAAGAAAGGGCTGAACTGATTTTCCTTTTTAAAAGCAGCGCTACAGGAAATAATAATTATATTCCCGTTGTTGGATGCTGCCATTTTACTGGACCTTACCTTTAAAATCCTCCTCTCTTCAGGTCAACCTCGTTTTCTCTTTTCTCTTCATAGTTTTGGTTTACCATCATTTTAGACATCAATGCTGAGCTGCCAGATAGATAGATTCCCCAGAAAATTGTTGTTGACGAGAGTACTTATTAAACTGGAAGATATTTAAAGAGCCAGATTCTCACGTAAACAAATACTTTATATTGATGATACTTAATGTTTTGATTTGAGACGTAATAACTGAAAATGGCTTCATATAAAAATTAATTACAAATTAATAAAATGATTGTTAATGCTTAATGCCATAACTGCAGTATAATTAATGGTGATGATTAAAATTTAATTGTTAAATAATGTAATTAGAAAATAATTATAAATTACATATTTACTGACCTGAAAGTGTGAACAGCCACCAAATGGCTGATATGGGAATCTCTGACATTTCTAATATTTCATTTTTCAACACAAAGCCACTATCTCATTCCTAAATGTAAGAGTTGGGAGTTAGTGAAAGTTACTTGAGCCCGCCTGGTTTTCAGGCGTATTCTAGGTTTTATGTGACAAACTGTTTCAGCAGCTCCCTAATTTCTAGCCTGTGTGCTGCAGGGTAATCAGTGCAATTCCCAGGGAATCCGTGAAGGTTGTAATGAGCCGTGACATGTTCAGCGCACAGTCAGCAGGAAGCAGCGCAGTGTGAGGAGGCTTTTGGCAAAGCCCGATGCGCACAGATCCTGGCTCTCGAGGAGCCAGCTGCTGGTCCTGACACTTGCCCAGGGAACTCGGATAGTGGGAACTCTGCACCACCTCCGTTCAGCTCTTTATCCCTAAAATTACTGTATCCATAATCTATCTCATTCATAAATACATTTGCTAAACAAGTTTCCCATCCTGTTGCTGTTTTAGGATAGCAGTTTCTGCTAGAACGCTTTTGTTCGTTATTAGAGGATGGGGATTATCCTGTCCTCTAATTTTTCCAAGATTCAGCTTTTTCAAAAGTCACTGATCCTGAAGGTATATATCCCACTGGTTTCTGGGTGTGTGGATCAAAACCTTCCCTGAGCTGAAGTGATTCTAACTTCTTGCAGGTGCTCACTCTTGTGGTTTTGTAGGTAGCCTAAAACCCAAAATCTATTATTTCGAATTTTAGAGCTCCCCTTTTACACTGAACTTTAGGAAGGGAAGCTATGTTCTGACGAACCATGTCCATGGCAAGCTGGCAGAGTCATCCCAGTAACATCTGTAAACAAAACTGTGGAGAAAGGTGACTACTTTGAGCCCAAGGAAATCGTGTTCATTTCAGATTTCAGCATCCTAAATGTGATCACGGACCACGTAATACTTTTGACTGGGAGCTACCTTATTTTTTTTAATTTAGTAGTCCAGTGTTTTGGATTGCTATGCTCAAACTTTAAAGGAATGGTTTTATTTGAATCCATTCTAAAATGTAGGGGGCAAGTATCATATTCTTGCAAAGTCAAAGACCAAGAAATTTCAGTAAATGTTTAAGTGTATCCTCCCCAGTCAGATACCCTCCTCTGCTGGGCAGAACTGCAGCACTGAGACTCCCCGGGTAAAAGCAAGAGTGAATGAAAACTCAAGCAACACTTGTAACAAGAAGTATATCTTTTATTAGGTCAACTAATGCAGCTAAAAATAAGAAGCAGGCATACTTTTTTGCACACTCTGGCATGCACAGAGATGAAACTGGGTTTGATTTTTGTTAAATAAACACCACTGCGTGTATTAAAATGAACAGAGAGAAGGGACAGGTACTGGCAGATGGAACAGAATTTTTAAATTCTTTTCGCTGAAGTGCTCTTGGTTTCGTGGGTGAAGAGACTTGCCCATGGCACTCTTCAAATTGCCTGGATCCTTCTAACAGTTGTTCCTTTCCACTGAAAACTTGCTGAGCAGTAGCTAAAGACTTTGGGGAATGAGCACCGGGGAATGATGTACTGAGCACTGTGACGAAACCAGCCCAGAAACAAGATGCAGTGGCTTTCAAGAGGTCCCTCCCTTCCTTCCCCTCCCCTTAAACCACACACAAAAACACATCCTAGGTGGTCGAGGAGGCATTCCCTGGAAATACAAAGTGCCTGAGTTGCACATGTGATTGTTACACTGGGATAAAAGCTGGAGTTGGGACAAGGGCAGATCCCGCTGCTTCAGTATCTGGACTTTTTGAAAAGCCAATTTGGCAAGCAGCACGACAAGAGCCTAACAAGTGGATGGACATATGGGGAGGCAAAATAATTGTGCATCGGTAAGAGTGTGCAGATGTGAGCTGAAGTAAGGGCGTAACTCCATATGGCGCACGGCTGACCTTCAGTTGGTGCCTGAATGACGGTACGCGGAGCGGGTCGCACCATCTGAGGGATGCTGTACTGGGAGCGGGGCTGCAACCAGACAGAGCTGGATTTACGCGCATCATCTGCTTCCCACAAAACAATAAAGCAGCTCCCGACAGCTGTTGTGCCTGAGATCATTGTGGTATTACTGCACCTTGCCACCCTTGACTCCTTCCCTAAAATATTTCGTTTACACTGTGCTTCGGGGGAAGAAATACTGTTACCACCACTGAAGTGCTGGTGGCTCTTAATCCCTCTTAATGCGCTGTGCAGGGAGAGCATGGGTGACTGTGCAGATTACCTGATTTCTGTCCGTGTTCGCTATGGTTTAAATGCTTTATATGCCTAAAGTTAATCCTTTCAAACACAGGGTATTAAAAATCCTGTGCTTGGCATGTTTATTTGAGAAACATCATGGATTTTTTTTATAAACTAACGCCAAAGGGGTGTGCACGTTAGGTAGAATAGCTGTGGCACTCACTTACTAGGAAAGTGTGATGAGTGGAGGGCTTAATTCTCCAACCTAGAAATCCTTTGATGAAATATGCCTCATAAATCCAAACTATGATTTATTATCATGTTTTTCTCCCTTTCCCTTTCGGCTGTTAATCCTAACTCTGGGTAAGAGTTCGACCTCCTTTTATCAATGGCTGCTCAAAGTGCTCAGGAGGATTTGCTCCCGTATTCACCAGAAGTCTTTGATATATGAGATTGTAGCCTAACACCGATAATCTTTTGTGAGGAAGTGTCACAATACATACATCGATCACCCAAGCCTCTATCTGTCAGACTCTCCCAACCCAACCGTATTTTTCATGACACAATGCGGCGCATGGCCTTTAAATTACCCATCTGTCTGACAAATCAGTGAGTGTGGCAGAAACTGGCAGCAGTTTGACGTCGCCTATCACTTGAACTGAGGTGAAAGTAATGCAAACAGATTTATGGGATCCCCTTTGATTATAGACTATGAATATATTTGGAATTGATGGTTGGGAGAGAGACACAGCGGAGAGGCAGGAAAGGCTCGTAGGCAAAAGCATTAGTGTTGGGTTTGCAGCTTTGTGTTTACTATGAGGGAGATTGTTCTGTTCTTAATTTTTTCCTTCCCCATACGGTGCATCTCATCTGAGTGTCTCTAATGTTTTTTACGTT
This sequence comes from Limnodromus scolopaceus, assembly GCA_028565335.1. Taxonomy (NCBI): domain Eukaryota; kingdom Metazoa; phylum Chordata; class Aves; order Charadriiformes; family Scolopacidae; genus Limnodromus; species Limnodromus scolopaceus. Next base: position 19,663,855 of record JAOXNO010000002.1, on the reverse strand, counting down.
TTTTTTTCTTTTTTTATCCTGGGTGGTTATTTAGCTTTTCTGTACTCCTAACTTTACAAATATCAAGGCTGAATCTTTTCAAATGTATTTGCAGTACAGCTGTTAAATGTATCTGTAACGTTCACTGCGTGGCAGTAAATACTGCTGAATTTCCAAGTGTGCTCTGGATACACAGAAGACAAATAGCTGACAAGAATCCATAGGGTCATAGAACAGTTTGGGTTGGAAAAGACCTTTAAAGGTCATCTAGTCCAACCCTCCTGCAATGAGCAGGGACATCTTCAACCAGATCAGGTTGCTCAGAGCCCTGTCCAACCCGACCTTGAGTGTTTCCAGGGATGGAGCATCTACCACCTCTATGGGCAACCTGTTCCGGTGTTTCACCACCCTAACTGTAAACTATTTTTTTCCTTCTATCTAGTCTAAATCTTCCGTCTTTTAGTTTAAAGCTATTACCCCTTGTCCTATCACAACAGGCCCTGCTGAAAAATTTGTCCCCATCTTTCTTATCAGCCCCCTTTAAGTACTGAAAGGCCACAATAAGGTCTCCCTGGAGCCTTCTCTTCTCAAGGCTGAACACCCCCAACTCTCTCAGCCTGTCCTCACAGCAGGGGGGCTCCAGCCCTCTGAGCATTTTTGTGGCCTCCTCTGGACCCACTCAAACAGATCCATGTCCTTCCTGTGCTGAGGGCTCCAGAGCAGTACTCCTGGTGGGGTACCAACTCATGGTGGTGAGGACTTAAGTTCTGTGATGGAGTAGAACAAAGCATCGACTTGTGGGTTTTTGGTCCAATGATTTACCTCTGTTGTGGAAGTAACCAAGACCTTTGCCTCCGTGCAGAGGCTCTGGCCCCAGTAAGCATTGCCTTGAACCTGGTCCATAACCAAAGTCTTCTGTAAGAAGCCTGGATTTTTAGAAAGGGGATTTTATCCTACTTAGTGAGGTTGTTGTTCAAGTGCAGTGGTGAATTGTGATGGGGAAAGCTGGGACTGAGAACTATATGTCTCATGTACAGGCAACAACATGCCCATTCAAACAGCTCTTGGCTGCAGCTGAGCTCTTGAAGCCCTGGGCCATCCAGTCCCAGTAAGCGGTAGGGTGGTACCCTTTGGGTGTTAGTACAGTTGTTGAATCCTTTTTCTGAGCTCTCTGGAGCCTGCACAAGCTTCTCTTGATACTCTGCTTGCATTCCTTCAGAGAAGTCATAGACTGAAGTGAGTCCCTTTTTATAGAACTGGTTTTCATGAAGGAAGGTGCAGGCACTGGAAGTCACTTAACAAAACAGATAGTTGTGGTTCAGCTGGGATGGCGTTTACCTGTGGATTCCACGGTAAACTGTCATTTGTGGGGTCACCACAGAAACTCAGCCCATTCCCTGAACACCTTTGTTTCCTCGTGCCAGGCAGCACTGGGCTAGCAGCGATCTGTCACTGGTGTGGGTTCTGGTAGTCCCCTGTTATCACAGCCATTGGTAGCTGTGGGGATTGTGAGCCACAGCTGCTTAGCTCTGAGATAAGCTTTTCTAAATCCAGGGTCCTTCTCCTGAATTTTGCTCGGGGGATGTTGGCATAATCTTGAGCTGAAGTTGGTTTGTGGATTCCAGCATGCAACCTAAACCTCTGGCTGTCATCAGCGTCGTGGCTGTGCAGGTCTTTCAAAACAATGGAGGGAAGATGTCTTCTGGGACAGATGCTTTCTAAACAAACCAAACAGGTTTTTTTCTTTTTCTCCCAGCTAGTGTTTACCTTGAGAAGAGAAAAAACAGGTAACGTTCCCCTCCGTGCTAAACTGTAGAGGCTATTTTCATTAGGAGGATTGTCACATGGAACAAAACATTTTGCCTTTGCCTGCTGCGCAAAGGAAAAGGTGGTGGCAAATGGAGTTCATCTCTGGTGGGATGAGTATTTTCCAGCCCACAGTCACTTACTTGGAAACCACATCCCAGCTCCTGTAAATGGGGTGTTGGTGGTGTCGCTCCTGCATTTTCAGGCAGGCTTCTGGCAAGCTTGTGGCAGCTGGGTTCTTGCACAAGTATCTCCCACGTCCCCAGGCGAGGAGGTGGAAGGCAGTGATGCCAAGTGTTGCATCTCCTCACGCAAGGTTGTGTCCACAGGGTTTCATGAGGCCTCCACAGAAAAAGTGGGGCAGTTTGTAACAAAACGTTTAGGGGTCGTGGGGAGGAACAAGTACAGCAGAAATCTTGGTGTCTGACTGAGGTTGCCGTGTTGGTTTTGAAGTGCCCAGGAGCCCTTGGATGCTCCCCACAGGAAAACCTAGGTGGTCTTTGGGGTCTCTCTTTCTCTCTTCCTGTCCGGAACTTGGTTAGTGGGAACCTGTGCAAAGCTTTGGTTCGGCTAAAGGAAGCCCTGACCTATTTGCATTTAGCCCCTAGTTGACTAGGACATCCCCAGTGCTTGGTGTGCAAGTCCCACACACAGAAGACAGATGGACTATCCCAGTAAGATGTTCAAAGCCTGAGGACCAGCTAGGCTAGCATCACTGTGAGAAGGAAAGCTACAGGTGGTGTCTTTGCTGAGGTTGTTCCTCTGATATAATCCTGTTTCTGCCATGAGGTTTTTTTCAATCACAGCTTTTTCAGTCAGGGATCTCACCAAGGCAGGCATCACCTTGGTGGCTTTAGGCATGTTCTTAGCTCCTGGAAGCAGAGCAGAGGGAAAGTGTGAGCAAAGTCACACCGGGGTACCTTTTGGGTTAAAGCAATCCTCTGTAGGCAGGAGCTCTGAGACCCAAGGAACGCATTGGTTTCTGGTGGTGACCTTCAGGACAGCATGGTCTGAATGTTACGTCTTGGATGCAGTGAATCCTACTGGATGAAGATCTCGAAGAGCAGCCTGGCCCCTCTGCTTGTAGTCCCTTTGCTTAGCTGCTGCTGAGTCAAAACACTTGCTTTTTATGAATCATGAATTTTTCTTTTCCTCTAGGGAAGATGCATAAACTTCACTCGGGTGAAATCGGATGGAACCTCTGCCCCTTACAGCCCACCGCCAAAGCTGCCACGGCGTGATGATGTTCCTCTCAACAACGCTCCGAGGAATCCTCCTCCTCCTGTGTCTCTGCAGCCCCCTTCCAGGCAGCCTCCTCCCGGACCACCCCCGTCCCGAGCGCCCCCTGGACCTCCTCCTTCCCGCCCGCCCCCACAGCCCATGGCTTAGAGCGCAACAAAACCCTGATCGACAACACATGTCCCTTTGCTGAACACGGCATATTTATTGAGTATTGGTTTACAGTTAAAGATATCAGAATTTGTTGCTGGTCAGCAAAAAAAAAAAAAAAAAAAAGAAGAAAAAAAAAAAAGAAAAATTGCCACGTGTCAATTTTAGTGTATGAATATATTTATACCACACGGGCTGAGTAAGCGTTCAGTGGATAGATTCAGAGCTATGGGGTATAGAAACAAACCAAAACGATCATCTAGACACAGCAGCAGCTTTTGTATGTATACATTTGAAGATGTATTTACATATGACATTTGTCTGACTTGCTACGTCGGACCCTTCAGTAATAACTTCAGCGGGCGCATGTGCATCAGCTGTTTCGATCGCTGCCGCCTGCAAGTTGGTTTAAACATAGTTCATTGAGGAATTTGCTTTTTTTTTTCTTTTTTCCCTGCAACAGTTAATAGGGAACAAGAATTGCAAAGATAACTTTCTGCCTTTGGTTCTGCAGGTCGAATTTCCATGGAAGTTTATAGGAGGGCTGTAACAATAACGAGGTAAAATGAGACTATGTACCAATAATCTGCCAGGAGCAATCTAGCGGAGAAGAGAGGTATCTTTTTCTCCTGAGAAAATCAGTTTGGAGCCTGCCATCTCTGCCTGTGTTTAGATTTGGTTGCATAGAATCACCACTGAAGGGCAGATAATGGGTTCTGGAAATGCAAACTTTGTTCAAGACCTGGGTTCAGATTTGTCCCAAGTTCAGAGGAATTTTGAGAAAAAACGTTTTGGCTAGGTGTTTAGTTTTTGTTTGCAAAAAACACGGTCCAAATTGGAGGAAATATACGTGCCGTTCGATCATGAATGGTGTGTTAAGCAAACAGCACGTGTTAGTTATATCCGCAGCACTGAGGGACTGATTCCAGCGCTGTTTAATTAGATACCTTTCCTTTTGATCTCACTGCCAGGCAGAACTAGATCCTCTTGTGATTCCAACCTGAGTTCCTCTGTGAGGAGCTCTTTCTTTAGACGGCCCAGATGCCACTGGTACGGAACCTTGCAGCCTGCCTGGGGTTGAGAGGCACGGCGTGACGTGTCAGTATGAGCTTTTGCCACTGGTTTAAAACACGTTTGCTAGAGGATTTCCCAAACGTTGTGACTGCTCGTCCGTGCCCTCGATTCCCTGTGTCATCAGAAAGTGATGTGAGCACCCACACAGAGGTGGGAATTTTTGACGCGGGACTGTGGGACAGCCCATGGATAGTGTTCACTGAGCAACACCTGAGTGGGCTGTGCCCAGATCATTCCCTAGTGAATCAAAATAACACCTGAGCTTGCTTTTTTCTCCACCGCTGCCTGTCACGTTGTACTGGAGAGGGCGGTTGCAGATCCCTGTGCTGGATCGCTTTGGCGCTGGCTGCGTTATTAGGATAGTTGTAGAAATAATGTTTATGTTGCATTATGACACAGCCTATACCTATCTCTCCATCTGGGTGGGTAGCACATCACAGTGGTTATTGGCACATAAGTCCAGGATAAAACACTGGCTGCATTGAGCAGTTACTCCAGATTCAAGGCCTCTTCCTGCAGTTGTTACAGGCGTGTAAAGCTGCACTGGTACAATTAGAAATCAGGCTTGCCTTTTTCCAGCGGGAGTCCCACTTGCAGAACTTCGTACCAAGCTCTCATCCGTCTCTGCTGACCACTGTGACATGCCGTGTGTACGCAGCCGAGGCTGTCAGAGATAAACTCAGAAGAACCACAGAGCCTCGTCCTCCTCTTGCACTGCTCCTCTCTCTTTGAGTTACGCTCTTACCTCATGTATATTGGTGCAGGTAGTGGAATCACACTCGTGGGTGCCAGCTGGGCTCAGAGCTCTTCCTGATTTAGGCCTGAGCCAGCAAAGCACTTCTGCATGCATTAAAATGTCCTGCAGGTCAAGAGGAACATCCTTATGCCCAAGTACTTTGCTGACCTGTGACCTCATCGTTATCAGAAGGGAGAATTGGGATGCGCTCAACCCTGTCCTCGTTCTTTTTAGTCACTTGAATAGGGTCTGCATAATTTGGTCCGTAGGACTGGCTTTCTGGTTGGGGGAGAGACAAGTGTGTGTGTCTGTGTGGGTGGGAACTGGGTAGGTTTTTGTTTGGTTTCTCTTCCTTTACAAAAATGGCTGGGAGAGTCGCACTCCTATGAACGGCCAGGCCTTGGGCAGCCAGTGCAGCACATGTGTGGTCAGCACTTAATTAATTATCTCCCTTCCCTTCAGCTGAAAGGTGAAACTAAAACATGTCAGTTTTTCCACCAGTGGAAGAAATGGGGTGACTCCGGTGATGGGGTAGGGACCTGGACGTGGGGGAAGGTGCTTTACAGGCAGAGATCATCGGCTGACGTTATTTTTGGTCGTGTGGCTCTAAAACCAGTTGTAATATGTGTGTACGGTTGAACCTTACAGCCTCTCACGTTGGCTGTCTAAGAGTAATTAGCCATCAAATGCTAACGAGGAGTTGAAATGGCAGAGGGAAAGTAAACCCTATTCCCCTGCCAGAACAAACCGTGGCGTTTGAGGTTTAGCCACTTGTGGGAGCGGGGCAGACCCGCTGCTCGGTGGGTGCCGTGTCTCTTGTCAGTGGGTGGTGATGAGGTCAAAACAAAGGTGGAGCTCACAAATGAGGTAATAATAAAAAGGAAAACTTGCTTACAGGATTAGTATCTGCGAATAAAGTTGAGTTGATGGCTCGGGAGCAAACTTTAGCTCATGAAAAAGCCTGGCAGCCGGATTTCGTGTTGCCTTGCGCCTGTACAGATCTTGAGAGGGGTCGGTAGAGCCGTCGCAGATTTGTGTTGATGTTGGTGTCGGTAGAATTGGTGATAATTGGAGGTGCTGGCTTAGGGAGGGCTTCTCCCAGTGGCTCATCCAACGGGCCTGTTGTGTGCAGTTGAGAAGAATATTCTTCCTTGCTGGAATAGCCAGTCTTGTGGAGATTACTGACATTTTTTGCATAACTTGCAAGTGCAGCAAGGGTAGGAGTGGTCTGAGCTTCCAGGTGATCAGTTCCATATATGATAGAGCAGGAAGCACCATGAATTTGAAAATCAGATTCAGCATAAAGTTATTTAAAAGACGGGTAGACATAGTGTTGGAGACATGGTTTAGGGATGGTTTTTATCAGAGTTAGGTTGATGGTTGGACTAGATAATCTTAAAGGTCCCTTCCAACCTGGGCAATTCTATGGTTCTATAAATGGAGTTCCCAGCATTTTCACTATATAAAATTAAGCATTTGGGGTGTCACTCCAGTTCTGGCTGCGGCTGCTGCGATGGGAGCGCTGCAGGTTTAGTTTAGTTTGCCGGTGAAGTGGGAGGAAGGGATGAATTACCTTTTTGCAAAGGGGGGGGGTGGTGAATATTCTGCGCTGGCGACAGAAAGGCCTTTTGGTTGCGTAGGAACGTGTCCGTTCGCCGTGATCTCGGGCACCACGACGAAGCAGTAGGAGAAACCGGTTGTGATTTTACCGTCTGTTGAGCTTGATCCTTACCTGGTGTCAATCAGCCACAGGCCGACTGCAGTCCGTCCGGGCAGTGGTTCTGGTGTCTGGCAGCTGAGAGCTGGCTCAAAATAAATGGACAGAGTCCTCTGGCTGGCTCGATGCGTCGCTGTGTGTGTTCCGGTGTGCTTCTGCCTCAGGACTTACGCTGCTAAGAAATGTTCTCCCGTGGGATGATTCCCACCTCTTTCAGCGCGTAGCATCATTTGAAACTGGCGGAAAGCAAGTATTTAGTGAATCCGAGAGGAAAAAAATGTGGATTCCGGGGACCTTCGGCTCCCACGTAGCACAGATGTGAAGAGGACACAAGGTGGGGAGCAGCGGGGAGGGAAACCCCATGGGCTTCAAGCTGACGGAGAACCGCCTTGATCAAAGCATATTTATGGCCATCTTTCGACCTCAGTGCGTGTCTTGCCATCTGTGGGAGTAGCCTGCAGAGCAGACGGGCCTAAACGTGAAAAGGGGGGGGGGGGGTGGGAAAAAAAGAAGAAAGGAAAAGAATCAGCTCCTCTTTCTGAATGAGCGAGCGTAACGATGAATGACATTATTTCATGAACTGTACCAGTTCAAATGCATCTGCACCTGGTGCTCCTCAAGGCTTTTTACTCCTGTTGGTCCTTAGACAGCGCGATCAGTAATGTGCTTTCTCTCTTTAATCGTTTTGCTGGGTTTATTGTTGTTTTGTTTTGTTTTTTAAAAAAACACATTTCACTGAGAAGACAGCCCTACTTCTGTAAATATAGAGTTTAATTTGGAGGAGACAGCACACTTCTGGATGTTACTGCTGGACAGTTATTTATTAAAAGGGGCTTAAGGTGAATAAATACAGGTGGCTCAGGATACATGCATGCAAGTGTGATAATGCAGTATAGCATTTTCAGTTCTCTGTAGTTTTGGGGGATTTTTGGGTCATCCTAGTTTGTTTAGAAGTTTGTTACTGATCTGATACTTTTGAATAATGCAATAGAGATTCCTAACATATAACAGTGCTTGAACAGATGTGTAGATTATGGTAGATTTTTCATATTTTTTAGGGGGGAGGGGGTAGCGAAGGATAAATGTTTTCGTTTTTTAAGGGGGGAAAAATGTACTGTACAAAAGTTTTTTTTAAGAAAAAGACGTGTGTTTTCAGAAACAGTGGGGATGTGGGCTGATAGACAGCCAGGTCATGGAGATGAGGGATGGAAGGAGCAGTTGGGTTTTTTGAGGGACAGAGAAGTTTCACGTGGGAGTGGGGGGGGGGGTTGTTACTGGTACATGTGGTACAAATTTTTGTAACTGACGTGCTGCTTCTGTGTTATAATCGTATAACCTTTATGCATTTTATTGCGCCTGCTCCGTGTTTTTTTTTCTGAGAAAAACCTTGCAAAATGTAATGCCTGCCTGCAAATGTGGGAGATGTAGCCAAAGTCTTGTAATCCAACATAATGTAGTCTTAATGGATTCAAAATCACCAATAAAAGTGCTTACTGGTTAAACACGACGGAGAATTTCATGGGAGGGTCATTTTAAGAGGGGGGTAAGCTTGTGTGTCCCTGGTTTCTAATCAGCTTGGCCATCGTCCAGGAGGAGAACGTGGGGTTGGGCTGTCAGAATTCCCGTCCCCCAAGTTGCCACTGATTCATTAGTCGACTCGAGACTATGTTCTGTGCCTCAGTTTCCTGTTTCTAGCCTGAAAATTTCAGTCTTTGCCTGATTCAAAGGTTGGGCACTGTTTGTTGGAAGCCCTTTTAGATCCCAGGTAGCAGAGTGGAAACGCTGAGCAAATTCCGCTGGGGTCAGTGCTCAAACAGCGATTGACACACGGGGCAGGACCAGAACTTACCGCTGCGGTCTCGAAAAGGCATCCAACACGTAGAAACAACAAAGGAGAACCCACACAAGAGAAGATGCTGGAGCTGAAGGCTTTAGCAAAGAGAAATTCTCTGGCAGATCCTACCCCTGTGAAAGCACCCGAAGCACCAGGCTCCAACCAAGGCCCACACTCAAACACAACCACTGGTTTTTAGGAGCCTTGCCTGGAGGACGCAGGACTGGACCATAAGATCCCTTCTTCAATGGCTCTGACGCTGGTTTTTCCTTCCCTCCCTGCTGCTGGTGCTTCCTCTGCGTCTCTTCGAGCCCCATGGAGGATTTGGGCTGGGCAGGGGGAAGCTGGTGGAAACATAAGACAGGCAAGAGGGGTAGGCCACAAAAATCTCCAACCCCCGGCAGGCTGCAATTACGGGTAATCAAGGCTGCTGCAAAGCTGCTGAGCCGTGCTGGGCTCCCAGTCTGCCCAGCGTGGCAGCCACAGCCCCCCCGTGTGCCATGGGAAAGGGAGCCCTGAGGAGAAGAACTTGGGGGTGTTGGTGGAGGAGAAGCTCAACATGAGCCGGCAACGTGTGCTGGCAGCCCAGAGAGCCAACCCCATCCTGGGCTCCATCCCCA
>JAOXNO010000002.1:19636132-19647910 GCA_028565335.1 Limnodromus scolopaceus | reverse complement strand
GCTTTGAGCAACCTGGTCTGGTGGGAGGTGTCCCTGCCCAGGGCAGGGGGGTTGGAACTCGATGATCTTTAAGGTCCAAACCATTGGTCTTCCAACCCAAACCATTAAAAATGAAATAAAAGAAACTTGTAAAGTGTCCTCAACCATCTTCTCAGGTGATTAAGGTCATAGATAATTGAGCAGAGACTGAACACCATGTTCCTGGGAGAGGAAGGCAACACTTCGTGCCTCTTTGCCTCTGTTTTCCTTTGTCAAGATTTTGAGACACAGATGCCTTTGCTATGTCCCCCGAGACATCTGAAGAGAGGCAAACAAAGGCCTGGACATCAAACGCAGTGTCATCAGTGTAACTGGCATGGCCATGCTGACTTCAGTAGCGTCACTGCAGCAGTGGGAGGGGGCCCAAAGCCAGCCAGAAGGCCATGGGTCTGGCTCAGCACTCACTGCCATCACTGGGAGAGCTTCCACCCACCAGTTTCACAAAACATCTGTACCCCATGGAAAGGTTCTTCCTAGTGTATCTATGCTTCTTTATTTTGATGCTAACGTCATGATAATACGGTACCCTAATAGTCTGTGAGCCAGGGATGTGAGCCAATAGTCTTTCAACCAGGGATTGCTCTTTGGCTCCCAACTTCTTCAGCCTCAACAAGGCCATGGTCTGAAGTGGAGTGTGATAGGCCCTTGGTACCGGAGTCCAGACACAGTACTGCTGAGCAGTGGTCCCAGACTGTGCCACTGAGCAATTACAAGCCATCGTTCCCAGCCCAGCTTCTCAAGGAGCCTGCTCCAGGATGTTCTCTTCGGTGCAGCCAGCTCCAGGCTGGAATATGGCCACTTCAAAGCTCAAGGCAAACCTAGCTGTTGAGAGGGATGTGAAAAAGAACACTACGTGCAACCAAAATGAGATATATAAGCAGAGAAGGAGTCAATGCCAAAGCTGGATGTTCCCTGAAGCACTCATATTACCTCTAATTTTACCAGGAAATCAGAAGTGACACCATGTTCTCTTGTTTTTTGACCTTGACCTCCTTCAGCGCAGATCATTCCATAATGCTGGAACTCTGTGTGGATCTCAAGGCATCCAGCTGTGGCTGCTACTCCGGGGGCAGCGCTGCACCATCAGCATCGGGGTGACCCTGTGGCAGGGGCCACTGGCTCAATTCCTGCTGCAAAGGGAAGCCGGGTCAGTAGGGGCTACAAAGGGTGGCATCAAATGGTGGCACCTCGTCCCAGCTGTGTCCAGCCTACCCCAGGCCCCAGCAGGATTTCTGGAGAGTTATTATTGTCCCCTGTCCCTAACTGAAGGCTTCTCTCTCCTCTGTGAGCCGGATACCGTATGATTTGTGGCTCTTGGCCGTGTGGTGATATCTGTAGATACCTTGGCTGATCAAAAAGGCTGAACGCCTACATTGTACACCGTGCGAGCAGTGGGACAAACCTGCTATTTTCCCACCCTTAGAAAAAGTAATTTGTGTCTCCAGCACTACTGAGAACAGCTCTCGTAGCCTCTCTGGAGCAGAGGGGACACAGCAGACCCTTTCTGGAAAGGGGAAACAGAGGCACTCAAACAGCCTAGTGGTCCATGTCAACCAAGAAAGGAAGAGGATCCCAAAGTCCCAGAGGCTTACAGCTCCTCTCTTCCACTGAGCAATGCTTCTTCAGCTTCTGTACCTCCACTCCGCAGGTAACCGTGGCATCACTGGTGTAAAAGCTGGAGAAAAGCTTCTCTTTTCCAGAAAGGCTGGCCGACACGCCAGTCGATGCAAAGAGTAAAGGGCATGTTGCTGCCTTGCTACGAAGAGCTGGACTTCAGACACATCCAGGGGACCTTGTCTCTTCTCCCCGTGTAAGCCTGTCTCCACCACAGGGTCATTTGAAACAGCAGGACCACCTTTACCTGCCTACAGACACCCGTGCTTATTTCCTCGAGGGGCTACACAAGGACAGAATCCCCACAGAGGCAGGCGAGGGCATGATTTCCCACACAAGCATCCAAAGGCTTCCCGAATGCTGCATCCCGGCCGCTGCTGGCATTTGGACACCTGGCATCTCTCGTGTCCCCCAGCGGACCCAAGTGAGCTGCTTTGGCCCATTTGGATACTTGGAGGGGGGGGGACGACACACACACACACTTTCTCTCTTGGCCTTTGGGGTTAAGCAAGAGCAGCGCTTGCCTGCTTTGTGTGGGGAGCGGTTGTTAGGGCGACTGGGAGGAATTCCTTGGCACCGGGCAGGAGCTGCAAGCAAGGAATGAGGAGAAAAATGCTCCCGGCGGGTGTCAGCCAGAAGCAGAGCAGAGGGGGAGGCAGCCAAGGGGCTGTGTTTGTGTTCCTGCCTCTCCCACCGGCCCCGGAGGGGCCCCGTCCAGCAAAGGTGCTCGGGAAAACCAAAAAGTCAACTTCATTAATCCGTGCAAACCTCTGGGCAAAGTCCCCTGCACCACGGCCCCAGTCCCCCCCAGCCCCAGGGCTCGTCCTCCTGAGCCACAAAGGTGCCAAGGAGGAGGGGGGGGGGGGTTCAAGCCCTGAGCTTTTCCTCTGTTGCTGCTTCTGTGATTGAACACACACACACACCCACAGCGATTTTCTCTCATGGTACTTGGCACAAAAACGCTTGCGGTAATAAAGGAAACTTGGGAAATGAAGCTGTGGTAGTGATTTTCAAATGGAAATAATCCTATTTGGGGGTCATTTTCACTGCGAAATACGGTTCAAAGGCACAAGAGGAAACGGCAGGGCGAGCACTGGGCTGCCAGGTATGTGAATACAATTTTTTTAGGCTTTAGTGACTTTATTTTTGCATTGCAGAGGCTCTCCTTGCTCTCAGAACTGCTGCCTTCCCCACCTGCTCCTTTTCCCCAGCTCACACCTCCTTCACAAACAGACAATAACTTTTTTGTTTGGGTTGGCTTGCTGGCAAATTTACACAGCTCTCCCTTATAATGATCTGATTTCAGGTGATGGCGAGCTGATCAGCAGCTGTAAGGGCATTTGCTCTTAAGGATTGTGAGGGCATTCAGCTGCTCCTGCCCATTTAAGTAGTGATATATAGGAAGAAAAAAAAAAAAGAAAAAAGTTAGGGGAGTAGAAGGAAGAGGAAAAGAAAAGAGAAGACAAGAAAAGAGGAGAAGGTGGTAGTGCCTTGTCTCTGGGCTTGTTTCTGCAGTGGCTTAAAATCGGTGGGATGAAATCAGTGTAGTTTACACAGTGAGAGAGTCGAAGCCTGTCTGCAAACACAGCGGCTGGTGGGGACAGAGACTGGTGTAAGTCACTGGCAGGTAGGGCAAAGTGCTGTTAATAATGGGTGTAGAGCTAAAAGACTTGTTACAAGCAAGGGGGTTATGTCTAGACCTGGAAAACAGAGGGCTGTATGAGTTTGGGCATTTATGTATAAAAGAAAACTGTGCAGTTTGAGGCTGTCTCCTCACCAGAGCTACAGTCCTACGTGGTGTCACTTACAGACTGGATTGGAGACAGCTATTCATATTTTAGCCTTGTAACAGAACACCTCTCTCCTGTTCACCCTGATTTCCTCAGATTTATGTAGTTTTGTTATACAATCCATCGGATTACCGTTTTGCGTGACAGTATCTCTGTGCATTTGGTGTGCTGTTTCCATAAGGATTGCACTTGACTTCCAAGTTTCCTGGCTGAAAAGAAAGAAAAAAAAACCCCAAACAAAAACAAACTTGGGGTTGAAATTCCCGATGGGCTGTGCTGTTCTTGTTAGGCTTGAAAAAGGTCTATTAGAAGAGAAAGCCGTGGAGGAAGTGAAGTTGCTGAGCAGTTGGGAACCTGCTTTCCATAAGCTTCCAAAGCAAGTCAGCTCCTGGCCTGGAGCTTTCCAGGCACGGGGCCAGACTTTAAAGACCTACAGATGGAAGAGGGGGCTGCCCTTGCACCCTACAATACTTTAAGTCACCCTCAATCTAAAGTAGAGTATGCTTCAGGCTGCTCTTATTTGACCTAGAACAGAGCAGCTGGAGCTTAAAGGGTGGTGAAAACTTCTTGAGACGGTGCCAGGAATGCACCAGCACCTTTACTTCATGCCTTAAATATTTTGGGGGGTTGAAAAAGGCTGAGCAAAATCCTGCTGGTGATTTCTTTTGTAACTTTCCTCACGCTGGTTGAGTATATATCACGGGCAGCTCCGCTGTCACTGATTCAAGCTCAGGAAGTCCCAAGGGCAGAGTCAAGAAAAGTAAAGTACCCTGGTAGCTTCTTCGTTTTTGTCTGGCTGAAAATTGATTTGGACCAAACGGCTTTAAAACCCACAAACCAAACCTGATCACGGTGCATGTGCTTCTTCTGCTGGAGGTCTCTGCCCACTCTTGCTGGCTGATGACTGTGCCGGGCAGCTCAGGGATCATCTGAAAGCCTAGAGGAAGCCCATGGATGAAGTTTGAGAAAGGTTGACTGTGGAGACCCTTTATGGATGTCTGTGGCCACAGCATGATTGACCCACTGCCCAGGTAACAACCTCGCAGACAGCTGAGAGATGACTGTACTTTGTGGGGTACCATGGTGTACCCTACAGTACAAGCCAACAGGATCAATGCCTGAGTCAAATTCTAATCACCTTAACGTGACGTTGGGCAGAATTTCTATTGACAGTCTTGTTAGTGGATTTGGAGTTCCCTTTCCAAAAAGGAGTATTACCTGAGGTGCAAAAATGGCCTTGGGGTGTGTGGGTGAGACAGTGAGGCTTGGGAGAACCCATGAATCATCTTCTGCCCCTTTTCTGAAGTTCTGTGTGTTCCTGGGGGTAATCACTGGGCTACATGTGAGGTTGGGCCTTTCATAGCTTACTGGTGGTGTAAAGGATGTGTGTGCTCTGAGTGAGCTTTGATCCTTGCTGCAGGGTTCAGGTTCTCCAGACCTTTCCTAGCCCATCCATATTGATTTCTTACTCTCTGTGTTAAAAACCACTGTTGTGTCCCTTTACAGCCTTTTTAGTTCATGCTGGTGAGAGTGACCTGTTGGGCTTGTTCCCATTTTCTGCCTGGTTTGGTCTCTGCTCCCCTCTGCAACCTACAGCTGTGACTGTGATTATTCTGGCTAGAAGGGCTTCTTTGTCCTTGGAGCCCTCGAGAAAGCTGACCTCTGTGGCAAGCTGGCCCAACCAAATCCCAACACAGGGAAAAGGCACGTGTAACCAGCCGGGCACAACCTTGGGATCCAGCAAAAGAGAATCCACCTTCTCCCCAGGAGGAGGGGGAATGGAGGACCACCCGTGAACTCCCCTTGTTGATGGACCTGCCTCTCCAACATGGCTAGAAACCAGCCCCTAGTGACATGCTTATTGTGCCAAGGGCAATGCCTCCTTCTTCACAGCTTGTCCTTGCCATATGATGGATGTGTTTTGAGGCAGGAGCAGCTGGCACAGCTCATTCTCTTGGGAACGGCCAGGGCAGCTTCCCAGGCCATGGGGGACCCTGCTGGGTTAAGTGAAATAGCAGCGTGTGGAAAGGAAGCAAGAGAGGCCCATAGTTTGGGGTTTAACCAGCGTCCCATGTGGGTCTGTTAATGTGAGAGGGGACAAAGCTCCTATATAACGAGGGTTAAGATATAGCTGGTGGGAACGTTTCCATCAGGGCAGCTTTCCATTTAAAATAGATAAATAAATGCTGGCACGGGTAGATTCTGACAAAAGTCTAGACAGGAAAATGTTGCTACAGCCATAAGATATTTTAGCTGATTTCACAGAAACATTTCTCCGAATTAAAGCACTAAGAGCAGCTCGGCCCTTTTAAAACAAACACAAAAAGGAAAAAAAAAATAAATCAAAACCAAAAAACATTTCACACTCCACTGCGAAGCATTAACATGGCACAGCAGCTAGTGCAAGCCCTGTCACACCTTTGCTGGGCTTGGTATCACTGGAAGTTCTTGGCCTTAAATATGCTGGCCCTATGGTAGCCCAGAGATGCTTCTTGACTCGTGCCATGGAAGATATGGGATGGGGGAGGAACCTCCTGAGGGCTGGAGCACCTCTCCTGTGAGGACAGGCTGAGAGAGTTGGAGGCTCAGCCTGGAGAAGAGGAGGCTCCAGGGAGACCTTAGAGCCCTGAAGGGGCTCCAGGAGAGATGGGGAGGGACTCTTGGTCAGGGAGTGGAGCCATAGGACAAGGGGTAACGGTTTTAAACTGCAAGAGGGGAGATTTAGTTGAGATCTCAGAAAAATTCTTTGCTGTGAGGGTGGTGAGACACTGGAAGAGGTTGCCCAGAGCTGTGGCTGCGCCATCCCTGGAGGGGTTCAAGGCCAGGCTGGATGGGGCTTTGAGCAACCTGGTCTGGTGGCAGGTGTTCCTGCCCATGGCAGGGGGGTTGGAACTGGATGATCTTTAAGGTCCCTTCCAACCCAAACCATTCTATGATTCTAAGTCTCTGTATGGTCTGCTCCTTTATTGAGCTTTACTATGAGATGTAGGACACATGGAGTGTGGCTGCATCTCTTGAGGTTTTTGATTGGCTGGGGTTTTTTAAATAAGCTTTATTGAAGGAAGGGAAGTAGAGGAGGGTTTGTGAAGTTCCTCGAGTGCTGTTTTGCTGTGTTCCAGATTGGTAGAGATAGAAAGAGTCCGTAGTAAAGAGTGAGCGGCTTATTTTGTTGTAGCAGAACTCACTGAGTCTTAGTGGAGAAATTACCTGGTTGTAATTTGCGTTTTGTGTTGGTGCCAGGGGCCAAAATGTTAGTGGGGAAGGGTGTGTGCGGGGAGAAGCAGTGGAAAAATTGCAGTGAGCTTTAGTCAATGGGGTTGAATGTCGGGCTCCTCACAAGGGAAGCCTGGTTTATTAAGCAACTTGAGCTCTCCCCGTGAGATCATATGTGAAAAACAGGTTGAGCCATGTCCGAAGGCGTTTCCCCACGGAATTTGTAGATAAGGCTGGTTTATACCTGCATGTTCCCAGCACGGAAAGGCCAGTTACATTCTGCAGCTTCCAGAGGGAATAAGCCTCCTGAGGAGTACAGTTATTCCAATTTTCTGGGGGTAAGTTTATCAAAAAGAATTTTTCTTTTTGCTTTTTTGTGTTGTTTGTTTTTTTTTTTTTTTTCTCCTCCCTACTCCCTTCAAATCTCAGTTTCCCTAACTGTGAGGTGTGATACGTGTGGTTTTCTTCACCAACAGAGCCAGGTACCACTACTGAGAGCGCAATGGCGTGGTGGAAGGCCTGGGTAAGTAGAGGAAATAAAACCACCTCGACTTACAGGTTGCATCAGGCGCTGGGGGGGAAGGAAACCTTTCCCTTTAAAAATCAGCCAGACCTGTTTACTGATATTTTTTTTCTGAGTGTAAAACAGCTTTTGTCACTTCCAAAACCTTACCTAAAGAAGGTGTTTAGATGATTTTTGGCTTTACAAGGAAGAGCAGACTCTCCCTGGTCCTTCAGTCGAGATGGGCACAGGGGGTGTTTGTGTGCCTTTGTGTGGGGGCAGATGGTAATGGGGGGGGGGGACGACACCAAAGTGACACAGCTGAGGTCTGCGTGAGGTCTGGAAGCTGCAGGCTTTTCATCTGCTGAGCAGTGAGTTCAGGACACTGGCCTGTCCCCGTTCTGGTCCCCAGTTGTGCTGGCAGGCTGTGGTCAGGGAGGGAGATGTGGCCAAGCCGCGGTGTCTTTATCCTCGGTGGGTTTTTAATATCGCAGCGACAATGTGGACTTGGGCACCCTGTCTCTCTGCTAGGAGCCAGAAATGCTGCCTGTGTTCTCCTTTAAACTCTTGTGGTTGTTCGGGGAGGGGGGGAGGTCATGTGGCAGGATGGGGGGATGCTCGTGGGGTGTGCTGAGGTGGCCTCAGGGCAGGCGTCAGGTCAGGCAGGAGGCAGCTCTGGTGATGTGCATAGACCTTGCCATCGATGGCAGCTCTCCCTTGGCCACGTTTACCCCTAGATTTTATCTTGATAGGATGAGGGGTCACGGTTTTAAAATGAAAGAGGGGAGATTTAGATGAGATCTTAGGAAGCAATTCTTTGCTGTGAGGGTGGTGAGACACTGGAACAGGTTGCCCAGAGAAGTTGTGGCTGCCCCATCCCTGGAGGGGTTCAAGGCCAGGCTGAATGCGGGTTGGAACTGGATGATCTTTAAGGTCCCTTCCAACCCGAACCATTCTATGATCTCCAGATACCTATAAACCAAGGCCTAGAAGAGACCTGCTGGAGATACGGGATGGAGGAACACTGGTAGAGAAGTCTTCTTTCCCAGCCCAGCACCACTGCCGGTAGTGCACGGGCTTTCTCTTGACTGCTGTTGTGTTGTCTTTGGAAAGATTTGTGTTGTCCTTTTGCCGTA
Source organism: Limnodromus scolopaceus (assembly GCA_028565335.1). Classification (NCBI taxonomy): domain Eukaryota; kingdom Metazoa; phylum Chordata; class Aves; order Charadriiformes; family Scolopacidae; genus Limnodromus; species Limnodromus scolopaceus. The sequence goes on along the minus strand of JAOXNO010000002.1, from coordinate 19,639,616 downwards.
TCATGAAGGCGGCTTCATGTTTCTGCAGCCCATGCAAGGGGTGAGCTGAGCAGGGGGTCTCAAAGGGGCTTCTGCTGCCACGTGCCAGAGAAGGTGCCTGGGAAGTGTAGGAAAGCCGGCTCGGGGTCTATTATATTACCTCAGGTGCAACGCGTCATCAAGGAGTGAAAAACCACTTTGCACGGACATGACCATCTTTCAAATTCTGGGTTAGAATTTTGCAACAGTGAAGGTGGAAACTGGAGAAACAAAACAAAAACAAACCACCTTGGTGGCTGAGGAATACCAAGCTAATTCCTACTTTCCTTTAGATAGACTTCAGATAGGAAACTTTTCATGATCTAAAAATATATTATGATTTTTTTTCATCCCCAGAAATATTAAAATTGTAATCTTCCTTTCCCCTGACGACCCTCTGTCTTCCTATTTCCTTTTGGAAGTTTAGTACAGTAAAATGGACTTTTTCCAAAGCTTGGGGTAGCTCTAACTTTAATTTTTCCCTTTCTGCTGATCTGTTCAAACCCCACCCCTACCCCAAGCTGGGAATCTTTTGAAAACTTAGAGTGAGAAAAGGAGGAGAAAAGCCCTTGAAAGCCTCAGCAATCTCTTACCTGGTGGTGGTGTAGGGGGTGGAGGCATGAAGAGTAGATAAGAGGGCAAAGGAAGGATGGCAGAATGTTGTTTTGGTTTTCCAAACCCTTCATTAAAAAATAGAGTTGAAAAGCAAACAGAATAAAAAAAAAATGTGAAACTTTTTCAGAAATACTCCACTGGGTGGGGGGGGGGAGGAGGGGAGGAACCACACCGAAAATACCAAACCCAGCAACCCCTCTTGTCCACAAATTCCAGCTTTTCAATAAACTACTGTTTAGGTTTGAAAATATTTGGGTAGGAAAACTTTTAATTCCCTTCCCCTTGATTTATAGGTAAAACTTTTCAGAGCAGCAGCTGTGAGGTACCCTGATTCCATTGCCTTCCTGCCAGTTATTCACCTTCACATGAGCGTTAAGACAGATGTCTCAAGTAGTTTCAGTTGGGCAATTGTAGGATCAATTAATCTGGGGAAACAAGACCAAACTCAACAGGGTTACTCTGGAAACTTATTGTGGCTGTACCTGCGCTGGAACAATTAAATACATGGATAATGAGGCGTATGCATGAGTCATGAGTGTGCTGCTTGAGCCAGGATGGGCTGTAAATGTTTATTGGAATTTAGTACCAAAAAAAGACTATTGTTTAAGTTGTTTCCGCTGCCTCCAAATGAAAGCTCAGCTTTGCACTCCCTCTTTCTCTGAGTCACCAGGCACAGGTCCAAAGTGTTTCTTTAACATGAGAAAGGAGGATTGTCCATCTTCTTTCAGAGCAAACTCAAATGATTTTGTGTAACCTCCTCTCCAGGGCAGTTGGGATGGTGCTGGCTGACTTCACAGGGCAGCAGAAAAGGAGCCCTTGCGATGGTCCTACCAGCTCAGCCAAACCTCCCATTCCAGACTGATGACCAACCTTTGGGGGTGGCATTGCTTTAGCTGGTGATTGCTCTTTCTAGAGCTTCACCATGGCTTTAAATTTGCTGCTCAGTAGTCATTGGAACTCAAAGCTGCCAACTCAACTTCTGCTGAGAAGTTTCCTGATGACACTGTCCTCTCTGTCCCTGTGCTGGCTGTAAAGCAAACGTCTGTAAACTGAAGACCTCTTCCAGATCTTCCAGGCTGATGAACACGCTGCCTCTCTTGATGCCCGTCATTGCCTCTTGCCTGTTTGTCACTGCTCCCAGAGCTTGGCTGGCAAAAGGGCCAGCCTGCAAACACGTGCCAGCTGTATCTTCTGGTAAAGCACTCGAGAAGGACACCTGAGCTAGTAGTTTGGCCAGAGCCAGCCTGAGCATCTGGGTACACTTCAGCTGTGGCACCAGGCTAGACCTGGCATTGGCTGACAGGCTCTCCTGAGCACACAGCCATTAAACTTCCAGCCTCTCATTAAAAAGCAGGAATGCAGGTCCTGGAGGGAATTTCCACAAGCTCTTCTGCCTGGTGAGGATCGCTGGAAGGCTTTTTTTTCCTGGGGAGGACTTGGGTGACACTCTAGAAGAGGGGCAGGATCCTCTTTAGCACATGAGATAAGAGCAGAAGGGATTTGCACCATAGCAGGAGGCTGCTGGGTGGCACTTGGAGGTCCATGTTACACGAGTCAGATGGGACAACCATTGTGATTCCTTCTGGTCCTTAAGCTCTGATCCAAAGGTGCTTTTTATCTGACTCTGAGGCCACCCCCATTGAAAAATCCATCAAGTCATACTGGTATCATTAGTCCAATATTAACCACATCCCTGCAAGTAAATTTGTGAGAATATAGTAGTTTCCTGGAGCAACTTAAATCTCTCTGCTGCTAAGGAAGAGAAAATTCTGTCCGTTGTTGGAATAAGGTCGTGGTGACTCTCTGTGACTAACCCCTCAGGTACTCGCCTGTTGAAAGGACCTTATTGTATTCCAGCCAGTCCCTTGACTAACAGCTTTTGTTAGACTCAAGCTCTTAAGCCTGGGCTCTGATTGATGGCCCCACTGCCTCGTGGTGAGTGGAATAAGTCTCAGCGTGTCCTTCTGCCCTGGGACTCCAGCAGTGGCGGTGCCTTAGGCGTCTGTCTGGAGGATTCCTGTCTAGTTGGCCCTTGGTTCAAGGGAAAACATCAAACCTTCACTTCTCCAGGTGGATCTGTTCCTTCAAGGTAGTCTCTTGGCCCAAATCCTTCCCACAGAGATACTTCCTTCTTGAGATCAGCTGTGCAGAAGTGAAGCAGCAGCAGGAGAATAAATCTGCTGCCTGGAGAAATGGTCCGTGAGAGCATGAGTATTCCATGAAATCAAAAAAACTATGGAGGGAAAAAACTACCCTGCGCCAAACCACTGAGAAATGCAGTTCCTAATAGCAGTATACTATGACAGCATACATGTTATGAAGTGTTGTGTTTAACGGGTGAATAAGAAAGTCTAGCCTACTCAGCTAGGAGAAGAACTAGAACAAACCAACCAGCCTAGTAGAACCAACCCCTCCACTCTCCTGTGCCTTTCCCGAGCAATCGATAAAAATATTTTACTTTCCAAAATACTTTTTTTTTTTTTCTTCAGCTGGTGCCAAGGCAGTGGTGAAAAGCCCCGTATTTTTCTTCTTCTTTCAGAGTGAAGAAGAGGGCAAGGCTGTCACCGGTGCTTTAAACTTTGACCCCACACCTGATGCTCAGACTCTGTACAAGGCCATGAAAGGGCTTGGTGAGTTGACTCCAACCACAGGTTTAAATTCTATGTTGTGGTCATAATTGCCAAGTTAAAAGCCATTCCTTAAGAAAATTGCAGCCAGAGATACCTTTTTTTTTTTATGTGAAAAATTAACAACTAAAGTTTCCTCAGTATACACTTCTACATTATCTTTGCTGTGAGGGTGGTGAGACACTGGAACAGGTTGCCCAGAGAAGCTGTGGCTGCCCCATCCC
>JAOXNO010000002.1:19606058-19617063 GCA_028565335.1 Limnodromus scolopaceus | reverse complement strand
AAAGATGATGAGGGGCCTGGAGCATCTCTCTTACGAGGAGAGGCTGAGGGACTTGGGTCTTTTTAGTCTGGAGAAGACTGAGGGGGGATCTGATCAATGCCGATAAATACTTAAAGGGTGGGTGTCAGGAAGGTGGGGCCAGTCTTTTTTCAGTAGTGCCCAGGGACAGGACAAGAGGAAATGGGCAGAAACTTGAACATAGGAAGTTCCATCTAACCATGAGGAGGAACTTTTTTCCTGTGAGGGTGGCAGAGCCCTGGAAGAGGCTGCCCAGAGAGGTGGTGGAGCCTCCGTCTCTGGAGACATTCAAACCCACCTGGACACATTCCTGTGCAACCTGCTCTGGGTGGACCTGCTTTGGCAGGTGGTTGGACTGGATGGTCTCCAGAGGTCCCTTCCAACCCCATGTGATTCTATGGACTCTTACCTGTCAATGCTCCGAGGTCTTGTCTGACCACACGCAAAAAGCACTTCTTTCCCTGGCAAGGGAATCGCATCAGCTCGGTGATGAGAGAAATCCCCTTGGGGGTGCAGGGAGCTCTAACTTTAGCTCAGTAATAGCAAACCCACCTCCTTCCTTTCCTGCTGGCTCAGACCCTTGCCCCGGTGGGATCATCAGACTGTACTGCCACAGGGGAGACAGCGGGGTGAGTGGAGGAGAGGGGAGGGGACACACCAGTCAGCCCACTGGGTTGCTCTCCTTGGATTTGGTCATCGTACCCATATAGATGCTTTTAAAACCAGGACTCCAGCTCAGCAGGCATACGAAACCTTCCAGCCATGGTGTCTGAAGCAGAATGAAGGAGGGAGAACCAGTCTCCTGAGCTGCAGGCTAGTGCCATAGCTAAATCCTTTGCCTCAGGGGAAATTCACTTTATTTCAGAGGCAAGCCATAATAAAAGAGTCTGGCAGACCTTCCAGCAAAACTGATTTAAACCTCGGGTTTGTAACAAGACCCAGATGATTTTCTCCTATCTCATCAATAATACATGCTTGGGTCTGCTGAGGGTTTCTGGGAAATGTGTCATTCTTCCAGGGAGCGTGTCCTATTGATAGAGCCACAAGCCTCTGCCAATTAATCAGGGCATAATGCAGCCCGCAAAAATGAGCATGAGCTTTTCATGCCAGTCCTCTTTGATTCATGCCTCCGCTATGATTCATGCCAGTCCCCTTTCAGAGGAGAAGGTGTTTGTTATGAGAAAATTACTTTATTGTCAGTGAAAGGTGAAAACCAGCCCCAGACATTGACGGGTGCAAAGGGAGTAGGAATCCAAGCTTTATTAAGTCCTGTGTTTCCTGGTTGCTTCCTATGGAAGACACTCTCCTCGCTCGCACATCCCAAAGGCACAAAGCAGTGAACAGGGGCAAAGTGGGTTAAAGCAACTGTGCCCTGGGTGTATGGGACCCCTCAAGATCCCTGCTGTGATCTATGTGTCCCTGTATCCCTGATGGACCCTCTCCATCGCTGATGTGCTTCCGGTCTACAGGTAAGGGTCAAGTGTCCTCATAGAATCATCTAGGTTGGAAGGGACCTTCAAGATCATCTAGTCCAACCATCAACCTAACTCTGACAAAAAAACCATCACTAAACCATGTCCCCCAGCACCATGTCAACCTGTCTTTTGAACACTTCCAGGGATGGTGCCTCATCCACTTCCCTGGGCAGCCCATTCTCAGCAGTGTGTCCACCAGGGTGGTTCTCCTGAGGGAATTCAGGGGCAACAGTTGAAGGGATTGTTTCCCTGAATGTTTCGAACACATGCCCCAAACCCTCCTGCTGGGTAAATGAGAGGGGCAGGGCAGCACGTGTCAGGAATGACGATTAGGCATGCCAAAAGGAGGTGCCAGGACCAGCCCCTGGGAATGCTGATGACTCTGAGCTCTCCCACGGCATGTCCTCTGCCAGGGGCAGGAGGGCTAGAAGGCAGTAAGAAGAACTGTCCTCATTTTGCTGAGGCAGAAACAGAGGTGAGTGACCCGTCCAGGGCCAGCAGTGGAGCAGGGGTTAGGATGCAGTTCGTCAGGGCCCCAGGCAAATCACCCACCGGGGGGCTCCACCTCTTCTGTGTTTTTATGTTCCTTTCTGACCTGCACTCTCAATATTGCAGTCCTGAGAAAGTGCTCTCAGCCAAGGTCTCAAAGAGGTTAAAGCAGTAATAGCCTCAGAGGGAGCAACATGGGCATCTATAAAACTAACCATTTCAGAGCACTAATTTCATCAGCAGCCTAATTGCAAATATTGTATCTAAGAACATTTCCAGCCATCTGCAGGAAGGGAATGTCACAGTGCTTGAAAGGCATCATGTATTTATGATTGTGTCTTGCTGATAAATAAATCTGGCGCAGTGAGTTTTGGATGTCATGATGGTAATCATTGCAGAACAAACATCTCTTGCTGTTACTTGGGGGTATTTACACAACACCCTTATTGTGGTACCTGGATACTTCCTTGTGTGCATAAAGTCCCATTACATTCCTCCTCTGTTTTAAAGTATGGGACTGAGTGAATTTGGGGAGTGATGCTGCTCCCTGCAGCAGGGCTGTGGTGCTCCAAGGAACAAAATCGCATCTTCCCGGGTCTAAGGCTAGTGCTCTGCCAAATGTGTCTCCCTCTTTTGCTGTGGATCCAGGTAAATATTTGCAGTGTCTAAACTTGCATTAGAATCGATCCGGAGTGTCAAAGGGACCAAGAAAAGGTAGGTGTGTGACCCATTCCCAGGGTAAGAAAAGCAGAAGTGTCAGGGAAATGGAAGCTCGTGCTGTCACCGTCTCCTGTGCTCTCTGTTTTCTGGGTAAACTGAAATCCTCGCTTCCCAGAACTGGAGGTTTTGACAGACACCAAGTCTGCTGGAAGGTAAGTAATCTTTATAGAACATACGGAGAAGGATTCACCACGTGGTACAACTTTGCTTGGGTTTTGATGCTCCCTGAATCAGGCAGTGGAGCTTGAGCTCTAAAGGACCCTGCCACCCTGTTGGATAGAGCTGTGGCACAATTTGCCTTTCTGTCTACTTGGAACCAGCTCTCGAGGCTCGTTGCTTCCTGGGAACTGAGTTTTGATGTTTGCCCTGTCTCACGTAACTCTCAAATCATCTGTGTTTGTAACCAACCCTTTCCAAGAACTAGTGTATAATGTATAAATAAAGTCAGTTATGCTTACCTTTTTCCTCCCAAGCAAAGGTGACCTGTAAGGACCTGATGTGAAGCTATCTGATGAGGTGACAGTGTAAAAAATAACCTGTAAAACCAGTAAAAGAGCTGTATGTCTGCATACAGATATAGATACACAGCCTGCAGGTTTTGTGAGTTCTCAGCCAGGGAACTGAGATTTTAACACCACCACAGCTCCTTCTTTGCAAACCAGCAGCCTTTTAAAGAGAAGCCCAAATTATTTTTAAACATACTTGTTTGGGAGTTAGTTTAATGAGGGAGGTTGTCCCACTAATTGTTGCTATAACTTCCCTCACCTGATGACCAGTGGAGACATTATATTCTGAAGTCTCAGAAGTTTGTGCTGAGACAGACATCCTACTAAGTACAAGAACATTTCTGTCTTGAGGGCAGGGTGAAGTTATTACTTCCAGGCTTAAGGCTAAATAATCCCAGGGGTCAAGATATTCAGATTGAACTTGCAACATAGCTCTTAAAATATTTCCCATTTTCGTCTAGAATAAGCCAGTTGAAAAAACGCACTCCTGTTTCTCGTTAACATTAGCATGTGGCTATCAATGAGACCTTGATGTTGTCTGCGAAGGAAATTGAAACCTTACACCAGAAATAGTTCACTTTAAAGGGATTTATTAACATCCCAGCTTGTCTGGGCTCCAATCCTGGTAGCTGATTTGTCTGGACAGATTCAAGGCCAGGACTGAGCACCATGGATTTTAACTTCTCTGAGATGGCTGAGGTCCAGTTAACATCTTCTCAAGATCATGACCTATGGTCAGAGCAGAGAGCTGCATGAAACTTCCTTTTCCCTTTGACTTTAATAAGAGGTAAGCACCTCTAATCATAAATAAATATATGTGTATAAAGTGCTTGTAATAATAAATAGACAGAAGTAGATGCTGAATCATAGCAACTTGAAGGGGCCTTCCAGAAGGATCAGCCACTGCAAGATCTGGCAGATCACCACCTGGGGCCTGCTCTTCCTATAGATTGTCTATAGGTCTCCCATATAAACATATGCAACACAAGATTTTTACCTCTAAAGGCCTAAATGATTTGCATGTCAATCCCAGGACACAGTCCTGGGAGTGGTTTCCCACTCTGCGGCCTTGACCATGCTCTGAGAGCTCAGCTTCACTTGTTTGTGGTTCCTGTATGTTAGTGTTTAGGGCCGGGACTGGACGGTGGTGCCGTATGAAGTCTGCTTCTACTTCTGCTCTGACACAGCCCCGGCTGTGTGATGAGAAGATATTGGTGTTGTCTGGGTACACCAGACTATTTTTTTTTAAATCGATATATTAAGAGTGTCTTAGAGTCTCATTTGTGACCTATCTCACAAATGGGACTCTAAGACACCCTTAATATTTTATAATATTTATAACCAATTTTATACTGGTTACACACACACCGTGACTAGTTCGTAAACTCTGTATGTCTGTAACTCCTCCTGGCAGAGATGATCCACAGAGATGACCCAAGTTGAAGACAGTTGAGCTGAAGCATCACCCGGCCACTCAATCCGCACGGGCAGAAGAGCAGAACCTCAACACAAAGTCACCTCCCTTTCCCACCTGTGGTGTGCCCAGCACCAGGCCCCCCAAAATCTGCACCCAGGTCACTGGAAACCAAACAGAAAGCCCAGTTCATGCTGGCTGAGGTTCCAGTTCAGAAGCAAATCTTCTTCTAGTCTTACATGCCTCTTCCCAAGACAACCGCTATAATAATAATAATATTTTTGTCCCAGCACATGGAGGAACGGGGCCTGGTTTTCCAAAGGTGTGTAAGGCAGGCAGGAAAAATTCATCTCAAATTTTGAAGATCTTACAGTTTAACAGAAGGCCTGTTGAGGAAAACAAGGCCTGCACAATGTCTTTTGTAATATAATTATGGAAACATCAAGCCTTTGCCCATCCTACAAGAGTGGTACTGTTATAAGACAACAAAGTTTGATTTTTAGACTATGAGACAAAATAGTGTTTGGAGAAAAAAAAAAAACCAGCAGGTTCACGTGAATAGTGAGCAGCACTATTAAGGTTACTTCAAAATCATGACATTTTTTGAAAATGAAATTTTCAAAATTCTCAAAATGTTTTGAAAATGAAATCCCGATTTAAGGTCAAAATACTCAGCAATTATGGAATCACTTAGGAATGGAAATCTGAGCAGATCTCAACTTAGAGTAGGTGGAAAAGGATCGGTATTTTGACGGAACAAACATAATTTGTACCAGATGCCCTTGGTGATGTGTATGTAGAAAAAAACCAACCTATTTATTCGTGCCTGAGCTCCCAATTCAGGATGCCCCAGTGAAATGAAGACCGAAACGATCTGCTAAATGTACTCCGGGATGGCTCAAAATTGGCTGGGCCTGGACGGGGATGAAGCTTTGGCCCAGCTCCCCCCATGATAACGACTTCGCAGAGCTGCAGAATTCATTTCCCTTCGCGGGAAGGGCCTGTTTCACTGACTCCGCCGGTGCTCTGCTCCTTCGCCGCAGCTGAAAATCTGGTTTTAATTCAACCAGATGTGAATTCCCAAAGGCTGGGCAAGTCCTGGCTGCCTGGAAATAGGCTCTTTTAAATAAAACACTCTTCCAGCCTCCCCTACTAGGGTAGCTGCCACTTCGTCTAGCATAACTTTTGCCCCGCTTTCAAGATCATTGTGAGGCTTTATTAATGCTTGCAAAAAATTGCCTCATGTTTTGCAGAAAGTAACTTTTTTAACTCTCATGCACTTTTACTATCTTTAACACTGAAAAAAAACCCCAAAGTCGTAAAAGCAGGAAGCCCATTGATTGACATTTATTGGGAACACCCTGGGTGTAAGATCACCAGCTGAGAGATCAGGGAATTGAGAGGTGAGAAAAATCAAAGTTCACGTTATTGCAATCAGAGATAATTGTTTAAGGGTTAATTGCTAGGGAGGGGCCTGGGAGACTTGTCTTTCATTTATGCTATTTAAGGACATGGGGCTCTCAGGTGAGTTTGAAAAGAGGCAGGAAATGAGCATATTGTTTATTACTGTGAGCCTAGCACATTTCCCTACAGAGTAACTGTTATTAGGGATCTAACTAAAAGCTCTTTACCATTTGGGGTTTGGTGCTTTCTGGTGGGTTTGTTTTTTTGTTTTTTTTTTTTTTGTTTTGTTTTGTTTTTTTTTTAGGATTCCTATTCTGAGATGCTTGATACTTGCAGAAATTTGCATTTGGAGATCTGGAAGCTTCAAGGCATATTTTTATCAAAAAAAAAAAGAAAAATTTTCTGCCTTTACCTGAAGGGTATAAGGAGTGATTGTTGTGTTGCTATCAACTGCCAGAAGTTTTATTATGGTTCCCTAAAAAAGAGGATGTCCTAAGCTAATGACATCTCGGGGAAGGTTGAGCACAGGTACCTTCTGTAAAACTGTTAACTTTTTTTCTGTGCACCACGGAAAGATATATTAAGGCATGGAGAGGTTAGAGGCTTGGCGGGTTGGGGTAAGGGAAGGGGACCTCAAGCAAGGCTGGCACTGAGGTGGTCAGGGATCACAGCTGCCCGGCAGGACTGTAGGACCTGGCCCGCTGCTACCATCTGCTACAGCACCAGGTAAGCTTCTTCCTGGCTAACCAGGTTTTATTCTTACAGGTGATATGGTTAGGAAGTACCTCAATGAAAGCCTTCCAGTTTCAAGCCCTACACTAGCTTGTTTTCATGCTAACTTTGCCACTTTACCTGATCTGCCTTTTCTTTCTCTCTGACTTAATTTGCCTAATGAAGGTACAGATGGCGATTGCAGCCTGAATAGCAAAGCTCTCCTAGTCAGTTTTGGTATATAGATTGGCTGTTTCTCTGATCCTAGTAGTCTTACTTTGCAGCTTGGCCTGGTTTCTGTAGCTCTTTCCTCAACATGGGTCTCTGTATTCTGCAGGAGGTCCTTGCACAACCCCATATTTGCTCTACCCATCCTCAGATAGCCTGTGCTCTTCTCATAGCTGCCTCGTGTCATGAGCTGACTGTAATGCTGGAAGGGCAGCGTTGCGTTGTCACCTAGCAGCACCAGTAACTGCTGGTTTCTTCCAAGGATGCTCTAGTATCTTATGATGGCACCTCAGAAGACGGACTCAAGGCAGATGCCTTGCTGCTCTCCACAACACCACCTCAACGCACCTTGTGCAGCTGGATTATAAATATTCCTGAGCCTGTGTAGGCATCAGTCTCTGCTCCTCAGGGTTGTGGTGGAGAGCTTAAAGACTCCCCATCCACCCAATATTGGACTAATATTGAATAAGCAGATATTGCAGCATCTCTATAGCATTCAAGTGCTCAGACGTGACAACGGCAGGACAATTAGGAGAGATGTAGAGAGCTGTTAAATGTGCTTCTTGGAATAGACTGGTGGTGGACTTTGCCAATTATTCTGTTCAAGGATAATTTATCAGCTCACGGCTGCTTGTGTAAGTATTCACTCAGTTTTTATCAGCTGAGTATTTGAGCTTCATTGCCTCCTCGTTTCTGCTCTTTTGTCACTAAAAGGCCAAAAAAAAAAAAAGAGTAATTTTAATAAGTAAATATGTTTGTTCAGTTTGTTTATCCAACTCTCATTCCTTACTGAGAGTTACTTAACATCTTCCCTACACTGTTGTGTAGGACAAACTAAAAAATGAGGCTGTCATACTCCACTGTGATCCAGAGAGGAACTGAGCCAGCCAAATGTGATTATGCAAGCTGGAACACGAACAGCATCCAAAGCACACAGTCGGAATTCCCCCTGGCATAGTAGCCCTCGAAAGCCATGCCATGCATTTGCAACGGCTGCAGAAGGTCAGGATCTCAGCTTTACAACTCATAGAAGAAAAAGGACTTGCAAGTTTATTCTCATTAGTGCTTATCCCAGGCTACCTGGATTCTTGTGCTACACTCAGTATGGTAAGCTGAGAAAAATCCATGGTGTCACGAGAGGAATGAAACTCTTCCAGAACTTATCATGCAAAAGTTCAACATGGAGTACTCTTCCTCCATTTGGCATGGAACTTAAACTTTCCTTTTAGAAGCTTCTATAAAACACACTTTGGGGTGCGCTTGTGATCATTTCCAGGCATTCTGCTCGGAGCAGCCAAAAGATTTCATCCAAACGCCATGCTATGTACCTTCTGCCTCACGGCAACACTGTCTGCGCTGTCGGTACGGTGTGGAATGTCTCATTTCCTGCTCTGAAGGACTATTTAGCTCTACTGAACATTGTCAAACAGATGTAGCATTTCACCCGAGAGCTGGTTGTGTTTCAATTCTGGATAAAGTGGTTCCTGTAAATAAAGCTTGCAAAATGCTTTCTGTCTGAACAAAACTATGGGCCAGTTTTTATTACATGCTATTATTATAATTATAGGATCTTCTGCTTAATCAGGATGTGCTTAATTAGGATAGCCATTTAATTGGGACATCTCCCAAGGAACCAATTTAGCTTAATGTTATTAGTACTATCTAATCAGGGCAGCTTAGGAAAAAAAATTTGCTTTTAAAAAATAAGACCCCAGAAGAGGAAAAAGATAAGCTGACGTTTTGCTGGTCTGATGCATCCAGTCCATGCCCTAAAGGTTTGGATTGCAGCACTGCCCGAGCAGCTGTAGGGATGGTCTCCTTAAAGGAGCAGAAGACAAGCACCATCCTTCTGCTGTAGAAGTGCCAGACACAGCCTTCACTCCTGCTGTTGGCTGCCGTGTCCTTACACCAGAATATCCTGGTAAATGAGCCCCAGGAACTTCATGTTGTACCCAACAGGGGGAAAAGTCTCTGACAAATATAAACAGCAAAGCAGAAAATGCCACTACAACTTAAGAATGGAGGTATTTGCAAGGATATGAAATAAAGCAACAAGTATCAGGTCTTAAAAGGAGAGTTGTTCAAACAAAGGTCACCAATGAAAATGTTTGTCACTGAGCTTTTGTTCATACTGTAGTGAAAAAAAAAAAATCTATCTGTTCTATCTTGGGGTCTGAAGTTAATGTTACTCTGGTTATACATTTAGCATTGCCCAACGAGATACCACCACCAAACAAAAGCTGCCCTTGCAAGGAAAGACAGAATCGTGCAAGTTAGGCCTAAATTTCGATAAGAAGTTCAAAGGTACTGTCTTCTGTGATCAAACATAAGACTCTGTTTTGGCCTGTGAGCTAACGTGATCCCAGATGGGCAATTTGAGCCTGCAGCTGAACTAGGGCTGAATTTGAATTTTTCTGGTGAGAAAACTGGAGTGGGAAAAACAAAGTAGGGGACAGACTTCAGCTAATGTAAATCAGTGTCATCCTGTTGTAATTGGTGCAGATGTACTGGTCTTCATGTGATGAAGATTTAAGCTTAAGAGAGGTGTTTGTGCAAAGTGGGACCACTGGAACAAGGTTGCCCAGAGAGGTGGTGGAATCTACATCCACAGAGATATTCAAAACCCATTGGGACATAGTCCTGGGTAACTTGCTTATGGTGACCCTGCTTGAGCTCAGGGGTTAGACAAGATGACCTCAAGAGATCCCTTCAAAACTCAGCTGCTCTGTGGTTCTGTGAAGGTTCTGACCACACTTCCCTCAGTGTGGGTGAAGGATGAATCCAGAGACTGAAGGTTTAACTAGGCACCATGTTGACTTTGGTGAAGCTGGCTTAAGAAATCCCAGTCCCCAACATTCACCCTCCTCTGCCTTTTCCCATGCTGCAAGGTCAGGGTCTCTTTACTTGTGGCGATGCAACTATTTATAGGGCCACAGCATTAACTGGATCAATGATAAGACAAGATTAAAAATAACAATTTTCTTCTTTTTTCTGGAGTGTTTATTTTTTTTGAGAGTTATTTTTAAATGCATGTCAGGTCAGCTATCCAGTTCCCAGCTCTGCTGGGACCTACTGTCACAGTACATGAGATGAGGAACCAGGGGATGGGGAGAAAGCTGGGAAGAGACTGGAATGATGACTGGATCCAACGTCTTGTATAATTGCACACTGACTTACATTGTCTCTTGCTGAAAGCAGGAATAGCTGTTACTTGATGTTAATGAATTAAAAAAAGAATCAGGTCTCTATCTTCAGCTGAGCATACCTCTTGGGTAGTCTTCATATGGGGATAGGCAGAATATACAAACCCAGGTGTGCTTTCTTTAGGTGCAGTTGAGGAGGTCTAGCAGTTAACCAAATAAAAATTAATATTGCCTGAAAGTATATCCAGCAAGTTTTGCACAGGTACATGTTCCTCAGGGGCTGGATGGCTCATTAGTACGACAGAGCTTGCAAGAGGTGAACTCATTCAAACTAAGTTAATTATAAAACCAAGTGACTCCCCAAGTAGGGGAACTGTTCTAATTGTGTGACCGCCTATCCTTATTCAGGTCACCTTGTGCAGCCTCATCTCTCTTCCAGTGCTCCTACTCCCTGAGTCTGTTCTGGATTGAAGATGCTGGGGCTGCAGTTTTTAGAGGCCCAGGTGCAATTAAGATGGAAGTGGTTTATTGATTAGTGTGTTGGTGTGGGACTGGGTTCAACATCTGCTCAGTTACAGGCACCCTCCATGACTTTGGCACATCACCTTGGAACTGAATTTACTATCACTAAATTGAGGACAGGTTGAGAGAGTTGGGGTTGTTCAGCCTGGAGAAGAGAAGGCTCCGGGGAGACCTTAGAGCCCCTTCCAGTCCCTGAAGGTGCTCCAGAAAAGATGGGGAAGGACCCCTGATCAGGGAATGGAGTGATATGATGGCGGGTAATGGTTTTAAACTGAAAGAGGGGAAATTTATACGAGAGATTAAGAAGAAATTCTTTGCTGTGAGGGTGGTGAGACACTGGAACAGGTTGCCCAGAGAAGCTGTGGCTGCCCCATC
>JAOXNO010000002.1:19581290-19605958 GCA_028565335.1 Limnodromus scolopaceus | reverse complement strand
GTGGGAGGTGTCCCTGCCCATGGCAGGGGGGTTGGAACTGGATGATCTTGAAGGTCCCTTCCAACCCAAACCATTCTGTGATTTAGATGGAGCTTAGGCATCTATGTTCCAAAATGAGATCCTCAGAACTCTCCCTGACCTTAGACTTCTGCATTGTGCCACTTCCCTGGCATGCCTGAAATCCTGCTATGACCATGTCCAGAATCCCCTGGGTGTCATCACCACCGGGGGGAAGGTGAAGGGCTCGGTCCCTGACGCAGTTAGCAGAGCAGGAGCTGCCCAGCCAGTTCTTCTCCAAAGGCATGCTCCGTTAGGTGTGCATCAGCAGCTTGGGCAAGGCAATAGCCTTCCCCTGAACTCATTTTAAGAAAAATTATCTACCTGTGTCTTCAGGGCTCTGGGAAGAGAAAGATAAGGTGCAAACGTATATAATTTGTTAGTGCGTTCTGTTCCCAAGAGTTAATTACCTGCACATTATTGCTGTCTCATGTGGCAAAGAGTAAGTGCCGTGGGCTTGGGGCATGTAGGAAAAAGCCTGGTGGTGTCCAAGTCAGAGTCTCCTCCAGCTGGAAATGGAGTTCTGTGTGGTCTACACTTAACTTCTGTGCACCGCGATGGCACTGGGAGGCCTGGAACTCCTTGTGGGAGATGCTGCTGGTAGTTATTCACAATAAATGCACGTTAAGAGAGGAGGCAGCACAGATTTTCTTTCCTGACAGAGCAGTGATTTGTAAACCTCTATTAAAACACTTGACAGTGTTTTCCAGAATAGATATTATGAATGCTGTTTTAAAATAAGTTTGCCAAAGAATGGATGTTCCTGGACGCTGGTACTACTTACTGGCCCCATACCTCTTATTAGCTTTTATTTGGTTATAAAAGGAAATATTAAACATAATTTGCTCTTAGTATAAAATGGGAGATTGCCACTGATAAGCACACTTAAAATAAGCATCACTGTGGTTATTTTCATTCCCTAAATATAATAACAGACTGTGGAGACAAAAATGAATGCAGCCAGTCCAGCCGATGGCTGAATCATAACAGCAGCATCAATTGATTTGTTTCCAGGTCTAAAAAAAAAAAAAACTAATAAGGACGTAATCTCCTAGGTACAAGAGGATTAAGGTTAATGTCTTAAACCTGTTCCCTGTGCTCTGTACGCACAGATGCCTGCTGCTGCCTCTTTCATGTGAATTCTATTTCTAAAAAGTGATACTGAGTTAGGCTGCTTCAAATAAAGACACGTTCCGTCTTATTATATTTAAGAGAAGCTATTAGCTGTCCTGTACTGCACAAAATCATGCCATTGACTTACAGCCCGGTCACAATAGCACATTCGTGTGCTTTAGAGTGTTTATCATTACTATATTGTTTCTTTGTGTTCTTCCTAGCAAAGCAAATGCATTAACCAAAGAAGTACTGCGGAGCAGCAAGTCTCAAACCAAGCAACTTCTCTTCCTGATGTAGTTTCAAGTAAACAAATTTATTTTTTTACTGCATTCAACCTGTTTGCAGAAGAAGGGACTGGTTTTCATCCTTGTATGGTGTTGCTTGGAAATTGTCAAAATAGAAAAGTGGATTTTTGTAGCAAAGGGTTTTTAAAATGTGTAGTGTACTCTCGTTTCGTGGCAAAACCCCCAGAAATTATATGGTCATGTGATTCATCGTGATTCATCTTATATATATTTTAACCCTGGAATGCTTTGCATATTGTTTTAAGGGATTGTGGTTTGTGGAAACGTTTTGAAGCGTAGAGCCTCACATTGTCCCCGCTTAAAGCTTAACCTTTGCAAATCGGGACTGGAGTGTATTCATGTTGCAGTGCAAAGAATTGAGCGTCTGCTGGATCAGGGTCTTGTTTGCAAATATTCTGCCTGTTGCTCTGGGTACAGGTAGAATATTTCCTTTTGTTTTGGCCAAATAATTCCCTGCTTCCTCCCCGCAAATAGTGAGATACTCCTTATTTAGGACTTCTCTGCCCGGTTGTGTGTAAGCGACTCACCCCAGACATAGAAATGCAACTACCCTGCCACGAAGCTTTCCCTTGCCATGCGTGGGGAATATACTCATCCTGCTACGAGCCGTGTTTCATAGACTGTTTCTGAAGGAGAGGAACCATATTAGCAGTTTTTAGGTTTAGTAGCAGACTTTCTGGTCTGGCTTGTGGAAACGTGGGTTATTATAAAAGGACACTTGACAATTTGCAACAGTGTGGCTGTATTTCTGATTAATGGATTTAGGTACACACTGAATTTTAAATGGCACCAGTGTCGTTAGATGATTTAATCAGCTTTAAAATTCTTAACCATGGTGCCAGCCAGCTTCTGTTGTCTCTCAATCCCCGAACATAGGCTCCTGACCCAGTCTGTCTATTTGCCCTTAATTTAAATAAAACTCTTTGACTGTATGAATTCCTGTGAGTTCAACATACATGCCAAGGAGTCCAGAACTTTCCAATATTTTTCTGCTGTGAACACAGTGTGTTTCAGAAGGTGGTTACGTTGGTCTTTAGGACAGCAGGAAGTCTTCCACAATCTGTCTTGAGATGAAAGAAATACTTCACGTGTGCAATTGCTTTTAGTCATTAAGTAAACCTATCAAGTAGATAAATCAGTGTTCGTTACCTTACTACAGGCACAGCATGGGAATAATAAAATTCCATAATTAAATAGAACAGAGAAAAATATTTATGAATGATGAAGTAGCATATGCCCACTAGCTGCTGACAGCAAGTCTTTGTATTCCTATAGTCTGGATAAGGGGTTCAGTAATTCATGAGCTAAAATTATTATATTCAAAGTACAGAAATTTTTACCCGGGACTTTAAGAACAAAACTTTGTGCTGTTTTTAAGAGTTGAAGTATTCGTGTTCTGGATGGCATCATAGCTTTGATTGACAAAACCTATCTTTCTGCTGCCAGAAGTTGCATCTTGATGCTGTATTTGTACTTGTGATACTCTACAAAAAAATTCTTATTCCTACTATTATGATATCACCATGTCTGGCATAGGCCATTGTATTTTGCCAACAGGTAGAAAAAAAAAAAATGCAGAGCTATATTTTGTGTATCATGACTACATTTTTTTCAGTATTACGGGTGGTAATCTGCATTATAGTTGCTATTGAACACATTATTTTCTATCATATGGGATGAATATTATAACACTATTTAACTGAGCATTTTTTCATAAATGGGTGGTAGGGTCTTATCAATTTAAGTTCTAAAAAAAAAAATAAATCTCTGGAATCCAGTTTCATCCCAGGTTTCCATTGAATAATCTCTGCACTGCTACTGGGCTTCATGTTTACTAAGCATTTATTGGAAGGACAACAAAACAGTTCTGAATAAGGCCTAATGAGCATTGTCTGGCAGGAAAAAGCATTATACAAAAGTATAAATCTCGGGCTTATTCTACTTATGACTTCCTGAGTTCCGAGAAGTGCCTCTGTAAAGCAAGCTGAGAAAGTGAGGGAAGGTCATAAAAGCGATGTGGATGCTCATCAAATATAAACCCAGACTAGCCACGGGGCTAAGCAGCAACAATTTCCATTGAAATCCATACTGGCCTGAAAATCAGGGCAGTGTTTCATGAATTAGAAATTTTGGAGAGAATGGCCTGTAATGAAACAGGTGATCTTGTGAGAAAATGCACAGGTCAAACCAGAAGAGCCCATTAAGAGGTCCTTCAGATATGATGTCTTAATTTACAGAAAGCTCTGTTGGGCTGTCACGCTTCATATATATGTGTGTGCGTGCTGCATTTGCAGGCCTACAGAGTTGAGCCTGATTCCTGTCACGAGATCGTTACCAACCCCTGATGATGATGGCTACCTCCCACTTACTCCATGCATCAACATGCCAGACAGGCAGCAGATACTGCCATCGACTCTTTCAGTGTGTGTCAGTATAATCATAAAATAGTTTGAGTTGGAAGGGACCTTCAAGATCATCCAGTTCCACCCCCTGCCCTGGGCAGGGACACCTCCCACCAGACCAGGTTGCTCAAAGCCCCATCCAGCCTGGCCTTGAACCCCTCCAGGGATGGGGCATAATAATAAATATAACCTGGTTATAGCACAACCTATGGTCACCTCTAGTACCTTGGGTTACCTGCCTCAAAAGAAAGTAACCCAGATCTGAGAGATTTACCAATTCTTTTAACCCAATCAAAGCATTTCTGAGGTTCAATAAAATTTTGATAGATGTCCCACATTGGATTTCATCTTCTCGGAAATCTCGGTTGCTTTCTGCTTCTGGCCAGGATTCAGGACAGTTTGCTGTGTGGGACCCAGTTTCCTGTGCAATCGGGGAAGTCTGTGAAACTGAGCTGAGTCTTGGCATCAAAATATTCAAATGCCTTACGCTGAATTTTTGCTACTTCACCTTCCCTCTCCTCCTCAGCTGCCTGTGCTGCACCATTGTCCTTAGGACTAATGCCTGAAGCCATTCATCCTTCATATATCAAAGGCTCTTATCGTACAGGATAACTTGTTTTCTCTTCATAAACACTAGTTGGGAACTAAATTTTATGTACTTTATACTGTGAATAGCATTATGCACTTTACAGAAGCACGTATAGAGTGAAGTTACACAGGTGATATTATTTTTATTAAACTCCTCATAGGATGCCACTTATACCACAGCAATAAGTTGTTTTCCTGCTCTATAAACCTTACCGTCTTCTTACGACATGTCACAAGAGGCAAGATTATAAAAAGATATTAAAAAAAAAAAAAGTACTCAGGATAAGGTCTTAGAATTGTATGAATTCATTATTTACACAAATCCTGCATATTACATGGCTTTTATAACTCCGTAGCAGAACTTTGTAAAGAGCACACTGGAAAGCATCACTGTACACAATGAACACCAAAACGCTCGATCCTTTTCAGGTATGAGCCTTATTTGTTATTTATGAACGGGTAAGACACATGTAAGCTCTTTCTGCTCTGTTACCCTCTGCTGGGACTGAAGAGCCGCAGCCCCCTCCTGGTTGCATTAAAGCCTCAAAGTGACAAATAAAAGGGCTCTTTCGACCATGGAGGCATAATTGCATCCAGCCTTGTGCCTCTGCCTTCAAAGGGAACAGTTGCTAGAGCAGTTCTTAAAAACAGGCAGCATGATGTCCTCTACTACATTTCTGCCCAGCTGTGTAAGCCTTGATGTCCACACAGAGAGAAGATGCGGTGACAAAGGCGACTTCCCTCTGACAGCTCTTTGTGACAGCAGGATGTGTCCTGCTTTGGGCAAGGATGCCTACTGTGTAAATAAAAACAGGGCTTACACGTGTCACAGATATTTAGTCTTTTGGAATTTAGATTTTTTTTATTATTTTTTTGCCTGGATTTACTCTAAAGTTTATTTAGTTACCTGGGGAATTTCAGAGGTTGAAAAACGTGTACCCTCAGGATGGAATGCGAGGAGATGGGTAGGCAGCAGCTGGTGGGGTGTTCTGAGGACCTGCAGTTTTGCAGTTAGAGGTATGGGTGCGGTTTGGGGGCTTTTAGTGTTCAAATCCTTTAGTTTATCCAGTCCAGAGTCCTGTTAGCAATAAACAGTACTTGACTCCAAACTTGACACTTCCCTTCATCACGAGAGGAAGATACATCTCTTTGTGTCTGTCCGGGTTACTGTACAGTTGGATCTGCTCGCTTTGTATATTTACTTGTGATCTCGGACACAAATGGCCACGTGAAGTACAGTTAAACTAAGAATTAACTGTATTTCACTAATATTTCTAACCTTTGCAGGAAGAATTGGGACCCAATGCTCAGTGCAAATGCCCAGCCCTAGTGGAGGTCTCTGACATACTGTAAGGTTGCTATCAAAAAGCGACAATTGAAGTACAAATTCTAAAGGTAATTGTGATTCCATTTAAGACACCGGTGCTTGAGACTTTGTAGACTTAAGATCATAAATCGGATAATCTTCTATGTTCATGTGTAGCAGAGTATTCTTACAATAGCTTGACATGCATCTTAGTTAATTAAATGTTGGAATTATAACAAATGCAGGGAAGAGGCAGAATTACTCAAGGCTACTTGGACGACACTGGTGCTAAATACAAAAAACACTACAAAGTGTAAGCAGTATTTAAACCTTCTAACAGTACGACAGTGTTGGTATCAATCAAGCTGATGAGGAGGAGTCTCTGTATTTTGTACTACTCAGCATCACGTGGTTGTTTCAGTTACAGCAGTGAATGTCACACTGCAGGTAAGGTAAAACGAGAGTCCTCTTGTTCTGTGTCTCTAGTAGACTCAATGTCCAGTCTAGAAATGACGTGGCATACACACAAATGAAGAGAAACAATTTCTTATCACACTGTGGCAAGTAACAAAGAAAAAAAGAAAGTAGAAGTCCACTTGACAGAAGCAAAAAATGTCTTGTCAGATAATTGAGGAAGATACAAAAGGTAATCTCAGGTGAAGTGTCTTACTGAGATATGCAGGCTCTGCCCAGAAGTAGAAGGGTGGCCGCACAAAAGTGTCTTCTGCCTTAAAACTCTGCACACAAGAATTCAAGTCCAAACTTGGAGCTTTTCTGGTGATTTCTGTGCCCCCAGCTCATGGCAAGCTGTTGCTTATTTCTGCCAGCTGAGGGGATGATCTCGTACCTGTTGGTAGCTCCTGCTACCAAGAGCTCTTGCCTTCAGGTACTCTGTCCAATATCCGTATTCTCAGACCACAGCATGGGAAGAATTTTTTCCTCACCTAATTATTTACCAATCTGTCTAATCAGAGGGCTTCCAGCTAAGGGTTTTCCAGCTGCCTGCATAACCATACATTGGATAGCTTTAACTCAATGCAAACTCATCGTCTCCATGCTTATCATGGCATCATTCCAGTTGGAAGTTACCTCGGGTGGTTACCTCGTCCAGTCTTCTGCTAAAGTTAATTTAACAACTCAGATCAGAATGTGCTTCCATATTTCTTTAGCTTTGACCTGGTTGGGCTCCTTTCTACGCTTGCTGCCTTATTGGGTTTTTAATCCTTTCCTCAGTATAGGCTGCTTGGACGTGCCTGCTTCTTGGTTTCTCAGTAGTCACTGAGCAATGTCTCCGGCTCCAGAGGTTAAAATGAGTTTATGGTTTGTGGGTTTTGTGGACAAAGATTAAAAATACTACAGATGTGAAAAAGCATGACCCTCACTTCAGTACAGCAATTGACAATACTACTTATTTACATGTAGTTTGGCTTCAAGGTATGTGTCTCCACCTGAGCCGGATGCCAGTTGTGTATTTTCTTTGGCCTTTTCCTGACTAGATGGAACTTCAGCTTTGCCTCTGTGGCTGATGCCAGTGAGTGGGACTGGTATCTGTCATCTGGTTATATTTTAATGGGAAACTGGAAGCCTCCATGCATGTGCTTATTCCTTTGGGAGCGTACCCTGTCTGACATCGCTTCTACAAACATGTTTTCATGCCTGTTCTGGCCTTCTGAATGGGATGCTTTGCAATTAAAGTACCCAGAAGCTGCTGAAGCAGAAGTGATATCTTGCTGCCAAGACCTTGAACAACTCCAGCAACCCAGCCGCCTTGTGCCACCGTGGCACGCAGTTTTAGCATTGCAGAGCCTTGTGACTGACTGCAGCAGGAATTAAAACGTCAGGCTAGAGTCCGTGTAGATTTACAGCTGTTTTTTATTTGCTTAAAAATAGCACTGAGTGTGATCTCAATGTGTTTTAAGAGTTTAATCCGCTTTCATTTGCCACCATCCCTCAGTATGTAACTCTTTTCTTTACATACTGGGGCCGCTGTTCTGTGTCCCCGCTTGCAGAGGCACCGGCTCTTCACAAGCCTGTATGACAGAGAAGTTTCATACAAGCATCCAGTTCCTCGACGTGAACTAGATCTGCTGAAAGTTTGCTGTTGCCTAAAGGGGTGTGAGAGTTGGCAAAGCACAAAAAATTTATATATTTACATAGCTGCTCCACCGGTGTGTCAGCTGTGTGTAAAAAGTCTTACTAATACTGAAAAAACTGGAAGAGTCTTCTCTAGCATGGCTTTTGGCAGCCTCCAGTGCTGAAACTGGAGGTCTGGGTTTCTCCCACAGCCGTGTGGGCTCAGCTGAGGAACCCCGTGTCAGTCTGTGTCCAGCCACAGCTCCATTACTGATCAGCTGTGGGTGCATCAGCCCAGTCTCCTCAACGGCTCCACCATCTCAATGGCATGAACCACTTGTGCACCAGAGGAGCTACTGTATGCATTTACCACCTTTCTTTGCCTGTTCTTCCGAAAATCAGGCTGCTTCTGTTGACATCCCAGCTATGGCATCAGCAGGTAACAGCTGGCGCGTGGTGTCAGTGCACCCCTCTGAAATGGTTTCTGCTCACTAGATTGAATTATGTCTGCAGTTCAACACCAGTGAGCCCTTGGAGATTTCAGTCTGCATGGTGGACAAAGGCAAATGATCGTATTCCTCCATAGATGCAGTTACTGAATTATGCTGGCAGCTCAGAATCAGCGACTTCACCTCCTTTTTGAAGTTGCTGTTGAGGAAACCGTAGATAACGGGGTTGACACAGGTGGAAGCCATGGCTACCAGGTGGCACAATGAGAAGATCAGGTTGTGGTGGCAAGGCGAAATGATTTTGTAATTCCAGTCCACGATAGTGTTGAAAACATGCAGGGGTAGCCAGCACACAGCAAAAGCAGCAACCATTGATGCTAACAGAATATTTATCCTCCTCAGCTGAACTGCTCGGTTGCTGTATTCGCTCTTCTCAAACATGTCCTTTCTCTTCTGTAGACGTAAGTAGATACGTAGGTAGCAGAGTATAATGAAGAACAGCGGGATGCAATATTGCAAGAGCAGCAAAGTGGTGGTGTAGATAAGTCTGTGTTGCTCAGAAGGCCAGGAATCGATGCATATGGCCTTGTCAGTGGAGAAATTCATGATGTGTGAGAGCTGCTCGTACAAATCATTAGACAAGATGGATGTGGTCAAAAAGGGCAGGGACATGAGACATGCTAAAATCCAAATTACTCCAATTCCAAGATAAGCTTGGGAGATGCTTGGCCTCCAGCCAGTTGGGTTTATGATGAGCTGGTGTCTTTCCAGAGCAATAAGGACGAGGGAAAGAATTGACACTGTCACAGATGTGCACTGGGTGAAAGAGGTCATTTTGCACATGACTTCCCCAAATATCCAGTAGTCCATCATGGTGTAAACAACGGTGAAAGGCAGACAGACCAGACACATAAACAAGTCTGAAATGATTAAATTGGAAATTAAGATGTTGGTGACGTTGGCCTTTTCCTTCTGCCTGGCGATGACAGCAATCAGACAGATGTTCCCCACAATGCCTAGGACAGTCTCCAAGCTGTAAGAGGTGGCCAGAAAGACAGTAAGGTCAGTGATGTTCCTGCACTGATTAGAAATGTGCGCCGAGAAGCTTCGATTTGAGCTCCAGTTCTTACTGTTCAGGAAAGGAAAACCGTCATTAACACCTCTTGTCTTATTCATCCTGAACCCCAAAATGTTTGTCCAAAAAGGTGAGTGTCAACCAGAATCTGGGTCTTCTGGGGCCAGCCTAAAAAAGGTTATATCTCTTCTGTTTGGCTGTGGAAGATCTGGGTATGTCTGCAAAGGAAAGGAAAAAAGATTGCTCGGTAATGCCACAAGAAATAGTCAAAAGTGTAGTGGGGGAGGCAGGGAAGCAAACGCCAATGATTCTGTGTATCTTTTTCAGTTCCCTTTTATATAGTTTATTAGATCATAAAATAGAACCATTGGCTTAACTGTGGTATGGAAGTCTGTGTGGCTCTACTAAGTCGTGATTGCGTTTACTAGTTGGGAGGTTATCCCATGGATTTAAGAACATCTTCACTTTGTCATTTAACTCAATGCAGTATCTTGATCATCACTAATACAGCAGAGTGGTGCTTCAAGAAAACTGGATCAAAACATGCTTGGGGGTAAAAATTGCGTGTAATTCTGGTTTTGCAAGGTTTTGAACAGAAAAATTGAGCAGAAGTCACATTGTGGGGCTGCACTTACCTTCAGTCAAGCTAAACATCAATGTGAAAAATAAATCATATGAGATGCATAAAGCCAACACTAAAATATCTGAGTTAATTTGTGACATGCATTTGTGATTGCAGCCAGAACCCACGTTTTCTTGAGACAATTACCATGCAAAAATTCAGGCTCATATCCTCAGGAGGGATAACATGGGACAACTTTGAAAAAGTCTAGAAGAATTCAAAAACCTTTTGACATTTTTCAGCTTCAACATAGCTGCAATAGGTCATGGGAACTGCAGTCCAAATTCCCTGCTTCCCCATTCTGGATGAACTCTGGTGCCCATGAGACATGGATGTCTCCCCCTGGGTGGCCAGTGTGGCCATGAGAGGGTTTATCAGAAATATAGTCCAGTCTCTGGATTTTGGCTGTAAGAGCGGGTGATTTTGACAATCTATCTTAATTCCTTATAAGAAGCTTATTATTGATTCTTCCTCAGCATAGATTTAGTGTTTTTAACCAAGGGAATTCAAATGTTATATTAGGATGTGCTATCCCCTGGACAGTGTTTCTGTCTTAGCCACTGCTGCAAGCCCTGAGCATTGGTTTTCAACGGGGTCCCAAGGAGTTTTATTGAGGCTGCACGTTTTTGGGAATCTCAGTCATGGCACTGCCTGGACAGATGGCTCCTGGGAGGCTGTCGTGATCCACCCATAGCAGAGCTTGCTTTATAATCTCAGCTCTGGACTCCAAATCCTGTGTGTTCAGGAATCAAAGTTTAAAAAAAAAATAAAATCTGACTCTGCTGGGAGTTCCCCTCAGGCCAGAGGCAGTTACAGGCTGTACAAAGGCTTGTTAAGTGAAAAGTAAATAAATGCTCGGGGAACGACACTATTTACTTATTGCATGACCCTTTCCTCAGCAATAAAATGCCACTCAAACAAGTTTGTGAGGCTGTGGAAAACTTCTGAGCTTCAGAAAAACACATGGTCAAGTTATGAATACATAAATAAAATGGTATAGTGAGCTTATCTCCTTGAGTAGCATTTACTCTGAGCAACTGCATGCATAAAGGTAACCAGTACGGCACACAAAAGCATCCACCATGCTACAGTTTTTTGTTTGCCTTGTCTTTCTCCTTAGGAATTTTATTGTATGCTTCTTGATCCTGCCTTTCAGGAACTAACAAAAGCAATAGTGTAGAGTAAATGAAGAGGTGGTTTGGGATCTCTGTTCTGTGTGATGAGCAAAAATCAGTGCAGTCAATTCTTTTGTTGCTTTGCTAGATCTGTTAATTTATATAATTGTACCTATATCTACCTGTCATCTGTCCGTATCTATTGTCTGAGACAGCCAAAAGAGTCATGAGTGAAATATAGTAACCTTTTCTTCCTCTTGTACTCTCATTTTCTCAGTAGCTTAAATATTCCTTTTGTGTTGTTATTCAACTCGTGTGAACCGATTGATTTATTTTCTGGAACTAAAAGAAGCAGCAACGGTGATGTATGGATTGCATGGTCATGCATGGGGAGGGTCGGTGCAGGGAAAAGTCTATTTTGGCATGAAAATTAATATAGAATGAAAAACCACTGACCACCCCGTTAGCTTTAAATGACCGCTGGCCAGTGGAGATTCTGCATATGAAACAGAGCAAAGGGACCAGCAGCCTGCAATATTATGTGGTACCAGCGAAAAGAGCTCAGTCTTGGCATTTGGACAGGACAAACAGACTCTGCTGTGAACAAGCAGATGAACTTTTTGCTAGAGTACCAGCCTAGTGTCCTTAGCTACAGTATCCTCGACAACAAACACATTGGTTCTCCTTTGTTGCTTGAAAAATGCGCGCTGAGTTATTACAAACATCTGTGGCCCACAAAGTAAGCTCTCTCAAGGGTCCCAGACACTTTTGGACATACCGAGGCGTCAGTGAGGAGAGCTAATAAGGTTGAAGCAAAAAGAGTGAGTAGTGGAACCACCTGAAAAGCAGAAGTCGGATCCCTCAGCCTTAAGAAGCGCATTCCCAAGAGGAATGCCAAGGGCAGAGCATGGCTGTGCATGTCACAGATGGCAAACGTGGTGGGGATAAAGAGCATCTCTGAAGGCTTTGCAGTGCATTTTGTTGGGTTAGGAGCTCCCTTTCTTTTAACACCTCGCATTCCATGGTGACTGACCTTGGAATAGGACCATAGTCTCCCACAAGGTGACTGTCGAGCATCTTCTGGGCTTTCCTTCTCATGGTACTGCCCAGAGGTAAATGAGAAATTATCATCTTCACCACAGATATCACAGATTCTGTGATTCTGTGATACGAGGGTTTGAGAGAGGGAGGTGAGACATGAGTTGTCCAGTGTCTCAAGGGAACTCGTGGTGCACTGTGCAGGACTTAAAACTGCCCCCCAACCTTGATGTCTTAGGGAAATTCAGAGCTTATGACCATAGTTCTCTGTATCTCGTATTCCCACAACCCTAGGATAAAAAGCAGTTCTAGAAAAATAGAAAAACAAACCTTGCAGTGACCTTATACTTATATATCCTTTTATGGTGCCCTTGGATGGCAGATTCTCAAGGTCAGGCACTGCCAAATGCTATGTAACATCAAGGTGCTTGACTGCCATTCAGTTTGGTCTAAATTAAGAGCCAGTAATAAGGAATGGGTACACATTCTGTTTAGGTATCAGAATCAAAAGTTAGCTAATATACTGAATCACCAACGCAATGGGGGAAAAAGGGTGTTAGTCCCCTCCCTGTATCGAAGGCTTGTAAATTACCCGGTAAAACATAGCAAAAACTTTATGGGCTATAAAAATCAGCTTCTGTCTCCAGAAAGTGAAGCAATACTTAGCTTGCAGGAGCACGAAGCATGCCTCCTAAACCAGATTGCTGACAGAGTGGGGGGAAAGTTGGATTGGTTTTGTTTGCTTGTTTGTTTTTGAAGAGGAAAGAGCGATCCTGTTCAGAACCCTCAACAAACTTCAGGAAAGAGGTCAGTAACAAAAGCTAACATGCCCAAAAGGCAGAGTTTTCTTCTCTAATTGATGCAGCATGAGAGAGTTTCTCTAAAAAATGAGTGTCAACAAAAGCCTGCAGCAAATTAAAAGGATACAGAGGGAAAAAGAGAAGGAGATTTCAGTTTTAATCTTAGTGTAAGTTACATTCCCCACTTACATCTTTTATAGATAGTCATCACTGTGCTCTGTGTTGGACACAAGGAAGGAGAGATTGAAGGGTCTGAAGTGTCTATATTTCTGAACAACCCAGCCTTCTAAATTAATAAATGCCACTCGGGTTGCCTCAAAAAAAGGAAACCAACTATCACTAGTGAACTTGAAAGCCTTGTCCCAGGGCTCTATCCTGTATTTCCTGGAAAAAATTCCTCAAAGGAAAGGGAATTCTGCAGAATTCCCAGCGTCAGGGAAGAAAATGAAACCCTCAGTGGGTTTCAGGGAGGCTGATTGATAGACAATAAGTGGCCCCAAGCAGTTCATGCTTTTGAGAGACCTCTGGGCTTGAAGACATGCCATGAAAATCTCTCTAAAAACTTTTCCTGGAGGGATGATAAAGCAAGGGACTACTGGTGATGCTGTGCTCACTGGGAAACGCTGGGCCATTCTTGAAAACTGATCTTGATCATCCCCTCCTGGTCATCAAAAACCAGTCTCCATGGTTGTGATGGTCGGTGTGGCTCAATGTCCACATCAGACATAAGTCAAAGAAAAAAAAAAAATGTTTGCAGTGTTTGGCTTCATTATCTGGTACTCAGAAGGAACCGTTTATCTGGCTCAGAACTTCATCTATTGCTCAAGCCAAGTTTGCAGCTTTCAGTCCATAAGACTTCCTGAGAGAAGCGATTACTAAAGACGTGATCGCATTGCTCATTTAAAGACTTACGGCAATTATCGGGAGTAAAGCAGCATTTGTCTGCCTCTTGTAAACTAAAAGCAAAGCAGCAGTGGAAAGGTTTAATGGAACTCTGAAATTCATATTGCAGATATTGATTGAGGTGGTGGTGACTGACTAACAGTGGTATCTCCTTTTTGCTGGCAGGGATGTTATCGCAGTTAAATAGATCTGCCCTGTTTAGCCTTACATGTGATTCTGAGATACATCCTAGAGAAAGGTTAAAAATCATTGCAGGTTCCCAGGAAGGCAACTTTTAACTAGAAGAGGAAACCTGCCACTGAGTATGCACAGACATCCCACAGTAATGTTATATCCATAAGGGATTTGGTACAATGAAATTTAGTGGTGGACTCTTCAGCTTTGTTTAGCTCCGTGTTGCAAAAATATTGGGAACAACTATCTTAGGTCATTGAAAAAGCTATGTATGTTAAACATTTCTAAAATCTGCATAATTTGGGTATAGAACGAATTGTGTGTATTGATGTTACAAGTCTATAACTTTGGGAGGTGGTATAAATACCCAGGAAAGTGAATATTCCCTTCCCCCCCCCCTACATTTTCAGAAGGAAACCTTTTAGGTGGTATGAACTTATATTACGAGTTAACCTTCTCTGATCCTGTAGAAATCAGGGAAGTTTTACAGAAGTGCCTAGTCCAACTTTTTATTTTCTGGTTAAATTTGTAGCAACCTCACCAAAGACACAGACCCAGCTCAAGGGCAAAATGTGACCAGCAGGTCAGCAGACTGGAGGATGTCCAGTCCCTCATTCCTTAAGACTAAAGGTTTTTATGACTTCCTGTATGCAAGATTAAAAAAGAAAAAAGATATTTTTACAAAGGTGATCTTTACCAAAGGAGGTGGGGAATCCATAAATCATTGTAATGGGCACCTTAGCAGGCAGGCAGTTAGGATATCTGGAGGGTGATGTGATATGAACGGCCAGAAACTGTATGGGTTGGGTGAGGAATGAGTCTCAGGAACCAGTAGATAAGAAATATTTCCCAGTGGTAGCCAGGAAGGCTTTCTGTGACACCACAAGGTGACAAGGAGCACACCTGAACCCCAAAGATCCCCCAAGAAGCTGCCATCTCCCTCCTGCACCCTGAAAGGTTGCAAAGCTCTGCTCAGTAGGTACAACGGTTGGGCCTTTCATGACAAGTCAGGCTTTTGTCCATTTGTCAAACATAGTCATTTTCTTTGGTGGAAAACGCTGGTTCAGGGTACCCATACCCTGTGAACGTTTCATGGAGCTGAAAGATGTCTCTTCAAATGCTTTCTCTGAATCAGATGGAGGAGGGAGAACCCAGATAGACCTTGGGCTCCATGGGGTTAAACACCAGGCTTGGTATCATCTACTCCTGCAGAGTTCAAGCCCTTTGGGTTACTAACAAAAAGCTCAGAAATTGATTATGATTATTTTGCTTCCAATGAAACAAAATGTTTCGCTCATACCAAAATCACTTTTCTTTTGCATCTGAAAATGCCTTATTTCCCTCAAAAACATCCACTCTTTCGAAACTATACATTTAATGTTTTGGTTCAGGCGCTGACCGATAAAAGCAATTGTTTGCTCAACCTTAATCCAAGCTGAATGGTGAACAACAAAGGCCTCCCTTCTTTTTATAGCCCTTTTTGCTAAATTATTACCATTAATAATTACATTAATGCTTATTATGGTGGTATTAAAAAACAAATTGAGACTAGGTCCTCTTGGGCTTCATGCTGTACAGGTCTAGAGGAGCAGACAAGTCTTTCTTGACCAAGATGGACAAAAGCTTAAGAACAGTACAAAGAGAACCAAATATTTATTACTGTTTTCCTGGCCTTGTGACTGGATTCAGAGTGCGTTGATTATAGTGGACTTTGGATCAAGTTCACTTAATATTTCTGCCCTTGTTTTCTGTATTGTTCTAAAACCATAAAGAAATCCACGTTATTTTCGTGGAAATGAAGGACGGTGCAAGAATTCTTTACTTTTAGGAACTGAATATGCATAAAACCTTTCAATCCATGGCTTCTCTTGAATCTACGTTTCATGTCCCTGTCAATATCAATGGATCAATTTTGGAATTTAAATGCTAATTGAATGCTTTTCCTTATCTCCTGTTTACTTGAACAGTTAAATAAATGAATAATCATAACTGAACTGTTTGTAATCTTACGCTCTTCTAAAATTTGTTTCTTTATATTAATTTAACCACTACTCAGTAACTCTCCCTTAAAAGTTTCTGATATATAACTCTTGCCTCGGATCCTTGGTAGAGTTTCAGGTGAATCCTTACTTAACATTTTCTGATCAGAAATTATCCAAAGCAGAGGAAGCTTTGAGCAGAAAAGGAATTAGCAATGATGGCATCAGCTGCCAGTCACACGAGTGAAAGTTGAATAATTCTTTACAATAAAAAGTGATAACTTTAATAAAGAGATCTGAGCTCTTATCAGTGTAAAACAGATAATTTAGAAAATTCTTACCTGTTACCGATTGAGAAAATCTCTGCTTTTGCTGCACATTTCTATCTTGGAAGAAAGGAGGAATGTTGTAACAGAAAAGAAATGTCTTCTGTGTCTTAGCAATCCAGAAGAGAAGCTCTCCCTGCTGTTCCTGTAGGTAATTCGGATGGCATCGCTCTCCCTCTCCCCTCCTTCCTTCCCTCCCTGCAGTTTAGCCAATGAATTCTGCTTTATGGTTATGGTCTGACTTTGAAATTCTGGCTCCCTCTGCTGTTACATAAATACAGAGATTCTACAGATATTTGAAAGGTAGAGCAGCTCCAGGAAGGAGCTCTGAAGCAGGGCTGCAGGCAAGCGTGAGCTCGGGTGGAAGCACCCTGAAGCAAAGGGACCAAATACGGGAACAGAGCCTAATCCTGTTCTTCTCGCTCAGACAAGACTTCCTTACAAAGAGAATTTGGCCTCACATGTATAAAAAGGTCACCAGTATCAGTTTTCTCCATTTTTTTCCATTCCATCACAGATTGATGTTGGAATTTTATTTTAGAGGGATACAGGCTGCAAGTTCTTAAATTGAGAAAGGGGGGGAGGGACACTGCTACTCAGGCAAAGAACTCAGAAAGGTAAGAGCACTGAGAAAGCTGGAAATAGAGGAAAAGAAGGATTTGCAGAAGTTCCAGTTTTCAGTGATTTTCCCCAGTTTTTTCTCGTGAAAAACTGAGGCACGAATCAGGGTTGCAAATTTTTCTCTTGCATTGGGAAAATGCACAAACAGATTATTTCCAAGGGCTGTGTCAGAATAACCTAATTTCAGTCCTAAAGTGGGTTTTAAGCCATGGTAAACTACTTAACTAGTCCCTTGGTTTTTGCTATTCTGGGGCCCTTCTAGAGGTGTGGAAGTAGCAAAATATGTGTTTTCATTTGTAGTCATGTAGTATGTCAACAGAAATAAAGCATTTCAATACCAAAATAAGTACAAGTGCTTATCAACTAAACTAAATGTGGAAATAGTTTTTTGTTTGTACTGTGTTCATTCTTTCTTTCTTTTTTTTTTTTTTCTGGTACCAGCTGTTACAGATGTGCCCGTCTACTCCCAGCACTTACCTGATATCTTTTATCGCTTAAGAAATAATCGAAGCGGAAATATTTGAAGTCCTTCTAGAATATTTTGGCATTTTTTCATGTCTCGTGATGTGGAGAAGCTTAAAACTGGGACCTGTGTAAGGAATGGTGTGAGCTGGAGGGTTGTCTGTAGTGACTGGGTTCTTTCTTCAGGGCATCCCTGAGTTGCTGCTTATTCTGTATTATTTGTTTTTCCCTGGCCTCCTTTTCGAGAGCTTTATTTTTCCAGCTCTTTGGAACCAGCACCCCATATCCCAGCCTTTCCCTTGTACCCAGGCGCCTCAGAAGGAGACGACCTTTCTGATCTGTTAAGGAAGGGGAATTGAAGTCTGTGCTTCCAGCTGAGGAGGCAGCAGCCCACACAGATCTCCAGCCTCTTGCCAGCTCCTTAGGAAGTAGAAGCTTCCTATCTTACTGGAGCCAGAAAAGCCAGAATGATTTATTTAGCTGGCCTGCTCACTTCTGTTTCTTCCTTAATTTATTTATCATACATTTGTTTATTCTGCTGTTTAAAGCATTAAAGAAAGGGGAGGAAAACCACTAGGAAACAGGCAATCCTTTTACTGAGAGGGTATTTTGATTCGGGAGGCTGTTCTCCTCAGCGTCCCTCAGCCAGCTTTATTTCCACACCTTCCAAACATTTAAAGATAGGCCGTGCCACTTTTCTTCTCTCAATTCGGACATTTGGGCAGAGCCCGCGAAGTAGCAAATTAGCACGTGGTTCTTTTCTTAAAGTCAGCAGAGGAGGGCTGCAGCACTGCTCCTGAGATCAGGGATCTCGCCCAGGGGTCAGGAAATGACCCGACCACCGATATTTTGCTGTGGCACCTGGGACTTTCTTCTTGACAGATTTTTTTAGGATGTATCAAAGTTCCGGGCAATTTTGATGAGGTGAATGGCGCTGCATAAGAATCCTATATTCTTTCCATGTCATGTCCAAACTGCAGGGTTGAAAGTGTTCACTATTAACTGGTGTGGGAGCAGGACTTGGGTCATTCCAGCCCTGCACTGGTTTGTGTAACTGGAACTGAGCGTAAGCCAGGAGACGTGGTGGGGCTGGAGCTGCCATGGGGTAGCTCTCTGGACCTCGGCAGAGCAGGGCCAATACTTGGAATGAGAACAGCTGCAGGAAGCCAATGATGCAGATGCCTGTTCCTTCATCCAGATGGGTCTTGTAGGCTTGGTTCAGCCTCTTGCTGAAAGGGATAGCGGTGCCTGAGCTGCCTGGTTTGGGTCTGGCCGTGTTTTATTTCACCATACGATGGGGACAACTGAACATGTACCTGTAGAGAGCCCTTGTGAGGATCCTGACCCACTAAGGCCTCTGCAGAACGCACAAGCACTACTTGTATGAGGGTGCACAAGGGTGGGAATTCCAATGTACGCGGGCAGGATGTTTGCTGCTGGGAAACAACGTGGAAGCACCGTAGTCCCGGTAATTGCTGGTCATGTGCTGGTCAGACTGGCTGTTTCTGCTCATATCAGTAAATATGAGCTGACTCTGGCAACCAATGGACCAGCCCCTGTTTGCTGTTTATAGGGGATGGAGTAAAGGAACCGTAGCTGATACGGCGAGGGGCTGCCCCACTGCCCACAGAGCGATAAGAAGACTTGCTCCTGTTCTCTTCCACAGCACGTGCTCCTGTCACAGGAAGGCACTGGGGAACTGTCCTGTTTTCTCTGCAGTTTATTACCTAAACCAGCTGGATCCCATGGAGACAACCTGTTTCAAGGGGGTAGAGATGCATGGGGGACATAGTCCTCTGTGCCGGCCAAGTAACTCCTTTCTGGAGGTGGTTATGGTGACAGTAAAGCCCCTACGGAGAAACATTCACTGGGTGCAATTAAGCATTTCCCTGGGAGCAATAGGATTATCACAGCAGTGGGATCACCACTGCACTCTGAATGCCTTGAGGGTCTCCTCCAGTGCTCTTGTGTCAGGTCTTCAGCCGTATCAGCCTCCACTGACGGAGCCCTGATGCTCTGTGTCTTTCTCTCCTCTGAGCATGGAGTTTCAGAGACCAATTCTCCCACAGTACATTTAGCAAATCTAATTGTGCTCCAGCATCTGGATTCCTGC
Source organism: Limnodromus scolopaceus (assembly GCA_028565335.1). Lineage (NCBI taxonomy): Eukaryota > Metazoa > Chordata > Aves > Charadriiformes > Scolopacidae > Limnodromus > Limnodromus scolopaceus. The sequence goes on along the minus strand of JAOXNO010000002.1, from coordinate 19,586,434 downwards.
TCTCTCTGGTGCTGCTAAACACTGAGCAGTGTCCACAAGGAATAGGACTTAGGGACTCGATGATGAAAGCATGAGGAGAAAATGTACCATGGAAGAGTAAGTAGTCCATGTGTGTGCTAAGCTTAGCAGGTCTACGGGGTGTCCTTGCTTGTGGGTATTTTGCACAAGTTTGGCTTTGTTTTGTCAGAATCTCTACCCCTCTCTGAAGCATAACTGATATTTTAACCATTGTCAGCCTTCTCCACTTTGTGCAGAATCCGTGGAGGGTGAAATCCTCTTATCCACCCTCTAGCACGTAGAAAAGTGAGGGCCCCTCCAGCATCTGCTACTCACAGGTTGGAAGGGTCACAACCAGCCCCAGTGATGCCCCAAGGAGGCACAGGGGAATATTGTCAAAGGGAGCTGCTACCAAGCAGTTGTAACTAATCCTGAGGGGGAAAAGATTTAAGAAGCTACGAGTGTATTTCTCATTTTACTTGCTTCCTGGAATCACCTTAATGACTTTCTGGCAGTATCTGGAGCCACGGATGGGTTTTCTTCTAACCATTGGCAGGCTGTTTTGCTTAGTTTTGTACAGGTTTTCAACTTGTGTACTCTCAGCACCACACTTGAAAGTAGACTACGTGACTGTGGTTTTCCATAACAGATATTAAAAAGAAGCTGCTGTTTCTATCAGCTGAAATATTTCCTTGTAATACACTTCAGCAAGGCAGATGAAGAAAACACCTATGATGTCAGTGTTAAATAAACTGAACACCCAAATGATTTATCTGGCCCTTTTAGGCTGTACGGCGTTCTTGTTATAATAGCTCTTAATATTGTATAAATATGTTTTATAGGATATTACTCATATAAACCGCTTCCATGGACTTTGTACCAGGCACCGTGTAGTGCCTGAAGTCCCCTGGCTAAACATGTTTTATAGTCTAGGTTTTCTGTATAAACAGCTTTCATGGGGTTGTTTGTCAGTGGACTTTGATCCAAACAAGATTATTGCAGGAAATTCTACCCTGGTATGGAAGGCTACAGAGCTATTTATATGGCATTTCTTTGCAGCAGGTTGGACTCTCAGGCACGGGCTTGCCTTTTTTGTAATATACCAGTCATCTCCTGGGGAATATGTTCCTTTGTGCGTCTGCACTAATGGGTTGACCTACACAAGGCACCAGGGTGGGGAGAGGCTTTCAAAGGGATGTTTTCTGCTTTGCTTCATCCCATCCTTCAAGTACACGTATCCTTCTGGGAATGTCAATGCGAGTAATAGCTTAATGAATCCGTTTGTCTGGCAGCAATTTATATAATACCTGTTACTCTAAAAGCTAGATGATTTCCAAATCAATAATTAGATTTACAAACATTTACAGACACCATGAATTCTTCTGTTTTCAACAAGACCAATCAGTGACTACTTAGAAGAAAATGCAGTGATTTGATGTACGCGAAAATTTATTTAACTCTGGATCCCAACAGGAAAAAAGTCACAAAGTTATCTGTGGTAAAGCTTGGTTACAAATGTGTATAAGACAAACCGCTTAGTGTCAGAAATGAGATAGATGTGGCAGAATTAAAGCTGTGAAAGGCATGAGGCGAACCCATTCCTTCAGAGGACGTTCTCCAGTGAGATCCAGAGCATGTTCAACTTCTGGGGTAGGTGCAGAAGAGGAGAAATACATCACTTGGTCTTAACCAATTCCATTGTAGACTTTGCAGCTTATGTCAGGATTAGTCTTCTTCACCACTCGGATGGAACAGCTTTTCTTGTGGAACAGGCCAACGCAGTTCACCCTGTCATAGTTCTTGGGGATTACAACCCTGTCATTGAGAAAGGCAAAAGGAAAATCAGCAGCCAAGACCTGGGCTGAGAAGGATGCTTGCTGAGCCACAGCCATCCTGGAGAAAGCTACGGGATGGGTCCATTTGGCTTATGGATTCCATCAATACAAGCGCTACAGATTATCACAGGAGGAATACACAGCCCCCATCATGGCTGTAACAGATGATCTCCCAGTGTTTGTCTGGTTCAAATGCAGTTCTCACATGTTAGGGATTGGTATAAATTCCCATGCAGAGACAAAATAGGGATTAATTCTGACTTCTCCATTCAAATTAAGACTTTCTTGATAGTAACAAACCACTTAAAGAGTGCTGAATCACCCCAGTCTGAATACCTCCCAGTTGAGTCTCTTTCCAGCACAGGCTGACTCCCTCCCTCCCAAGGCTGAGGACAGCCAGGAATATTTCCCACCAAGGGTTCCTTGGGTTGTATCCTTCCTCGCAGTCCTCCCTTTGTGGGACTCTCTCTCCCTCACCTCAAGAAGAATTTTTCCAGCCTTCTGAGGAGCTAATCGGTTCACACCACCATATTCAGGAAGACACAGCTGTCCTTGATGTGTCACCTGCCACTCGTGAGGCAGGAACACACAAGAAGATTTAGGAAGCAAATTTTCAGAGCAGGACACGTGTGTCCCATTTTGGTAAGCAGGAAGGGTGGGCTCTTGGCAGCATGGGGAGGTTGTGGAGCAGCTCTGGCCTGATTAGATGCTTGCAGGCAGGCCACTGCTCTGGTGCAGAGCTACAGAAGTCCATATGTATGTCTGTTGTGGGGTGTTTGGGTATCTGGAGACAAGCTGCTGAATAGAAGGAGGAAGAAAACAGAGGCTAAAAGGAACCATATGTCCAGTTAGTGTCAGAATCAAAAGAAGGACTAGGTCATGATGAGGAAGAGCTGTGTGCTGGGAAGACCCTGACTGTGTTTCATTTTGTGTCCTCCCAAAGAAATCTATGTAATCATCAGATTATTCTAGTTGCTCACGAGTAGAGCTAACTGGGAAGCAGGGAGAGGAATTTTGCTCATGTGAGTATGAAATTCCAACGCGCATTTTCAATGAGGTTCTTTAAAGTCTGAATGCTTCAACCAGCCCCTGAATAAGCAAAAAATAACTTGGGTGAACTTACAGGCTGCAGCAAATCATCGCAGTCATCTTACACCTGCATTGGTAACAATCGTCCGTCTTCCATACCGCCCCGAAAACATAGAGGTTTCTGTTCGAAAGGCACCCTGCATGAAAATGATAAGTCAGTAGATCAATATGAACGTGTATCAATAGGCACAGACCACAGTCTTATGTCTGTGGGCGAGCAATCGCGGCACTGATTTCCCTCGAGCCACACCAGGGAAGAATCTAACCCGGTGGCCGGTGGAAAGGATATGGTGTCTTTGCTCCTGAAGCGTCCCTGCGTGTGTGACATGGCACGATAACGTGGCAGCAGCCACACACCAGAGAACCACTGTTTTGCTCTTGCAATGAATCCGAGAAACTCCCAATCTTATGGCCGTGGTAGGATCTTTCTGCCCTTTCTGATGTCCAAAGTACAGGTCTAGACTTTAATTTCTCCCTCCTCCCCAATTCTTATTAGACTTGGGCTCACTCTGCCTTTTTTTTAAACACCTGCTGTGTTGTCTTTGCTTTGATTTAAGTGGCAGGTACACCCCCTCAGGTTACTCAACGCTGTTTAAAAGTGTATGTTTTTTGCCACCTGGGCAAGGACTTCAGTTATACGTCAGCCCAGAGGGTAACTATTGAACAGGGAAGAGTCCCTCTATCTGTGTTTCTGGAGACGCTTCCAGGCGGGTTGATTCCTGAGTATGCAGCTGTTTGGATCGTTCCTCCTGTATTATACTATTCCAACATTTCTAAGAAAAAAAAAAGGCTTTGAAACTCTGAATTAATGCTTCGGGGATGTCTAATATATTTGCCCTTCTTACCGTATTTGCTGGCTGGTCTAAAGTAACAGCGAGCATCACACAGAGTCCTCGAGAAGAGAAGGATCAAGTAAAGGAGCAGCAGGAATTTCTGGAAAAGAAACAAGAATTTTTATTTAACATTAGGTGGGTGGGTTTCTTTCAAAGGTCTAGCAGATTAGCTTGCTCAAAAGTAAGGATGAGTTCTACTATTCCCAATAATAAATGTTTCCAGTGGACATACACACACACAGACACACACACATTAGAAGCCCCTAACTTACCATACTTGCATGGGCTGCTCACATTTCCCAATGAGGAGTAGTGTGTATTTATATATAGTGAGGAAACAATGGCCAGTGCAAGGGCAGGTGATGTAAATGTGAGCACCCCAGGTGCCAATGGGCACCCTAACCCGTTCCGACCATCCATCAGAAGGCGGCATCTCAAAGAGTCTTGCAAAAGCTTGTTCTGTGGGCGGACGTGCATTGGCATCTTGATCTCCATTGTGCTGGTGTAAATCCGAAGAAACTCCAGCAGGCACAGGAGTTACCTCACACCAGCACCGGTGCCGGTGGAAGAGCCCGACCCCCGGAAAGCTCCAGCCCCAGAACTGGCAGACCATCAAGGACTGGTGGGGAAAGGGCACGTGCTGAGCGAGGCAGCAGAGCACCATTGTTCCACTGACCTGCTCCGAGGAGATCGCCCCCAGGCCTGGAACAGGCCATTCATGCAGTGCAGTGGTGTGGAGAGTCCACTGTTCTCACATTGATTCATTGCCATTTCAACTATTCTATATGAGACACGTTATTTTGTCCATACGTAGGGACCTGCAGGGACGGGCTGTAGTTTTATATCTCTCAGTTGGCAAAGCAAGGCTGGGTTTCAGGGGTAGAGGCAGATCACTGTGACCAGATAGCACCTTTTTTGGCAGCAGAAGTGAGATGAGCCATGCATTGTCTCAGTCCAGAAGCGAACACAACAGTCAGGATGATTGTCACTCATGGCTCTCCTCCTGACAGCAGCAACAGTGATGGTAAGGATTGGGGAGAGGCAAAGAAAGCAAAAGTTCCAGTTTTCTTTCCCCGTATGCACGTTTGCCTCAAACACAGCCGCAATCGGACACAAACAGCAGTGCTGCTTCTGTGACGCTGAAATGAAGACGTTTCTTTCAATACACATCTTGCCATAGGTGTCCGGGTCTTTGTGCAATTAGAGCGTTGCAACACACAGTGTGTGGGGCTGCATCTCAGAACCAGGCAGAAAAAGTAGCACAGATAGAGTCATAGAATGGCTTGGGTTGGAAGGGACCTTCAGGATCATCCAGTTCCAACCCCCCTGTCATGGGCAGGGACACCTCCCACCAGACCAGGTTGCTCAAAGCCCCATCCAGCCTGGCCTT
>JAOXNO010000002.1:19503047-19524860 GCA_028565335.1 Limnodromus scolopaceus | reverse complement strand
CAGCTTCTCTGGGCAACCTGTTCCAGTGTCTCACCACCCTCACAGGAAAGAATTTCTTCCTGAGATCTAATCTAAATGTCCCCTCTTTCAGTTTAAAACCATTCCTCCTCATCCTATGGCTCCACTCCCTGATGGAGAGTCCCTCCCCATCTCTCCTGTAGCCCCTTTAGGGACTAGTAGGCTGCTATAAGGAGGTTTCCTGTTCAAGAGAGGGCTGATTCCAGCTCCCTTTTCTGAACAGGGTCTATTCAGAAACCACTGTCAGAACAGTGAAACATTTTATATTGTGGTAATGTCTCTGGTATCTGCCGTGAAGGTTGTGTTATGGAACTGACATGTAAGTTGGGTGGAGAAAAGCATAAATCTGTGTTAGATAGTGAAGTCAGCGTATGCTTTTCTATATTCTGATGCCTATATAATAACTGGCATGAGTGTCTTCAGGTGAAAAGGTCTTGGTTCTTGCCCAGGGCTGGTGGGTCAGCTTGCCTATTGCAATTGTCCTCTCACAACAGGATTCCATCTCTATTTCATTCTGTAGCTGTAGAAACAGTGCCCCGTTGTGTTAGCTGCTGTGCAGCAGAATTGCCGTGGGGTGATTTTTGGCTGCTGGTCAAGCCTTATGGTAGAGAATCTGGGCCAAAGCCAGGCTGTGCGCTTACGAGCTTCTGGTCTATCAAATGCTGTGTGTGTAGAATTCCCTGTCCCAGAATATACTGTATCACACTTGAAATTGTCTTCAAAAGGGTTCACAAAACACCATTTCTCTGTCCCACTCATTTGAGAATAAGTGACAACAGTGTCTTGCATGCTGATGACTTCTCGGAGAGCTTTTCGTTGTGGCTTTGGCTTTTGATTTTATTAATTTTTATTTTATTTTAAGGATCTTTTCGGTGTGGCACCTGCCAAGAAGCAACAGGAAAAACCTCCTGAAGAGAAAGCGAAACAGTCAGAGCCACTCAAGAAAGCCTCCAGCTTGTTGTTCAGCAGTGATGAGGAGGTACTGAGGAGTAAGGTTTGGATTGAAAAGGGTTACTGGGATTTATACTGGGCAAAGCATAAAACTCTGGAGATGGGAACCACAGCCCAACTCTGCTGTGTGCATGTGCCTTGCCTGCCCCAATCCTCTGACTTGTTTACAGCCGAGGAAGCTGATTCTTGGCTCAAATTATCTCAGCATCTAGGTAACAGAAGTCACGTGGAAGATAAAATTAGTATTTTTCAATGTAATTTATAGGAAGATCGATAGCAATGGAGGCTGCTGCCAACAAACCTGATTTAAAGATGCTAAAAGGGTAAAACAAGTTTGCTCTTACCGCATTAATTTCTGTAAGGGAAGTTTAGCAGTTCTAGGTAGGTATGCTCTGAGTTTTTCTTAGTTTTGGGTTTTTTTAGTGGGTTTTTTTTACCTTTGCTGGGTTTTTTGTTTGCTTGGGTTTTTGGGGTGGTTTTGGTTTGTTTTTTTTTTTTTTTAAATCTAGGGATGGGGGAAAAATGAAACATAAATGCCTAGGCTTCCCAGAGAGCAGCCCTCTTCTAGGGATGGATTAGGTGTTGTCTTGCATTTTAAATGAAAGCCCGAGTCACTAAGTAAATTAAAAACTTGTCTGGAAAGTCTCTGAGTTAACTCACATGAATAGGAACCAGACTCTTCTTAGCCTTCCCAACCCCCAAAATTACTCTTTTGTGTAGACTTGATTTTTTTATTACCTGTCCTGTCATTTTTTTTTTTTAATGGATATTAGGAATATTTTTAGATGCATTTTTATCTTAATGTAGAATAAACCAAGCTCATACCTCAATATGCCTGTAGTCCCTTTCAGAAGGGGGAGGAACAGAGGTGAGGAGTGGGGCAAACAACTTGAAATGCTGGGAATTAGAAAACACACAAGCCAGAAAACTCTCCCGACCCTGGAAATGTTTCATTCTGCTGTAGATTTTTGACTTGTTCAGTGGGTAGACTCGATTAAATGCTGGCACTGGGGGTGGAGGGGGAAGAACTGTGGTTGAAAGTTGAGGAAATAAGAAATGCAGCATCGTGCCCTCCAGTAATGAGGGGTCTTGGGTGTGGGTGTTGTGTTTTTTCTTGTTGGTTGGTATTGAGGTGGTGTGTTTTTCCCCACTCATACATCACACTTGCTAATTATTTAAGTGGCACAAATCCGGTTGTTCTGGGTGACCTTACTCCTGTGACTGCAGTTGACACTGTCAAGAGTCAGTTGTCAAGAGCAACTATAACAAAGCGTGTGTATTCTTGTTTTGCTGGGCAAATACCGTGTGTGGAAAGGTGGCCGAGGCCCTCTGCAAAGCCCGAGCAATGTCAGGTTACAGCAGCTAACACAAAGGCAGGAAAATAAACTAGTAGAGAGAGGCAAGAACTGCCAAGATACTGAAGTGTTTCTGCCCATAGAGAAGATGGGAAAGTGGCTTTAACCAAGACAAAAGACAACTTAAGGGCTCCTTATTTTTAAGGATCACTGGAATGTCCCCAAGCCGGCTAAACTTCCTTTTGAAGATGATCGGAGAGAGGACCCTGGGAAACCAGCTAGAGCTGCCAGTCAGGCTAAAGCCGTGAAGAAGACGAGCCTCTTTGAGGAAGAGGATGAGGAGGATTTATTTGCCATCACTAAAGAGAGGTGACAGTCCCGGGAGGGGAGAGGAGGGGTGGTTTTTTCAGAACAACCCAGCAGTGCCCTCAAAACTAGACAGAGCCAGGGACACTGCAAGTGTTGTTCCTTGCTGCTGAGGAGGAAGCAGAGGTGCGGGAATGGGGAGGACTGGGCTCTTTTACCTGTTTTATATCTGTGGTGGATCATTCTCCTTAAAATCCTAGAATAGTCTAGGTTGGAAGGGACCTTTAAAATCCGAGTCCGTCCTTGCCACCACTGAACTGGGTTCCATTTCCCTGCCTGCAAGATAAAATCATCTTGGCCTCTTTTCATCTTCACTCCTGCAGACAAGAAGGGAGGGTGGTAGAGCTGTTCAGACAGTGAGGAAGCTGAATCCTGCATCAGGGACCGCTTGCTGCAAATGGTGGTTCGAGGTTAGACTTTCAAACAGATGCAGCGGTGAGATGCCTCTGAAACTTTTGCACTGAATCTTCCACTTTCTCCCCTCTTTCACTGCAGCCAAAGAAAGCCACAGAAGGTGTCGTTGTTGTTTGAAGATGATGCTATTAATGGAGAATCGCTCTTCAGCTCCCCAACAACGCTACTTCCTTCAGCTGCGAAGGCTGCAGGGGTACCTCCCTTTCTTTTAAAACTAACATGGAACACTTAGTGTTTTTATAGTCTGTCTTCCTTGTTAGGTGCTGAATGTAAGTCTCACTTGTTTTAGACAATGGTAGTTCTAGTAAATTGGGAATGGGAACAGGGCAGGCTGAACTCCTACATGAACTTCTTACCACCATCAGCCTAATAGAGATTTCAAAATTTTCTTGACCATTAACCCTAAATTAGTTTGGTTTATGCTAAAAGCCCTTCCTGAGGATATTTTGAGAATTCTCAACTGTAAAATCCTGTTAAAAGGAACAGACTAGAGCTTCACCCTTTGTGTCACCTCAGTCCAAGCTGATTCAGATGTGTCTACAGGCTTCTTAGTGACCCTCTATGCTGTCCTCTGTCACAGGAGCTTAGCCTGTAGCCTGTCTGGTTGTGCTTTGGAATTGAGAGGAGGAGCTGAAAAAACTTAACAGCTGTATCTGCTGTGGGGTTCCTGTACATGTGTGTGTGTTACCCCCACTCCTTTGCCTTTCTGCTTCCAAGGAGAACAGTTGTCATGGCCCATAAAGATAACAGGCTTGGGACTAGAAAAAGAAATGGGCAAGCCACAGTCTGGCTGCTGAAAGTCACAGGAAATAGGGCACAAGATTCCCAGGGCATCTGCTCTTAAGCTCACAGCTGCTTCCTGCAGCTCTGCAATCAGACTCAAGAGCCTACAATACTAGAAATCAAAAGTCACAAACCAGATTGTCCCATGGGAGTAAAGTAGAAGTCCAGCATGTTCCCAGCTTCCCACATCCCTCAGAAGGCAAACTGAGACTCTGCTGTCCCACAGCACCGTATACTTCTTTTTTTTTCCCCACCAATTTTGTGTCAACAACATGATCTTAATTTTGCAGGAGAAAGTAAAGCCCACACAAGGATCGCTTTTCTTTAACGAAGAAGAAAAGGAGGAAAAGGAAGATCTGCCAGATAGAGCAGCAAAGTCTAACCAGGTAGAAGACACATTGTGGCGTTTGGAAGAGCCTGGAGTAGTTCCTGTGCCTGGAGGAACAGATGTTGCAGGGCAGCAATCAAAGGAAAAAGTGAGGGATTTTCTTACATTAATCTGAAGTTTGGTAAAGATTCTGTTTTAAAAAATATATATGTATAATCTAACAGTGCAGTTCTGGGACAGCATTCTTTTTCTAGATTGCCTCATCTATTGCCAAGGAGAGAATAACTCTGTCTCCATTTAGCAAAATCACTTGTCAGTCAAACAACAAATTGATTAAATGGCATTTAAAAGCTGTTTCCCAACTGACACACATGAGAGAATTGTTTGGCAGTTATTTTGGGGCAGAGGGAGGAATCTGTTTCATTTTTCCCCCAGAGTGGGTTGGGTAACCTCTGTTGACATGAACAGAGCTTGCCTTTAAAAGGTCACCTGTACTGATGTGTGGGCTCTGCTTCGAGCTCACTAACTTTGTTTCAACAATAATAATAAATTAATAATAAGTGGTGTTGGTAGCTGTGGCTTTCAAGGTTGTGAATTTCTCCTGGGCAGCTCCTGAGCTAAATACCAGGCTGATATGCTGAATTTTTTAATTATTTTTTTGTGTGGAGCCTTTTGCAGCAGTATCCTCAGAGCCAGATAGCAGTTCAGATCTGTTTGCAACATCACCACCGGCTCTGGAGAAAGACGTCAAGACCCAGGCTAAGAAAGTGTTAAGCTTGTTTGAGGAGGAGGAAGAAGAGAGACTGGAAGATGATGATGGCATGAAAAATGCACAGAAAGAAATTGGTGTGGTGAGTCCAGGGAAATCCTTGAACACTAGGAAATAGTATTTCTACCTATTCTAGGCAAGGTTTTGTTTTTACCCTTCCCTCTCTTCGTGTCATAGGGGCTAATCTTTCTCCATTTCTAAGCTTACAGCTTCTTGGGTGAGAAAATATTCCTGCTGTTCCCCATCGTCCTGAATCCCTTTGTGAATTTTTCCATCCCACTGTCTCGAAGGCATTTTGCTGCATGATAGTGTGAAAAGATATTCCGTACAGATGTTTTGGTGCAGCTACTGGATGTCTGCTGTACAGAACTGATTCCCCAGTTACCCTTCAAGGTCAGAGGCACTAGAAAGTGGAAGGATATGGAATTTGAAGCCTTGTGGTTTATTCTTTTATTTTCTTTTTATTGTTTCAGTTTGCTTGGTGGATATATGCCTGCAGACTTAGCTTCAGCAAAGATCAGCTTAATTCTATGCTTCCTTCTGTTTTTTCAAGCATGTGTCCACTTTTTTTTTTTTTTTTTTTTTTTTTTTTTTTTTTTTTTTTTTTTAAGAAAAAGCCTCCACTTGCCATATTCTTGCTGTCTGGCTTTCCTGATATAGCATATACCACCAAGAGGTAGACCTTGAATCTTCAGCAGCAATATCCTTGAATCCAGGGTGATGTTATTGTTTCTACTTGATGCAAATGTACCAAATTTTTGTTCTGTAAACCTGAAGTCGTGCCAAAAAGTATGTACTGTAAACCACAAGGTTTCATCATCCTAGTGTGACCACATAAAATAGGTTGTCAACTCTAAAGGCTGAACAGACGTTATTCAGAAGACCCTGGAGCTGAATAAAATAGATGGCTCTTGGAGAAAAAAACGCTATTTATAGCTGCTTCTGAGTTAAAATGGATTCTTACCATTACTGCTTATTTACCTGTTGTGAATGTATCCTGCGTTTATTTTTTGGGGGAGCAGAGGGCGCATTATGAGATGGTTGCAAGAAACCACATCTGTCCTATGAATTTGGAAAGATAAAAATCCTTTCAAATCTTTCCCTCAAAGCACTCAGCTGTCAGTGTGCAACAGTCACGAAGTGATTAAGGTGCTGAAATGCATATTCATGCAAAAATCAGAATTTAGGAACTTAATCTTTTTGATTGGCAAATCTGAAAAGTGCTACTATTTTTCTTGCTTATCTCAGCTTATTGTGCATTTCACGTGTGGGTACTGCTGGATGTGCAGTAGCTTTTTGTGTAGCTGGGTGTAAACAGGAGTTCCAGCGCTCTGAAAACGTGACCCGGCTTTTGATAGAAAATTAAAGCTGGTGCACAGAGAGATGGAGAATGGAGTAGTAATAAAAATCATAGGACGGAATGTACGGACCAAAAATAGTGCACTGGAAAGTTTAGTTAGGAAACTTTAGGTTTGGTAGGCAGCCCTTTGGGGGGGTCCTGGAGACTTGGACTGGGAAGGGGAGAATCGGGCTCTATTCTTATGATTTCTGCTCCTGCTGCTTGGATTGTGAGTCTGATATTGTGCTGCTGGACGTTGTCGTGCTCTCAAGAGGCATCCTTGGATTTGCAGAGGTCCTGAAAAGACAAATGGGTGGTGAAACACAGATAGTGGTCCTTACCTACACGTTCTGTGGGGCCTTTGCCTTTTGAAAGTCAGGCCTGAGTGCGTACAGTGACCCTGACTGTAGAAAGACATTGATTTTGGTGTCCAAGCAGCTGATACCAGTTGATTTTGCCAGATAGTGGAGGGCTGATAAGGTGATACGTTTGACTGTCAACCTTCCCCCCACCTCCACCAGCAAATTTGAAAGTACAAGTTCTTGCCAAAGGCAGACAGTATGTTCTGTTCTGCATTGTGGGGGTGTGTTTGCTTTAACGGGAGGAGAACAGGGAATCTAGCAACAATAATAGCTTTTACAGCCCTTCAGCTTTGGGAGAGGGGTGTTTTTTAATTTATTCTTCTTTAAAAAGGTAGTTTAGGAAGATAATTAACCAGATTCTTCTCCTCTCACTTCTCTGTCCTGCACCCTCAGCTGAAAAATTCAAGGCATAAAAGTCTTACTAAAATACATCCTTACTGTACACTCAAGATAACATACTGAAAACCTTTTTCTTTTTTTTTTTTTTCCTTCCTTCTAAGGAAGCTTTACAGGTAAATAGTAGCAGCTGGATCTCAGGTCAGCAGACACAGATACATTTTGGTTAATGTCTTCTCATCAAATTGACATGTGAATACAAATATTTACATTGTAAGTTTTGCAAATTTGGTCAAAGTAAAATATATAACTGGCAGTTAAAGTGGTGGTTTTGTTACCAGGGTCATAGTGTAGCCTCAGGTGAATTGTAACCTGCCTTATCCCTGGGCAGATAACCTCCTTAAGGAGGGAGTTTCTCACTTTGTGGATCTTCTCTCTCCTTCCAGGCTTCTGAGAAGACCGCTCGGCCCAAAAGCACTGGAGTCTTTCAAGATGAAGAGCTCCTTTTCAGTCACAAACTTCAGAAGGACAATGATCCAGATGTCGATCTCTTTGCCAGCCCCAAGAAGTCCACGGTGAGTTCAAAGTCCTCCTCCAAACCTGCTATTTAAATAATGTCTTTGAAGCGTGGGGCCTACTGGTGGCCTTGTTTGAACACAGAAGTCCCTGATTTCCAGGGAGGGCCAAGTGCTAATATCCCTTCAGGCATCACAGGCTGAAGGAGATCGGTTTTTGACCTGTGACGCATCTTTTCTTTATCTTTTGTCTCTTTAGTCTGCGAACCGTCTCCTGAAGCCGTCATCTGGAGGAGGGCTTTTTGGGGATGACGATGAGGATGACCTCTTCAGTACTCCTAAAACAAACCTTCCGGTACCTGTTCCTCTGTGTAAATGGCTTATGTAAAAGATGGCGGAAAGAAGCATATGGAAGGGATTTTTTTTTCCATATGTTTTTCAATAAGAAATGAAGTGACTTCTCAAATCTTTTTGAGAGAATAGAAATGGCTCTTGTAAACCTGAAGACATAGGGAACAAACAGGTGCATTATGTCTCCCAAAGATGGGATAAGAGGATGAATTCTTCTTCTTTTTGTGAGAGAACATACCTGAGCAGAAATCAGAGTAGTAGAGTTGTATTTGTATTGTTTAATTGATTTATTGTTTAACTTGCTAATATTACTTCCCTGTAGTTCAGCCATGACTGATGAGCCTTGCTCTGTGACTTATGTCACTAATTTTTCTGCAGGCTCGTTTGATTGAAGGTAATTAATGTGGTATTAAAATCCTTGTGATGGCTGAATTGTTTCTTAAAGGGTGAGCTGCTGCAGCAATGAATTAGACTGTTACAGGTAGTCTGAGGTCTAAGTCCCAACATGCATTCTAAACTGCAACTCTAAATGTATTTAGCTTAAATTGAGGCCAACTTTAGTTTATATTCATGTCTATAGCTGAAAGTTAGGCTGAGAAACTGGCAATAGCTCCTGGAAACAGTTTCTTTGAGGACTGTGGAAGGGGTGATCTTAAGTAATTAGTTCTTGACAGCTATATACAGAGCCTGTTTGCTTGAAAACGTAAAAATAGCAGTGTTCCTTAGCTAGCTTTGTGCTTTTATTTTTCCCTGCTGTCCTGTGCATGAGGAAATAAGTATGCAATTGGAATTTCATTGAAACTCTCACTATTTATCATTAGCGTAGACAGCAAAGGCTGAAGGAGGCTAAAGGAATGGAGGAGTGGGAGGTCCTTGTCGTTGCAGAGCCAAAAGGCAGTGGCTATTACGGATTGCAAAGTCAAAAGATGTGGCTAGTTTTCTTTTCAAATAGAAGCAAGATTTTTTTAAAAGTTTTTGGTTGGTTGGCTTTTTGGGTTTTTTAGGATGTGCAGACCATGCTTTTTACACAATTCATGTTGACTTGTGGTGCTCTTAATGCTTTCAGAAAATACCCGAGAAGAAAACACTGAAGGCCAGTACTAGCCCTTCCTTGGAGAGTGGTAACCTTCTAGAAAACACTTTAAGTGCCAAACAAGATGAAGCTCTGAAGGCAGTGACTACAGAGGCAAGTACCTAAATCCTGTGCCTTGAACGACGTACAAAGGAGATGTATCATTTTGTTTTAAATAAGTCTCTTGAAAAGATCAAACCTAATGCCTGGATTCTCTGGCTGTATAGTGGCAACGTGTGGCCAAACTTGTCTCCGTTTATCAGCAGGTGGGGTGTTACTGGTAAGAAGTTTAAATATTATTGATATTGTTTTATTCGTTGCCGACACACTTCTACAAGGCAGTGAAGAACTACACCTCAAGTCCGTTTGGACTGAAAATGGGGGGTTTTTTTGTTCTTTTTTTGAAGCGTCTGTTGGAGTGAAAGGGATCTTTAAAGTAGAGGCAGGGTTTCTCAGAAAGGAGATCAGGGCGCGCAGCACAAATCTGTGCTGCTGAGAATCTTATCTTGGAGTCTTCACGATGATTAAATGAGACTCCTACTCCTGTCCTTAATCTTGCAGAACACAGGGTCCCTGGGAGAGGCAGAGAATTCTGGCTTGTGCCTCACCAGAGCTGCTTGTTGGATTTCCATCTGTAGGAGATTGGCTTTTCATCGTGGGGGGTGAGTGGTGGTGTTCCTCCCCTGGGCTGAGAAACACGCAGCAGGTCTGTAGGGCTCGTAATTAGCCTGTCTTCCCTTCTGGTGAAGTATTCCTTGAAGTGTAAAACCACACTCATCTTCCCTTTTTTGTAGCTACTGACAGGCTGCTATAGCGATGATCTCAGCCTGTCTTGAGGTTCAGCTGAACATCATGTACGTTTAAGTGGAGAACGACCTCCTCAGACACTGGGATTCCTCTGTTGTGCTATCGAGACCCCCAAACCAGTGTCCTAACCCTTGCAAACCCTCAGTTACTTCAACCTGGCTGAAGGAGCTGCCCGGTCACACCACCAGCAGTACAGCCTGGCTCACAAGAACCACGATAGGCTCCAAACCTGTGGAGAGCAAAACCTGGAAAGAACATCCTGGCTGATTTGGTTCATCCCTGAGTCCTAAAATTGACCCAAGTCTTCAGACCAAAGAGCTGCTCTTGCTCTTTTAATCTAATCTTATTTCTGGCACCGATGGTCTGCTTTCTATAGGGGAGCACTCACTTCTCTGAAGTTTTCTTTCCTTGCAGGCTTGAGGGGTATAATTTTGTAGCCTTCTTGGCTTCCATCTGTGCTTCATTGAAATCTGTGGACCTATTACAGCCAATCACAAAGAGAAAAAATTAATTGTATCATGATCTGTCAACGTGGCCTCTTAGGGGAGGAAATAAGAAAGGAGGGAGGGAGCTGTGACAGTTTGATTTGACTCGTGTTACATGTGACCTGGAGAAGGTGAAAGTTGCTGGGTTACGATGGCAAAGTATAATACTGGGTGGAAGGAGGGTGGAATGAAATGTGATAATGAAGGTGGGGCTATGGCATGTGGGGAACTGAGGCTGAACATGGAGTTGGCTCTAGCTCTGGTGGTAGAATGTGTTGATAATGAGGTATCCTCAGAAGAAATTGAGTGAAGAAAAGCAGTGAGCTGCTTTCTGGAGATGTATTAAAATGCAAACTATGGTCTGGTTGAAAGCAACGTGTCCGCTTGTTTAATCCAGTGTAATTTTGTGCAGAAATCTACAGTTCCTGTTCCCATTAAAACCAAAGAGCCCTCATCTCGGATTGGAAAGCTACAAGTAATTAACTTTACTGGCATTTTGACTTTAAAAAAAAATAATCATCATCTTCCTTGCCTCACTGATGGCTCTCCCTGAAACGAAATCTTTTTACTTCCTTACCTTACTCTTGCAATTATTTTTTTCAGATGGCATATTTTCTATTACTTCTGCTGCATTGCATGTTTAATATTATTTCCCCCTCCCGTTTCAAACCTGACTCTGAGCAGCGCTATTTACTCCATTTGGGGGCAGAGGGTGGGCTTCTCTTTGACCTGCTTTTTTTCTCGGCACTATCTTAAGCATGTTCAGAGACTCTTAAGGGTTTGGGGGTTTGGCTCTGTCCCTTTTCTGCCACGAAGTGACTAATAACTGTCTGTATCACTCTTAACGTCAGAACCATTATTGTTCTCAGACAGGATACTGAGCTACAGAGGTGTTTGGTCTGACATAACATGCCCAGGCTGTTCCTGAAGCTTTTTATACAGAATAATAGTGTTGAGTGCTCCACAGACGTAGTGAGGCAGAGGACGTGGGAGGCACGGAAGCATGGAGGTGTGAGAAAGGCCAGGGACTTGTAGGAGTAGAACTTGAATGCCTCCGTAGGCTAGTTCTTGCTGCTTCTCTGGAGCCGTGCTTGCTCTTGAGCACTATTAACACCATCTCTTTTTGTGTGTGTGTTTTTTGTTTGCTCTGTTTCGTAGGCAAACTTAGCTATTAACCCTGCAGCCTTACTGCCTGGTGCAGTGCCCAAGGTCTCCAATGTGAAGTCCCCTTTACCCGTTCTGGACACTCCATTGCACGAGCCCAAGGATGGACAGAACAGCGAAATCTTCTCTGCTGCAGGGAACAACGAAGAATTAGGTGTAAGCTTCGATCAGCCTATGCAAGCGGACACCTTGCACAGCGCCAATAAGGTAACCTTGGTATTTAGGAGGATAAAAAGGGGGGGATTAAAACCACGGTCTGTCCTCGTGCAGGAATTTGTGGTTTAGGATTCAAGTTCTGCTAATGGTGTGGTCTGTCTGAATCTAAATGGAGGCGTGGAAATCTAATCTCCGCTCACTTCTGTGGACCACTGAAGAGAAAGCGAAGCCCGTTACATTCTTAGCTCTGTAAGGAGCTTATGCATATGCCTAATTCTGTGCCTTTTTAAGGTATAAATGTACATTCCCCAAATAGAGTGGTTTTCCCTGTAGGTTAAGGTTATTTTAGTATAACATCTTGTTTGTCCCAGGAGACGCCAACCTGAAAACTGTGAAAAAAGGCATCTCTGTAGGCTAACTATAAAATCCTTTATGGACAGTTGCTGTGGCAAGGTATCAAGAACACATCACTGCTGTAGGTTGACCTTTACTTCCTTTGTGGATAGAAATGTCATGTTGTCCTGAACTGTCACTCCCAATTCTTTTTCAGATTAAAAAACCCTATTTTTAGAGAAAAAACGCACACAAAACCAAACCAAAAAGTGTTACAGCTTTTGACATGGCAGATCTCTGCCTCCTGACTCACTTGGGTTTTTTTATTCATACCTGTTCTTTTATGGACTGCAAAAGGCACATTCTAATTAAAGTTTTAGTGGTTCTTTAAAAAACAAACAGGTTGAACAATGTAGTTAAGATGTGATCTAAGTGTATATGATTTCGTAAGTCTTTTCGGTTTTCTGAGAGCAGCAATTTGCATGAGATAATTTAGCATCTTTGATTCTTTCTTTCGTTATTGCTGCTGAGGCTGTTTGTTACGAGATGAGCAGCAGAGAGGACTTGGGAAGCCTGTACATCAGACTCATGCATTAGGGCATAGGCATTGATGTTTCCAATAGCAGCACAACAGACACAACCCTCTATCGTGATACTTTTAAATAGACAGGATTGCAAAAGAATCGAGCTCCCGTAGCTACATATGGTCAACCTTGAATGTTCGTTTTAGGACAGCGATGATGTGTGTTTGTTTACAGAAGTATCTGAGAAGCATCTCAGTAACTATACAGTGAATGTTTTTTGTGGCTCAGGTTACATGTTTTAATTTTGGCTTTTCATTGCTGCTCGAACCTTTCAAGTTTGAGTTTAAACTGTAGATATATGCAGCCAAATGAACTTTTTTCCAAAGGCTGGAACAAAGCAACCTGCCCAGCATTCTGTCTGTCCTTTCAAAGAACAGTGCATGGAGCAGGGAGCAGGTTTTTTTTCAAGTGCCTCTCCCTTCCATCATAATTTTCCTGTTTTTTCAGTCACGCTCTGATCAATAAAGCCCTGCGCTCTGAAGGCAGATGTGTCTCTGCAATGATTTTGACAAAAGCACATGGCTCCTTTAAGCTGTGTTAGAGTATCCTTCCACATTGTCCTTCTCCTCCAACACAGCAATTGAAAAAAGAAAAAGGGAAAAGGCAGTTGTACTGATCTGTTTCCTACCTCTGTGGGTATTCCTGTCCGTGTGGGATATGGTAGAGGCCATAATGGAAACTGGTAGGGGGAATTCTGTAAGAGCGGCAAAGGAATGAACTGCAGCAGGCTATGCATAAAACGACATTAAATGGAAAACATAATTAGTCATGACTTGGACAGACTAACTGTCCAGAAGCCCCTGGATTAGCAAGCTGTCAGGCTGGCTAAGGTATTACCTAAAGCCGAGGGGCTAGCGTGGCTTGCTGACCTGTGCTGTGACTCTCTACTTGCCAGTGCTGTCACTTTTATGCCCCAATTCCTCTTGCTGTGCAGTGACCAGAGGGCAGAAAATCAAAAGTCCTGGGTTATTTTTCTGAACCTTGCTGCAAACTACTCCAAGCTCAAATGTCCCACTTGTCCATCTTTCCCCTTTCCGAAAAACGGGGAGAATGGATGATGCTGAGCTGATGATAAATGGTTCCTGCTGCTTCTCCCTATAACCTAAATCAGCGTCTGCTCAGCATTCCTTGCTCAAAATCCCCAAGGAAGCATTTGTTTAAATATACATGTAGCTGTTTAAGCTCAATCAGAGCTGTGAGCAGAACTTCTAGTTAATTCAGTGTCAGCGTGCGAGTATGGAATGGGTAATGCATGTTAATTGCAGTGTTGTGAAGGCGGACAAAGTGCTACAAGGAAACACAACAGGAATC
Organism: Limnodromus scolopaceus; assembly: GCA_028565335.1. Classification (NCBI taxonomy): domain Eukaryota; kingdom Metazoa; phylum Chordata; class Aves; order Charadriiformes; family Scolopacidae; genus Limnodromus; species Limnodromus scolopaceus. The sequence continues at coordinate 19,511,121 of JAOXNO010000002.1, read as the reverse complement.
CTAACCTGTTTTCTGTGAAGTGTGGGTTGGTTTTTTTTTTTTTCCTTCTATATAACCCCGCTCTGGTTTTACTCCTTTCTTGTAGACCAGGATCAAGGTTACAGGAAAACGAAGACCTCCTAGCAGAATGGCCCGCCGTCTAGCTGCCCAAGGGTCCGAAGAGAGTGAGGAGGTGGACAGTGCTAAAGAACTGCCATTTTCTCTACCAAAACAGACGCCAGCAATAGAGAACATCAAGGAGCCTCTTGCTCCTGAAGCAGAGTCTAAGGAAAACGGCTTTCTCTCTGGCTTGTCGCTACCAGCTCATGGCAGTGTTTTGTCTCCTGGGACAAACAAACTCCTTCCTCCAGAATCCACAGGCCAAGGGGACGATCTGTTTGAATCTGAAGACCTTTTTGCAAGTAGCTTGACTTCCAGACCAGCTGCACAATCGAGGGAGGGGATGCCCGACAGCGTGGCTAACAAACCCATCAAGGGCAGGGAGAAAAAGCCTGTGCTGGGTGATCAGGACAGCAATGATCTATTCCAGCCTGTACAGCAAAAACCTTCAACAAAAAGCAGCCCTATACCTTTTTTGGAGGAAGAGGAAGACTCTCTCTTCACCTGTCAGAAAACTGGAAAAAAGGAGTTGAAATCTGCTGCCCGGCAAGCTGCTGCCCCTGCTGCCCAAGATATCTTTGAGGTAAAGGCTGAGCCTGCCACCGTGACCTTTTTCATCCCCAGGGCCTTATGCAGACCCCTCTAATTAGACACAGGCTTAATGGAGGCTGCTGAGTAGGACGGGGGTGTTCAGGACGGGTCGTGAAGTAAACATTTTCAATAGTGCTACTGGGCAATAGAAACACTTTTTTGGTGTTCACTCCCTTAGTAGTAAGGGTGGATCGAAAGGTGGAACCTTAACACGGAGCTGGCAGGTCACTGAATGGGCTGTAATAACATACCTATGATTATGACATTTTTCAGAGTAATAAAATATTTGATTCTTACCTGTTAGCTTTCTGTTCAGTGCACAGCAGCTCAAATAACTCTTTTTAAAAAGAAATAAAAGTTGGCAGGGTGGGCAACTGATAAAAGCCTGTGACAGAATCCCACTGTGCGCACTCCCACATGAAGGCACTTCTACTGAGTCCTCCATGGGGAGAAGGGACTCAAACTTCTTGGCTTTGAGAAGCCCACGGCTTGTCAGTCTTATCAGCATCTCAGCTGCTGCGTACAGATAATTTGACTGGTCTCTTGAAGCGGGTTGTGTATTGATGATCTCTCTATGCTTTGCTCCAAGGATGATATATTTGCTACCGAGGCGATTAAACCGATGAACAAAGCAAAAGAGAAGATGCCAGAGACTAACCTGTTTGATGATAACATTGATATTTTTGCGGATCTCACCGTAAAACCAAAAGAAAAGAAGACCAAGAAGAAGGTGGAACAAAAATCCATATTTGATGATGACATGGGTAAGTGTCTAATGCCTTGCTGTTAATCTCCTAACACTGTCCCAAGTTGCATTCATCAGAGATGAATGAAAACCCTTTGCGTTCTTTTAAATTTTCAGCTGCTCTGAAATCTCTGTTCATCTTTGGATTTTGACATTGGATGAGAACTTCCCAGATTTGTAGGATGAGCACAGCATTTAAATGGTTTAGAAGAGTGTGTAAAGTTCTTCTGAGAGAAGGAATAGTTTAATTCCTGTAGGGATTTTCTCACCTGTGGGAATTGGAAAATTTTTCTTGTCTGGAGCCAGAGACTAATCTCATGTTGTTACAGTTCTAAGATTCATTCTCTGTTTCAATTTCCACAGCTTTTTGTGTGGTGCTTTCAGATGAATCACTAATATGAAGAAATCAGCATCTTTTTCCACCCCACCTTCACTCTTGTGCTGACTGCCTTGGAGTCCATAAGATTTTGTTTACATCCATGTATACCCAGAACGATTGACAAATACTACACCTGAGAGCGGAAGTTTGCCCTGTATAATTTGTTGAAAAAGCAACATATAGTAATATGAAATGATGCAAAGCTTTGCTCCCTTTTGGTTCTCCATCAGTGGAGGCATCGAAAGTCATTTCATCCCCGACTGTGTCCATCTGTTCCCAGACTCTTCATGTTTGTAGCTCTTATTTGGGTTTGCATGTATTTCTTTCCCTCTAAGGCAAACGATTTCCCTTCTCCAGCTTTGATTCTTGTCAGTCTTCGTTATTTCTAACCTCTTCAAATTGAATCTCAATTATCCCTGTTTTGCTTGGAGTGCTGTTAAGCATTCCGGCCTCATTTAATGACCTGGCTGAAGTCTGTAAATGTGTTAGAAAACTTGCCAGATAATGAACATCTTGAGATTTCAAAACCTTCTCAATTGATATGAAAAATAAGTCTTAAACATTTGCAGGCAAGGTATTTGAAATATGTACTGGATGATTAAAATATCTTTCATTTTAATCACTTACATTTTTTCAGGTAGCCTATAGCACATGAAAGAATTTCCCTTCCAAATACCTGAGCACAAAAATCTGGACCTCATGTTGAAAAAACAAACAGGTCACAGAGTCTCACTTGAAAGTTATCTGGGAAAATTCCCCACAACAGAACCTGTGCTTTGCTCTTCCGCTTTTGAACATCAGCCTGTTGTTTGGTATCCCATCTGATCTTTATACCTGTAGCATCTACGACACCCTGGGTCTGATAAGACTTCATCTCTTCCTAGAGTGTAGACTGGTTTAAGGTGCAGCCATAGATGCCATGGAGCTACAGAACACCAGCAGGAGGGGAGGGAAGGTGCCTGAGGGTGGGGACATGAGTGGTAGAACTACCACTTGCCTTAAGATAAGAGTTAGCTTAAGAGCTTGTGGTAGCACTTTATCAGGGCTCTATATTGTTGCCTTAGAAGATCCCTTCTGCTACAAATGAAACAGTAAGTGGAGGCTGCAAGCTGCTTTCTTTCTTTGTCCTACCACGCTTCGAGTCACTATTTACTGCATTCGCCTTAGGCTTGTGGTGGCAGCGTTAGAAAAATGCTTTCTCAGGTCTTTATCCTCCCTCCCAGCCTCCTTGGTGACCTCATGGCTGGTGACGCAAACGTCTTGACGTCACCTCTGTCTGGGAGAGTCTGCAAAATGGTGACTGAGCTTTCTTGTGCATCGACAAACACTGTTTTCCACGGCCAAAACTTTCCTATTCCTTAAGCCTTGTCATAAAATGGGAGTGATAGCTCTACTGCGGATGGCACTGGCTGTACTTCCCCTCTGCTGTGAAGCTAATCCACGTGATAGCTTTGGAGTGATGCCAGAGGGGGATTACTCTGTTTCACTGCCTTTCTAAACTGCTCTTGTGCTGAAATGCTCTCCTGGATTATTCCCGTGTAATCCCTGTGATGAGCACGGTAGCAGACACGTGTACGAGAAGAGAAAGGCAAGCACATCGTGACCAGCTGCTCCGTGCTTGGCCTCTGCCTAAGGTTAGGATACATACTGGAGGCTGAAATACTAGTTTTTATACTCAGGACCAGTAAATGGCTATTAATCTCTGTATAAGACCTGTGTTTTCTTAATTGGGATTGAAAGCTGGTTATGTGCTGCTCATACTGGCCTTGTGAATCACTAGTGATCCACATAGCTCAGTCCTGTAAATACTATTTTTTTTTTATCCCCTCATAGTCCGACTGCATAATCTGAGTATCTTAAATTTCAAAACTTTAGTGTATAAGAAGAGATCTCTGTTGTATGGTCCCAGGAAACCTCAGGGCAACGCTTCAGCATGTGGATGGTGGCAGCTCTGTCTCTTTCCCTGAGCACAGTCCTAACTGTGAACAGCCACAGCACCAACCGGAGGTCTGGGGTTCTGCTGCTGGCACAGGGTATCCGGGTTTGTTTCTTACCAGTTTTTATCCTTCAGGAGAGAACTCTGACTTGAAATCATAGAATTGTCTAGGTTGGAAGGGACCTTAAGATCATCTAGTCCAACCATCAACCTAACTCTGGAAAAACCATCACTAAACCATGTCACTAAGCACTGTGTCAACCCGTCTTTTAAATAGCAACATGATATTTTTCCACTTTGTGGTCCTAGTTATTCATAACAGAAATGCTTGTGTTGAGGAAGGTGGTGGGAGATCTTGATTCAGGGCTGTAGACGGACCTTTTGAATATATTTTTTGAATATTCAACCACCATTCAGGATGTGGCGTTACTGTGCTGTGGATTAAAGACTCTCATATGGCTAGTGGATGCTGCAACAGTAGTCACAAGGAAGTACCATCTTTTCCTCTTCTGATTTTCTTTGGCAACTGTCTCACAGCTCTTGGATCTCTCAGGTTCCTCAGACGCTGATGTTCTAGATAAGAGGGATGTTATCTGGCACTTGCACGATGCAATTTATTGTGGAGGCTTAATTTATTAGTACTTCTCAATTGCTTATGAGAGCTTGAACGTGTTATGAAATACAAGTATTATTCTGCTCTACCGAGAAGAAAAAATACTCTTAATTTGACTTACAGTGAACAGCTCCCACGTATGTCCTTACAAACCCATCTAGAATCACAAGCAGCAGGAAAGCATTTGTTTATCACAGAATGTCCTTGGCAGTCACTGCTGTGCGCTGGAGACTCTTATGTACAATGTTACTTCTGTTTGGCAGTCGTTTCACATTAAAATCTTTTTTTTTTTTTTTTTTTCCTTCCCTTTAGATGATATCTTCTCTAGCAGCCAAGTCAAGATACCCACTCCCAAAAGCAGATCTTCCCAAGCGGCCTCGGAAGTAAAATCCGAAAGCAAGACACAGAGCACGTTTGATGACCCGCTGAATGCCTTTGGAGGCCAGTAGCCAAGGCCAGTGTGGTGCAGAGAGGACACCCTCCCTACCCCCTGCCCAGTACTAACACTCTGGATTCTCTGATCCAGTAGAGCTGAAATGAGATGACCGTGGATATTTAAACGAGATTACCCATTTCAAATGGTTAGTGTTCTCTTGCTGGGTCTAATTGTGCTAAATGATATATTTTTACAAAAAGACAGTACCCTCCTGCTATATTGTTTCCATGGTGCCCAAATGAATATAGCCTGTGCAATACCTGCAATGAAGTCATCTATTATACAAAGTATAGTTTGTTTTATTGAACAGATCTATAGAGAAAATAACTGATAACTAGTAAATGGAGTCTGTTAAACCAGATTTGTCTGTATGTCTGTCTTTCCTCTTTATCACTTGCTAAGGACTCCTGCGTCATGACTTGAAAACAGCCAAAACCACTGGTCAGCGGCCAAGCTACTGAGCTGATGCTAGGGTAAGGCTGGGTTCTGTTACCAGGTACAGCTTCTGCTCTTATAAAATCAAGCAGTTAAAAAAAATCCTACTGCAGGAGTTGATACCAGATAGCGTTGAGGTACTTCATAATGGCAGCTTATGTGGGCTACAAAAATAATAATGGTTAAAACTTCTCTGCCAGAAAGAATGTGTTACAGATGAGCACCTGGTGCTCCAGGAAAGCAACAGAAACCAAACATTGTCTTAGAATCATAGAACTGCCCAGGTTGGAAGGGACCTTTGAGATCATCTGGTCCAACCATCAACCTAACTCTAATAAAAACCATCACTAAACCACGTCCCTCAGCACCACGTCTGCCCATCTTTTAAATACCTCTAGGGGTGGTGACTCTACCACTTCCCTGGGCAGAGCCTGTTCCAAGACTTAATAAACCTGTCAGTGTAGGAATTTTTCCTAATATCCATTCTAAACATCCCCTGGCACAACTTGGGGCCATTTCCTCTTGTCCCATCGCCTGTTCCTTGGGAGAAGAGACTGACGCCCCCCCTGGCTACAGCCTCCTTTCAGGGAGTTGGAGAGAACGAGAAGGTCTCCCCTCAGTCTCCTTTTCTCCAGGCTGAACACCCCCAGCTCCCTCAGCTGCTCCTCACAAGACTTGTGCTCCAGACCCCTCACCAGCTCCATTGCCCTTCTCTGGACCCGCTCCAGCACCTCAATGGCTTTTTTTGTGGTAAGGGGCCCAAAATTGGACACCGCAGTCAAGGTGGGGGCTTCTGTTCAAGTTGTGAGCCACTAAATGACATTTTTTCACCTGCCTGGATTTGCCAAAGTTTTGCAAATAATGCTTTCCCAGAAGTCCACAGGTACTGAGCAGGTTTGGTTGCCTCCAGGCTAACAAGTGCCAGGGACTCCCCTGTGCCCAAGGGCTTCCTCTCTGCTTTTCTCTCACCTGTAACACATCGTAGACTGTTTATAGGAGGTCGCTATTTTTTGAAATCCCTTTAACTCTCCAGTGCATTTTTTTGGCTTAACCTTCTTGCTTCCTGTATTTTCTAGATGGCCCTTCTGGAACTGATGCCATTAACTTTAAAACTAGATGCTCTGGGGTTTTTTTATGATAGTGATGAGTTTCATCTTCACCTCTTAAGCCTACTCTGGTCTCTGTGAATTTAAAGCATGTGCTCAGAGGACTTCTTTGAGAGCAATTCCCCCATTCACCAAAGCCCTTGTTCTGAGACATCTGCTTCAATCTCTTCTTTCTCGAGTTGGATTTACTTTTACCAGGCACTGTGAATTCTGTAGCCCGAGCATCTCGCACTAATGGGTAGAACAGAAGGAAAGGTTGGAAGGGAGAAAGGAGGAACACTGCCTCTCGATTTGCGCCATAGGTGGGCCTGGCAATGATTCATTTGAAGTGTGTGTGTAGGGGGGTAAGTTGGGAGTAGCAGCTTGGAAAAGAATGTGGGAGCTATTTGCAAATGGGTGTCTACAGCGAGAGCGCTTGCACTTTATTTATAGGCGTTACATCTGCTGCACATGCCTCATACACAATTTGGACTGTCTCTTTACTCTTTTTTTTTTTTTTTTCTGGGCTTAGAAGGGCTTCAAAGACCTTTCAAAGGGGAAAAGAGGAAAAAGATGGTGAATTCTTCTATTTCTTTTCTGCATCTTCCTTCTTTTCTAGGCCCTTTGCATTAGTAACTCCTATTAGCGTGGCTAAGAGTGCTGTTTGCAAGCTGAGAACCCTGGGGGCCAAAAGATGTTGGAGTAGGGGGAAAAAAAAACCTCCTGCCTTCAAGTGTTTCTTAAACTTTAGTGGGCTTTCACATTAGAGAGAAGCTCTTGATAGAAACTTGTGCCATGATACAGATCAAAGCCTTTCCTCCCCTCCAGTCCTCCTCAGCTGGCACAGGGAAGAGTCTTCCCCTTATTAAAATGTGTGGTCCTCAATTAACTCAATTACAAATCCTGGTTTGGGCACTTCGCTTTGGTCTGAGGGGTGGCTTTTTTTTTAACTGAGTTTTGACTTGGTCTATTTTTGTTTGGTTTTTTTTGGGGTGGCTTTTTGAAAATTTAATGACCAATGGCAGCATTTTTGGGGAAGGGCAGGGCTGGAGCCTCGGTGTTAAAAGCACCCTGGGCTCGCGCAGGCCCCCATACCTGCTCTGGGCCTGTATTTCTTTTTTTCTTTCTTTGTTTATTTATTTATTTACCACAGTATTTATTTATTTGTTCTGAGTGTTGTAACCCGGCCTGAAACCTAACGGGGCCTGGATAGGTCTTGCATAATTTAAAACCTAAATGGAAAGTAAAGCGGTTAATGTAATTAGCACCTCCTAATAAGCTAAGCTTGTTTCCTCTAGTCTTTTGCCGGAAGGTTGTGGCGATCTGAGGAAAACACCTCTCCGGGCCGGGGGCGCCCCAGGCCCCTGTCCCGCCTGAGAGGACAGGGCCTGCTCCCCCTGGTTGCTCCCACTGGGCCCAGGGCCGCGCTAGCAATCCCCGACTTCGAGGTATAAAACCTGCTTTTGCACGTTTTCGCAGAGGAAAGGCCACCGCTGTGGCTGGGGCGAGTTGCTAGCGGCCGCCGCCTCCCCCAGCCCCGCGCCGGAGGCGGGAGGCCACCGGGCCGCCATCACCCCCCTCTCCCGTTAGACTACAACTCCCAGGAGCCACCGCGGCCCTCCGGGTGGCTATCACGTGGCCGCCGTGGGTACTGGGGGGGGGGGGGGGGGGTGCGCACTGCTGCATCCGGGGCCTTCCCCCCCCACGCGCGGCCAACCCCGCGTCTTTCCCTTTAACCAAATTCAGGCACTGAGC
>JAOXNO010000002.1:19491649-19502947 GCA_028565335.1 Limnodromus scolopaceus | reverse complement strand
GGGGGGTGGTGCGCACTGCTGCATCCGGGTCCTTCCCCGCGCACGCGCGGCCAACCCCGCGTCTTAACGACCACAACAAGCCGGCGCGGCGCGCGGCGGAGGCCCGCCCCTTACCCCCCTCCCGAGGGAGCTGATTGGGCGGGTGGTGCGGGAGCGGGCGCCGCATTGGCCCGTTATGGGGGCGCCGGGCGGGGATGTCATAAAGGCTTCAGGTAGGCGCGGGGGCTGCCGGGGAGCGAGCGGCGGCGCGGGCGGCTCCCGGGTCCTACCCCTCTCCCGCAGCGGCGGCTCCCGCTCCATGAGTCCCGCTGGGGCTGGCGGGCTTCTGTGAGGCGCGGCGGGCGGGGCTGCGCGGGGGGAGCGGAGCCTCGTCTCTCCCCCCCACCCCCCGAGCGGGCCGGCGGCGACAGGTGAGGTGAGACCCCACCCTCTCATCTCCCCTCACGGACCTGCCTTCAGGCCCTGCGGGGGGGGACCGCCGACCGGGGCGGGGAGGGATGGGCAGCGCTCTAGCTCCTTCCCTCAGGGCTGTCCCCAGAGGGAAGGTGGGGAGGGCCTCCCCTCCGAGGGTGGGCTGGGGGCACGGGCGGCGGAGCCGGGGTGTGAGGCCGCCCCGAGGAGCGGTGCTGAGGCGGGGGGGTGGGCAGCGGCTCTGCCTCCTTTGTTTGCGGGCTCTCCGCTCTGCTGGCCTGGGTCCGGCCTGCAGCACCGGGGGGTGAGGGGGGAAGAGCCGCCGTCTCCTCCGCCGCCTTCCCCGGGCCCGGCCCGGTCCCCGTTTTCGTGTCTTTCTGGAGTTTCCCCTCCAGCTCTGAGCCCGCTGAGGGGCTCAGCCCTCCTCAGGAGGCTTTGGGCATTCATATCGCAGGTCGGGTTGTCGTGTCACTGCTGAAAACAAAATAAAATCACAAAGGTAGCGGGTAGGACCTGGAACGCTGACTGAAACTAGAGTCCTAAATCTGTGGTATTACTAACATCGTTTGTGGTTATCTCTTGAACGACCTAGATACTATTTTCCTGCTTCTCGATAGCTGTTTTGTGATGCATCACAAATAAATTGAAACTGGTGTTCGGCATCTACGTTCAGATGTTGTGAGATCTCTGCTTGTTTGCTTTGTAGGTGAAAAATCCCAAACATGAACAGCAATGCACCACACCTGTCCTCGAAGCTGACTGGGCTGGAAGTGGAAGGTAGTTTCCTGACAGATCTCCTTACAAAGAAGTCGTAAATCCTTTGTAATGGCCAACAAGAAAGAGCCTCCTTTTTTCAATGAAGATAATATGGGACCGTTTCACTACAAGCTTCCTTTTTATGAAACTATGGAGCTCTTCATTGAAACGCTCACGGGAACGTGCTTTGAACTGCGAGTGTCTCCCTTTGAAACAGTTATTTCTGTGAAAGCTAAAATTCAAAGACTGGAAGGTACTACTCTCTTTTACTTAAGCATAAACTTTGTCGCTTTAGGAAGTCTTGTTTTACAAGTTACAATTGATAAAATCAAACCAGATACTTCAGTTACATGGTCAGTAATACGTATAAGCTAGACGCTGGGTTTATGACTTAGTTTTAATTGGAATTGAATTGTTTTTCTGTTCTTTTCCTATCAGTTCATGGCTTAGGCTTCACTGGAATTGGTATTTTTGCTCTCTTCTTTTCTTGGGCTTTTTGTTGTGGGTTTTTTTTTTTAATATATATTTATTAAGAGAAATCTTTAAAAATCTATGGTAAATCACTAATTGTTTTGACGTTATGGGGGATACAGTATTTTTGGTGTGGAAAGGATTCTGTGACTTAAATGGTTTGTTAATTAGCAAGGTTATCAACTTGAGTCTTGCAGTGTGTCCATGTTACATCTGCCTGAGCGTACTTTAGACTAAGTGCTATGGCTGTTGCTTCTGAGGTTAGTCAGTTTATGGTCTGTTTCTGATGCTGCAGTCACAAGAGCAGCTGCAGTGCAGGCAAAACCCCAAGGCAGCTTGAAGTTACTGGTTTGAATTTTGTTTGGGTGAGTGATCTTTTGCTGGTGAAGGTCTGGCCGAGCAGTGCTTTAAGTGATGAACTCAGCACATCCTGCAAAGCATAAAACCTTCTTTTGTAGGGCCAGTCCTGGTGCTGATGCAAGGAGGGGAGATGTAGCTTAGTCCTCTCTCCACCCTCTCGCTCTTCCATGAGAATGAGCCTGTGTGAAAGAATGTGATTTGAAATATGTATGTATATATACTTTGCAGCATCACGTCCTCTTTCTCGCTTTGGAGGCATTCAAGAGCTGCACAAGCTGAGAGTGCTGGAGTTGCTAATTTTAAGAAAAGGAATCCTCTCTCTCCCCGCTTTACCTGTACGTGTTTTTCATGCTTCTGTCTGTGCGGAACCCACCCTCTGGGGGACGTAATACGACGCTTTAGACTGGAATCTAAGATATTCTCCTCCTCTTATTGGAAATCTGCACTAATGGATGGGAAAAAAAAAAAGGTATCTGGCACAAGCCTTTAAACACAGAAGCATTGCAAGAATAGAGGTGACTTTTTTGCTAGTAAGGTCACATAGGGGAAGCTCCACCATACAGATAACCAGAGTTTACATCAGTGCAGCTATATTAGTGCAACACCGTGGATAGGCTTTTGTTTCCTGTGGACAGTAATTAATCACAAGTCAGAGAATGTGTTGAGATGCTCCCGGAGGTGAAACGAGAAAAGGAAAGGGTATTTCTTCTCCATGACTGAACAGAGGCGTAGGAGAGATGCAAGCAGAGATGTGACAGAGTGCTAACTGAGGGTGAATTAAAAGGGAGCAGAGGCAAGAGAGCAGAGGAGAAAGCAGGTTATCTGGATAGTACAGATGAAGGTGTAAACTTTAAAGGATGCACGAAGACACCAGTGGGAGATGTGAGGAAGAGGAATTTGAATTTCTTCTAGTCCAAAATGAGTGATTGCGAATAGACATGCTGAATGACACCTACAGCTTACTGCTGTTGGTGGGGTCTGCCCAGCTTACAAAAGCTTCGTTGTTTCTTATTAGAAGAACAGCTCAGTAATAAAGTTATAATATTGCTTATTCAGAATTTTGTTCATGTGTTGTAGTTCATAGGATGATAAGGTAATTAATGGCTTAGGTACCTGCTGTATAGACTTAGTAATTAAGAAGTAAATTTCATTACAACTTGGAAGGTAAGAGTTCACTGGTGCTTATGATTGAATTGTTAGAAGTTAGTTGAAATACCTTGATGCTCCAGAACAGAGGTAAAAGATCTGATTAATATGATTTAGGGGGGGGAAGACTGAAAACAGATTGATCAGCAATGTGTGAAGGGGACAGCCACACAATGACAAATTAATCTTACGTTGCGTTTAGGGTTGCTATTGCATGTAAAAAAATAATTAACAGCTTTTCAGTGACAGAGTTCCTATTATAGTGCACAACTTCAAGCAATGAATCGACCCCAGGTGGAGCGGAAACCCTAAAGTGATTTTGCAGTTGTGATTTATCATGGGAAGCAGAAACCAACATCTCTTCTTTTTTTCTGCTGCTGTTTTTCAGTTTTTGTGGTTGTATTGTGTCAGCTTAATGGGGTGTGGACCTCTCATTTAAGCTGTTCTTCTGGCTGGAGAAAGCCTCCTACACCCCTGGGCGACTCTGTAGGGTCCCTACTGTGCGTATTGTCTCCATGGGCTCCTCTGGGTGTTGAGGGTGATGGTATGTAACCATATAAAAAGACAAGTTTGGGGGAAATGATCTAAGCCCTGATGTCTCCAAGAACAAAATGTAGAATCATATCAGTTCACAAATATTTTTTTTTCAAATGTCACCAATGCCTCTAATTGTAAGAGGCTGATAATAAAACTAACTCAAGACAGACTCATCTTTGTCAGCAATTGGAATATCAATAGCTGTAGACTCTCTGCACTGTAATAAGAAAGGATAATATGGATGGCATCTTAGGAATTTTGTAGGCTTCTGGTACCGTTTTGTCATTTGTGGTGCCTGCTTAATGGTCTGATGTGGAAAGGGTTTGTTTAGAAAGCTGTAGTAGAAATTGGTACCTCACTAAGAAAGAGCTCCAGGCCTCCAGCTTTCTGTTTCCAGTTGATTTTAGTCTGGGAAGAATATGGGTAAAAATTTGTTAATGCATCTGAAATTTCAGTGCAGGTCTACTTGTAAATTGAAGTTAAAGCAAATCTGATGTGTGTTTGGATCGGATCCAGGCATTTGTCCTCAAATATGTTCCACGCCAAGTAAGAACGTGGTATCCAAAAATTTAGACTTGCGATAATGTTGAATTTGGAGCGGCCTAGTCTCAGATTCACCGAATGAGCCTTTTAAAACGGTACATGGAGAAGAAATAAGCTCCCTTTGTCTCTGCTGGTGGCATAAAAGCTAGACCACAGGGAGCCAGTGCGTAGCACAGTGTTGCCATCAGCGCTGCCTTCTCCATTGCTTTGACTTGTTAGCTGTATTTGAAAGCAGGATCGTGTGTTGATGGACATGGATGGAATGGTACCCGAGTTTCAAGGTGACATGAAAGACTGAGCTTTAACACATGAATGGTACTTAAAAATAGCAGGATTTCATTGAAAGAGGAAATAGCAATATATTTTTTTAACTGAGAAGATCTCTACTTGTTTCCTTTTATCGCGCAAGTCTTTATAGACACTGGGCTGGGCAAAGTTTAATAGTCCTCATTTGGAAACAGCATTTATTTTACTGAATTTTATAGAAAGCATTCAGATAGTGTGTTCCTAACAGCGGTTAATTCTTTCATCTGTTAATAGATAATACTTGTAAACATGTTTGTTTGGTAAGACAGGATTGAGCCTCAAGGGAGGAGGTGAGGTTTGGGATTTGGTGTTGGTGGTATTATTATTATTGCAGGAATTAATTTGCATTCTACAGTATGGAGTGTTAAGGCCTTCATTTATGTAGCTATCTTTAAAATAAGAAAAACTCAGTAATGGTTAATTCAGTGCCTGTTTGCAACTGAATTTTATCATCTGTGTATGTGGAAACATTTACCTTTTTAGATGAAAATTTAAGTCTTTACTTGTTCTTATATTATTGTGAAGAGGAAAGACAGAACTAGCTTTCAGAGTACATCTTAATTTTGAATGCTTGTCTTCAGCAGGGAATGACAGATGCAGCAATGATTTTGTTGTCGTACGTGTGTGTGTGCTCTCGATTCATCCTGAGTTGTTATTTTTCTCTGGTCTTTCAGCTGTCAGGGCTGGAGTTGAGCAGATTGCACAAGTGATACAGTTTTTAGCAGAACCAGTCTTTCTCCTGTCTACTTTTTTTCCTTTATGTCTCCTGTTTGCTTTGTCATTTGCCTGTTTATTCTGCTGATAGAGGCTAGAAGTTCATGAAGCTTTTTTTTAAGCTTATGCTTCGCCTGAGCTGGGAAAACATTCCTGCAAATGCAAGAAGGTCAGAGCAGCATCGGGAAGGTGTAAATAAGGTCACCTTTGCCAGGAAATTCTGTGAGCCCGTATTCGGTTACTGATGACTTGCTGTTATGTTCTCCTCTCTGCCAGTCCCTGGGATAAAGAGTAGGTCACTTCTGACCACCGTTTACACCAACTGGGGACAGTTATGAAACCAGTCCTGGTGGACCATTGCACCTCTTCCTATTGTAGTGAGTTTTGGGGGGAAATAATGCTGTCAGCCCAGCCTTTCTGTAAGCAGGAACAAATCGTAAATGTTTAAGAAACTCTCCAGCAATTTCAGCTTTGGTGGGAAGGGAAGTACACTGTTTGAACTTGGACTCTAAAATGCTTATGGTGTTTTTAAACATAATACCCTTCTACTCACAACGTAAAATCAAGTTTATTCTGAAATCTACAGTGTTTTTTGACTGGGTCAGACTTGCCCAGGTGTGTTTCTCTGGTGAACCTGCTTGTCATGCCAGAAAGAAGAGTAAAGGGGTGAAGCTTTAGGGAATATCTCATACGCTGATTTGGAGCCAGGATAGAGAACCTGCTGCTCTCATTTAGTAGGCCAGATCATCAGCACATCTGCGGCCCTTTTAACAGTCTGAAGACTCTGCTGGCCTCCTATAGCATTACCTATAGGCCACTTCCATTTGAGCATCGGGATGTAGTTTATTGCCCTACTTTACTCTCTTCTCCATGTTGATTTAGGGCAGGTCAGTGACAGTCTCCTGCTGCTTTAGGAGAGGGGACAGTGGATGGTTCTCCCACACTTCTCATTATTATGGCCAATTTTACATGCTGATCCCATGTGCAAATGTCTCCTCTAGAAAGCCTTACTATTGTCCAGAAAAGGCACAACTGATGCATATTTTCTTGCACTGGAATCTATAAAATATGTACTGTTCCCTCCGTGTATAAATACAGAATTCTTAGAAAGCAGTGTAAGAGGGAATTAGTAATAACGACTTGTCTGTTTCCCATTAGAGCAGAGTATAGTCTTTTCATCTGATCATTTCATCAAAAATACACTGTCATTGTTAGATGAACAAACCCATGTTTCGCCGCAGCGCTGCCAGTTGCAAGCCAGCCTTTTTAACAAATACTCCCTCAGTTTATCAAAGTAATTGGAAATTGCTCCTTGGAGGCTGCTGAAACCATAACAAATACAGACAGTAATGACTGTTTGTAATCAGAAGACTGCAAAACAACATGGAAAAGAACTTCACTGCAGACTCCCTGGCTCTTGCCAGCTTGGTCTTGTTTTGCTTATGCTGCAGACTTGAAACATAACCAACAACCCATTATCAAATAGCTGGCAGTGTAGTAGCAATTATATTAGTCTACTATATGAACATATTCCCCTCGTAAATGTCTTGTGGACTTCAGAGGATACAAGATTCATGTTAAATGCCACCCAAGCGAAGTAAAGTTGTGTTAGTCATTCATAAAAGAGAAGCTCTAGATGTGAGCTGTGGTAAGAAAAGGGATATGTCATCTTTTCTAAAACTCAAATAATGACAATGACAGTTCCTCCAAAGTGCAATTCCTCTTCTGCACAGGGATGAGGTTACTTTAATGTAACTTTTTGGAAAATACATTTATAGCTTTTCCTTCTTAGTCTGAGGAGTAATGTTTAGACCTTTTTGAAAAAGTAGTTCTTGGGCTCTGTAGGTTTTCATCTTAATTACAATTTGTCAGGAATGCACAGTGAGATCTTAATTACCTTGATTTCACTAGAGAAATTGAACAATAGTACTTCTTTTGATGGTGGAGGGAAGATTATTTTTTTTCCAAAGGCAAAAGATACAGCTATTCATCTTCCTATTAGACTTAATTTTTTATATTTTTCTTTAATGAGCCAAGTTGTCTCACCCTTTTATAACTGTCCTGGTTTGTACTCTATCCAAAATTTGAAACCCTTGTTGACCCAAAAGATTGAACTCTGAGCATGACCACAAGCCCACTGAAAACCTTAAATTTGTTCTTAAAAACTGGTTGGGAGGTTGGATGTCGTGAGTGAAGCCTGCTCAGTTGCCTGTCCTTGTCCTGCTTCCTTTCTTCTTTCCCCTGTGATCCTCTTTCCTCTGTTACCCCCACATTCTTCAGAAAGTAAAACTCCCCAAAACCCCTCAAATTTTAATACTCTTTGTTTGTTTGGGTTTTTTTAGGTATTCCTGTCTCTCAGCAGCACTTAATTTGGAATAATATGGAGCTGAAGGATGACTATTGTTTGAATGATTATAAGTAAGTATAGAATAAAATTGCAACGAATGTTTCTAAATTATGGTTGGCATAAGCAATAGAGAATGCAGCAAAAATGTCTTTATTGTTCTTTACAGCATTTCAGAAGGCTGCACCCTGAAGTTAGTTCTGGCTATGCGAGGTGGACCTATTAACACCAGAAGAGGTATGTGGGGTTTTTTCCATCTTCCTTAGCATACGAAGAACACCATCCTTTTCATTTTTTTTTTTTACCCTTAAACAAGTATCTTTGTATGCAGAGGAGGTTTAGGATGGGTATTAGGAAAAACCTTTACACTGAAAGGGTTATTAAGCATTGGAAGAGGCTGCCCAGGGAAGTGGTGGAATCAGGAGGTATTTAAAGCTGGGCAGACGTGGTGCTGAGGAACATGGGTTAGTGGTTTTATCAGTGTTAGGTTGGTTGGACTTGATCTGAAAGGTCCCTCCCAACCTAGATGATTCTATGTATGCGATTCAAATCTTAAAATCAGAAATTCTTCACCTGCAGAAAAAATGATCCTGCAATGTCATTACACAAATAGTTTTTAAAATCTGATTAGTAAGAATCAGGTGTTGGTTCAGTCTGATGATAAACTTGGTTATGTGGATCATGCACAGAGGAATGAAAATCACAGAATCACAGAATGATATGGGTTTGGAAGGGACCTCTGGAGATCATCCAGTCCAACCCCCTGTCAGAGCAGGGTCACCCAAAGCAGGTTCCACAGGAACGTGTCCAGGCAGGGTCTGAATGTCTCCAGAGAAGGAGACTCCACCACCTCTCTGGAGAAATCCTCTTGATAACTTTAACATGGAAAACACTCAGTTTTAACACTCATGAGCTGAGTTCTCAAAGGTGATCAAAACGCAAATAATCATAATAATTTGGTTTTATTCTGTTTTTTCTCTTTCTAGTTCCTGTAGAAGACCCTATCAGGGAGATGGCTGAATACATGGATCCCAGCAGAGATGAGATCTGGGAGAAAGCGCCATCCAACAAACAAGTGACTTTCTTAGTATATCGAGAAGGAGATCAGTTGAATTTCTTCCGCGTGGTAGATCGGGGAGATGGCACTTTAACACCATTATCTGAATCTTTGAGGTAAAGTTGGTTTTAATCTTTATATTATTCTTCAAAAGGGGGATGCTGTATAATTTTCAGCTTTATTAGTTGACTTTGTCAAAAGAATATGTGGAATATTTCTGTATTGTTGTTGCAAGGATTGTGCCCTAAGGGCTACTGAAATGCTGTAACGTGGTGGCCTAACAGTACAGCAGGACTTTGTGGTCAGTGGTCGTGCTGACAGTCATCTGTCACCGTGTGTGTCAGTAGAGAGAGCTAAAGCCAACCTCATGCTTCAGGTGATTCTCAGCATCCCTTCCTAAAAGGAAGCGTTTCACAGAACAGTTGATTTGTCAATAAAGATATTAAAAACTCTTGTTACGTACTTTCTCTTCCATCTTAAGGCATTTGTTTGGGTTTATAAACACTTCTCTATCACAGTATAGACTTTCTTTCTCATATGTCCATGATTTGGCTCCATGATATGGCAGGAAGATAGCAGATTGGCAGTGCAAAATTCTGAGAAACTGGGGGGTTTGGGGATTGTTTTTTTGTTTGTTTCTTTGATTTTGTTTTTTTTGGGTTTCTTGGGTTTTTTTTAATTTGTTCTGGGTGGGGTTTTTGTTTTGTTTTGGTGTGATTTTTTTTTTTATTTTTTTTTTTGTCTGAGGGTTTGTTGTTTGGGGTTTGGTTTTGTTTTGTTTTTAAATATACTGAAATAATTACCAATAGAGCTAGACTTTGGACATAATTAGGCCTCAGATGAGCTACTGTTGAGGTACCAAACTTGTCTCAATCTCTGTCACTGAATCAGAAGAGCAAGTGTGTCACTTAAGCAACTGCATTTTAGTAAACAGATTATTAGTCTTTTTCCTAAAGCTATCAAAATTGATAATATCTATTAAAATTATTCAATTCTGTCTTTATACTGCAGCTTTTGGGTAGTTTTTTTTTTATCCTCTGAAAAACTTAGTACAACTGTAAGGAAAGGAGTCCCTGTTCTGGGGACTAGCTGCATCTTTTCTGAGGTTGAGGCTTGCACTGTTCTAAGTATCTATCCTTGTTCCTATTTGCAAAGTGAAAGGAGGTGCTTTTTACTGGGTTTATATTAAGAGTGATTCAGTGGGTTCAGAGTGATATTATTCTTACAAACTTTTATAAGAGATCTGTACTTAAAAACTACAGGCTGAATGAAATACCAAGGTTGAAATTCCCACTTAGTTACACAGAGTGATGTGCCATCACTGGATGGAAAGAAGAGGCAAATATTTTAGATCTGTGATCTTGTCTTTCAATCCCTGCGCTCTTTTTCAGTGAATGGTGACATAAGCTACTGTCTGTAGATTTCAAATGGGTAAAAACCACCAAAATCAGTAAGAACCGAGAACCACTGGTCTAGATGCACTTCTGGAAAGATGTAATTATAGAATCATAGATGGGTTCAGGTTGGAGGGGACCTTAGAGATCATCTAGTTCCAACCCCCTGCCGTGGGCAGGGACACCTCCCACCAGACCAGGTTGCTCAACGCCCCATCCAGCCTGGCCTTGAACACCTCCAGGGATGGGGCAGCCACAGCTCTGGGCAACCTGTTCCAGTGTCTCACCACCCTCACAGCAAAGAATTTCTTCTAAGATCTCATCTGAATTTCCTCTCTTTCAGTTTAAAACCATTACCCCTTGTCCTATGGCTCCGCTCCCTGATCAAGAGTCCCTCCCCATCTCTCCTGTAGCCCCTTTAGGGACTGGAAGAGGCTCTATGGTCTCCCCGGAGCCTTCTCTTCTCCAGGATGAACAACCCTAACTCCCTCAGCCTGTCTTCATAGGAGAGGTGCTCCAGCCCTCTGAGCGTCTTCATGGCCCTATGCTGGACCCGTTCAAACAGGTCCATGTCCTTCCTGTGCTGAGGACTCCAAAGCTGGACACAGTGCTCCAGGTGGGGTCTCAGGAGAGCAGAGTAGAGGGTAGAATCGCCTCCCTTGACCTGCTGGCCACGTTTCTTTTGATGCAGCCCAGAATTCCTCTTCTCACTGATACCCTGCCTATTACCAAATTGTTCCTTTTTACCATTTAAATCCAAAGAACAAACGAACCCATCCAAAGAGCCAGGACTGTGGGTGCTGTACTGTCAGTTGATGCAAGAAGCTGTCAGAAGGAGCTTGAACTTCATCTTTTCAGTGTAATGGGATCCCTGGTATCTCCCTACGTGTTCAAATTCTTGTGTGTGACAAAATTATTTTTTTCCCATTTAAAACTAACATGGATAATCATCTGAAACTCTTATTACTTATCAATTAGGTAGTTCTAGTGTATAGATTAAATAGTCATCTTCTTGAGATGGGCTAAATTTAGCAAACTGGGAGGAATAAACCACAGTCTTTTGGCTCTTTCAAGGCATCTTGGTAAGACTTTCACAGCACAACAGCACTTAACGAAAATCAAATACATTACTTTTAAGAAATGGTCACTGATCAAATGATTCAGTTAGGTTGGAAGCCACCCGAGTTGAAAACTTTCAGCTTGAGCTGTTTCTCTTACTCTGAGCTTTCTATGTGAGCTCATTTATTAGCTTTTCTGCT
>JAOXNO010000002.1:19437122-19455531 GCA_028565335.1 Limnodromus scolopaceus | reverse complement strand
TACAGTGAGGGTGGTGAGGCACTGGAACAGGTTGCCCAGGGAAGTCGTGGATGCCCCATCCCTGGAGGGGTTCAAGGTGCGGCTGGATGGGGCTTTGAGCAACCTGGTCTGGTGGGCAGGTTGCCCAGGGCAGGGGGGTTGGAACTGGATGATCTTGGGGGTCCCTTCCAACCCTAATGATTCTATGATTTTAAAAAGGCCCAAGTCCCTCAGCCTCTCCATGTGAGAGAGATGTTCTAGTCCCCTCATCGTTGTAGTCCTCTGCTGTACCCTCTCCAGCAATTCCTTGTCCTTCTTGAACTGAGGAGCCTAGAAGTGAGTGAAGGACTTAAATGATTTGCCTTCCTGAACCGCAGCCGGCGAGCACATCTCTGAATTGGTGATATTTGAAATAAATATGGGCATTTATGTCTACGGGACTGTGGACACCCCCCTCCGGCTGGTTATTCCACCTGGAGCACAAGTTCTCGAGCAGCTCATAGTGCTTGTGTTACCCTCTGGTCAGAGGGTTTCTCGTTGGATGTTGGCAAATGTATAGAGAAAGTGTCAGCGTGGAAAAAGATGGAAACAGAAAAACACAAAGGAGACGTGCTGGGCCTGAACATACTTCCCAACAAAAAGCTCTCAGCGAAAGCTGTTACACTTGAATGACTCATAGCATTCCCTTGTATTTAAAATGTATTTAAAATTTATAACTCAACTTCAGGGGACAGCGAATGACTTCTGGTAGCTAGTAGTTACATCAAAAGTTCAGGTTGCTTTAAAATGTGGGAAATTATGGTTGAAAACATAACTTAACGGTGTCCTGCAAGTTTGTGGAAGGATCAGGTAGAGAATGCTTGGTACATCGCCCTTTCTGTGCTTGAACTTTTGAGGACACTGGGTTTGGACTCTCCATTTGCATCATGCAAGTCCTAAAGAATGTGTTTTATAGTTATTTCCTCAGAGCTTAAAGGTTTGTCATAATGATCCAGAAATCTAGATTTTTATGAAGACTTCCAGAGCGAAGATATGTTGTAGCTTAAACCTATAAATGAAGAGTTACTTGGCATTTACCTCTTAAATCATTCAAAAGAAATATGTTCTTATGTGCACCACTTGGGAAATTTCTTATTTACGCAGAGATAAAGAAGGAATGATTTCATACTCCTTCAAAACACAGAATCATTTAGTCAATAGTATATTCTTCTTACTCTGGCTTAAGAGGAACGTTTTGCCTGGTAGCAGTTCAACAACAGTGGAGAATGTTGCTTAGGCTCCTGTTGTTCATAAAGAGCTTTTACAGCTGTTCGCCTCTGATGTAATGGAAAATAAGTGATGCAGCACAGGATTTTCCCCCAAAATGCATCATTGTTATCTCTGCACAATGCAGAATGTGAGCAATGTCCTCGCCGAACAATGGTGAGATTGTTTTGTTTCACCGCTATATTGCGCTGTAAATATTTACACTGTTTGAGAAACACAGGCTTTCATTGTCCGTGATGTAAATCTATGCATTTGGTTTTAATGGGCTTTAGTAATTTTGAAGATACAAACGCAGAGCAATTTTTCACTGGATTTCAGAACTAATTCAGGGTTTCGTGAACCCCAAAAGGATTATAGTAGAGAATGGGAGGTGGTCATAAATTGTCCATAGGTGTCACATGTATCACGTGGATCTGGGTATTAGAGTAGAAATTTGCCTGTAAATGTATGTTTGTGCAGATTTCTCTCACTGGTCTGTACATGTATTAGTATGTCCCTCTTTCCATTTCATTATAATTCATTAACATTTGCTCTCAAAACCCACAGATTATCATATGGAGTGCTTTGCCAAATCATAACAATCATGTGGGTGTTTTCCCCCAAAGGATTTGCTGTTATTCTGGAGGTCTGGGGTGTTGCCTTGTCCTTGATGTCACTTGCTGTCTTTCCCTGGCGTGTCACAGTTCTGTGGGTTTTGGCTTTTGCCCATGAAGAGGAGGGAGAGGAGGGGTTTCTGGGTCCAATGGATGTACCCTGGACCCTTCTGCGCCGATGGTGTGGGATTTGCGATTGCAGGGGACCAACTGCAGCAATCCTAGTGGGCCATTCCCAAACCTGTGCTCACGGCTGTCTGGAGAGTAAGTCTTATGAGGAGAGGCTGAGGGAGCTGGGGGTGTTCAGTCTGGAGAAGAGGAGGCTGAGGGGAGACCTTATCACGCTCTATAACTACCTGAAGGGGGGGTGTAGAGAGGCGGGGGTCGGTCTCATCTCCCAAGTCACAGGAGATAGGACAAGGGGAAATGGTCTCAAGTTGCACCAGAGGAGGTTTAGATTGGATATTAGGAAACATTTCTTCACCGGAAGGGTTATCAAGCATTGGAATGGGCTGCCCAGGGAAGTGGTTGAGGCACCATCCCTGGAGGTGTTCAAAAGACGGCTTGACGTGGTTCTCAGGAATATGGTTTAGTGATCTTTATTTCTTATTTATTTTTTTGTCAGAGTTAGGTTGAAGGTTGGACTAGATGATCTTGAAGGTCCCTTCCAACCTAGACGATTCTATGATTTTCCTTTAAGAATTTGACATTGTATGAAATCTCACTGCTGCATGCTCTAACCTTAATTTGTGTGGTTTCGTGAGGAAAAGCTGCACTGACCATTGCATCACCCATCTGCACGCTTTGATGGAATCCATGTAGGTTACTGCTGTGCAACACTTCTGGACACATAGTGAAGAAAGAAAAGCAGCTTTTCACATCCCTGGAGGGGTTCAAGGCCAGGCTGGATGGGCCTTTGAGCAACCTGGTCTGGTGGGAGGTGTCCCTGCCCATGGCAGGGGGGTTGGAACTCGATGATCTTGAAGGTCCCTTCCAACCCAAACCATTCTATGATTTTCTCAAAGCTGTAGCAATAGGTGTGCTGCTGTGGCTTGTTGTTATCTGACAATGAGTATTACGAAGAAGCAAGTCATCACCCATATCTTTAAGAAAAAGATTTATTTGAGCCATTGATCAAGACAAACAAATTTTTGCTCTGGAGAGGAGAATGCCCCTTTTGTAAGGGGGACACTACCTTCTCAGAAGGGCAGTCTCTACTTCTGGTGGGATCGTGGCTGAGCGTGATAACAAGGCAAGTCCCGTGCTGTGATTTACATCTTGCTTTGCAGCCAAGCTGTCAAGGCTCACAGCGATTGACGTGCTAGACCTGCTCCTTTGGGAAGCACCTCGGGGCAGGAAGATGTGTTTAATGTCGAAGGGGTGAGGTCAAACGGTGATTATCGAGTGGCACCCCCTTATGCAAATGGGTTGGGAAATTCAGCAGAGCAGGTAGAGCAAGTTGCTGGCTGAGAAAGCAGCAGCCCCGGCTGTTGACCTCTCCCAGGACCCCACTGTTAGGGCTTCCCAGTGCAGAGGATGAAGCTTTTGCTCTACCCCCATGTCTTTTTGCTTCTTGTAGTTAGAGACTGTCCCAGGGATTATTGCTGATGTTCTCGTGGACTGTTTCATCAACAAATATACAAGGAGAGTACTTAAAAATGTTTATTATCTAGCAACTGCTGATGCTGCTGATGCAGGTGAGTTGCTATTAGTAGTGGACAAAAGTAATATTTTTTTTTTCTCTGTAATGACTGTATTATTTTCTTATCGGAACAGAGGGGAGTGACATTTGGTTTTTTCTGAATGCTACCAAGCTAGTGCATAACTGCACTTAGCAGCTGATTTGACTTGAAGGGGACAGGTTTTAAAGAATCTGTTTTTCAGAGGTGCGGATCTCGCTCAGCTTCCACTGAAATCAAGGGAGGCGGTTGCTGAGAGCTCTGGGACCGTTATTTATTGATACTGTAGTTTAACAGCTCACTTGTTGAATTGCATGATGTTTGTAAAAGGAATCATATTCTTATTTTGAGAGCAGTCAGCCAGAGCTGGCAGATACCTCTATTTCTCTGTGTTGTGTGTAGTCCTACAGCTATGTATTCCTGTATATTGAGAAACTTTCGAAGGGAACATGGGTAACACGAAGGATCTCTTGTCCCCTTTCTAAGTCTTTATTTTCATTTCAACTACATAATAACATGTGGTTTGTTTTCTTTTAATTATTAGAAGAAAAATAAGTCCTGAAGCTGATTATTTTTAGGACGCTAGCAGGTGGAGGAAAGGAGGAACTGAGATGATAAATGAGAAGTTGCAGCTGAGCTGGTAAACAATGGGAGATAAATGGGCAGAGGCATAGCTGTAAATAGCAATAATCCTGAATTATATTTGCCTGGTCTGAGTACAAGGGTTCTTTTCACTTCTAACGTTGTAGTGGCCCTGAAACATGAAAAGTACTGCGGGGAAAGAAGCGTTCATTTCTCCCCCTTAAGCTCCCTTGATTAGATTCGTTTGTCAAGTTAACAAACGCATGTGAAGTGCGTGAGGCTTGATAACATCTCCTAAATAATGCTGTTAACAAAGTACTGGTTAAGCTACAGTAAAACAAAATGAAACACAGATGCAGGATCCTGTTTTTGAAAATGCACATCTGTCCTCTCTAGGAGAGGATTATGTAGGCTGTATTAGTAGGGGAGGAGGCTGGGCGAGCTCAAAATAAAATAAATAAAAGCTTCAAACTGGAGCCAACACAAGCTAATAGGATTGGAAATATTTGCAAATACGGAAAGATGTGGCATACAGAAAGATGTGGCATACAGACCGTAGGCATAAGCTGTATCCAGCTGAAATGCCAGGGTAGATAAGCAAAGTTAAGATGCACACAGGAATTTGCGGAGGTCACTGGATTCGGACTTCTCTTACCTTCAGAACAACAACAAAAAACAAAACCAAAAAACAAAGGAATATTTTTTTTTTTTTTTTTTTAATGAGACTCTGAGATTTCACATCAAGACCTCCGGCAGAAGAACAATTCCAGAGCTGTGCTAATAGATTATTTCATAAAATCACAGAATGGTTTGGGTTGAAAGGGACCTTCAAGATCATCGAGTTCCAACCCCCCTGCCCTGGGCAGGGACACCTCCCACCAGACCAGGTTGCTCAAAGCCCCATCCATGGCCTTGCACACCTTCAGGGATGGGGTACCACATTTCAAATTCCACATTTCAAATCTCCCTAGGAGAGAGTAAGCCAGCTGACGGAGATGTTACACCATCTCACAGCAATCGGAGGTTTCTTCGGAGGGTTTCCGTTCCTGTTTGGGTTGGTCAGGTGGAGGGGGAATTTCAGAGGATCGGAGGTCACGGCAGGGATCCACCAAGCCTGGGGGCAGCACTTTCCACCCTGCAGCTGGTGGGTCCCCTGAAGTCCACAGCCTGTGTCCACTCCATGGCAGGACTTTCACGGCGATGCACAGTGCCTGGATTATCTGGACAGCAACGATCTCTTGCTTTATTTTTAACCCACCCAGGTGATTATCAAACGACTGACCTGTGTGATACAGCTCGTTGCCATTAACGGGGGCTGGAGGGTTGAAGAAGAGTGTAGGATGCCTTGGGACAGTCAGGAATAACTATGGGTGAAATTCCTTCCAATTCCCTTCTGTCGGTGACTATCATCCTGCTCACACCACAACTTCCAAGGGTTGTTTTTCGTGCGCATAAAGACAGATTCTTTTATAATCCAGAGTGTATTGTACTTTAAATGGGAAAACAACTGTGTTATTCCCCCTCCCGTGAGTAATGCAAAGTATGTGTGCACACCTACATACATCCTCAGGATGCTTCTCCTTGGATACGGCCGGTGGAGATCTGTAGCCAGTGCCGCCACAGCTCCAGAGCTTCTGCTGGAATTCTTTCTCGGTGGACTTTCTGAAGTATAAATGAACTGATAGAATCCGCAGTTCATACTGCATGTTTTTAGCTTCTGGCAGATGCCAAACCATGGGCAGGAAACCATAATTTGTGTTTAATTTCCCCAGTCTAGCTGGGAACCTTTGGCAAAGAGCAGTTTAGCCTTTATTTTGGAACGCGTAACGGGCAGCGGGTGGCAGGTGAGGGACAGCAGACTGGTGTCCTCCACCTGGGTTCTTCCAGTGGCACTTCTCAGTGTAACAGTCCGGCAATTCGCGGGCTGTTGGCCTCGTCTCGTGGCCCAGTTACATTCTTCTTTTGTCAGTTGGGAAACTGAGGCCCTGATGGGTGGTAGAAGTGGGGCTTCAAGTGGTCTCCAAGCTTCTTCTACTACAGCAAGGTTACCTGTTGTGGTGGGTTGTCCCCTCTCATGTCGTTAAAGCTCGTAACCCAGGGAAACCTTATTTTCTGCTTCTGTCTCTGTCAGGACACGTACGGCTCAGGGGAAGGCCCCAGCCACCAGGCCCGAGTCATGTCCATGCTTTTCCTTCCTTTTTTTCTTCTTAACTACCCTCAGAGACGGTTTGTCCCATTTCCTCTGGATCCGAGTGTTCTCGCTGAGCTTTGTGGTTCCAGCAACGCAGTGAGGACCCAGCTGATGTGGTTCCAGGTGTCTGCTGGCATTTTTAGTCGGTGTTTTGCGTGCCCTGCAGAGAGCACCACTGGACTCCCCGGGTGGGTGACATCTTAGCTCCACTGAGGATTCCACTGTGGGCTCCGAGGCCGGGATTTTGACCTCTTTTGCCTTTTTTGGCCTTGGTTTCTGAAGGCTCTCTGCAACAGCATTACTGCTGTTATCCATTGTGCAGGAATAAATGTGGCTATAGATAGGGGGGACAGGAGAGCTTCAGGCTGTCCTTTGTCCTGGCATTTCCATCTGCCCCAGCCAGGTCTGCAGGAAACTTCCTTGGCCAAGAGGAGTCTGTATTTGTGGTTCAGTGGCTGTTGGCAGCATCAGTAAAGGAATCCCTAAAGGGCCCAGCTATGAAAACAGGCTTAGCTTTATTACTGTTTGCTGAATGTCCAAACTCCTAAGAAGTTTTCTTACGTGTTTTCCTCCAGTGAATAATACGTGAACAGCCACGGGGGCAGGAGAGAACAGGATGTCTCCTCCTTCACAGACAGATGACCTGGTTCCTGCATGTGTTCTTTCTCCCTGTCCTGCCATCCCATGATTACTCCAGCTTTCCAGGCAAAAAGGAGGCGGGAAGTCCTTTTTCCGTGAACAAAACAGCAATCATGGGACTTCCCTTGCACATGTGGTTTGTGAGCCAAGTACCACACAGGGGATGAGGAAGCTGGGCCTTCATCTGCCATCTTCTGGGTGATTGTGCTCAGCTGTTGGGTGGTTGCTGTAGCCATGAGTGATGGCCTGAACACCTAACTGGAATCCTGAAGAGAAGGGAGTATCTAGGAGCAGGTGAGCCTTTTTCGCAGGCCCCCAGTTTGATGTGCTTGAAGCTTGGATGTCTCTTCAGAGGTGCCCACCTCCTCACCCCTCCTCAGGGAGCTCGTGGTGTTAGTTTAGCTGCAGAAAAAAGTCCCAAACTGCTTGTTGTAACTTGCTTTGTGTTGACTGGTATTGCTTTTCTGGCATCTGCTTGCACTTGGTGCTGCAGATGGTCTGTCGACTCATGTAACTTTATCCTTTAATTAGCCCTGAGGAGTTAACGTGCTTCAGGTTGAGATGGACAGGCTTTGAGTATGTGCATTATTAGGGACCTTCCAGATTGGGGATGCTGCAGTGGGGCATCTGGGTTAAGTTTAGAGCTTTTTCTAAGCCAGCCTTGAACAAAAGCAGGCTTTATTAGAGCATCTGCTAGGCTTCTTTTCCAGGGGAGGGCTGTTTCACAGCATCTTTGAATAACTAATTGGATTATATCTGCTGGTTGAGCTCTTTCAAAGAATTCTAACATGCGCTATCCTCGAAGTACCTGTGGAAAAACGGGTTTGACTTGTCTGTCATGATCAGAGGAGTTTAACTGTGTTTTCTAATAATTTTCCATGTTTTCTTTATGGTAGTAACCTGCTCTTGCCTGCAAGCCCGGAACCCTTTTTGTGGGGGACACAGAGTGGGATCCATCTCCTTCCCCTTGGCTCAGCTCTCGCTGGCAGCAGCACAGACCGTATTACCCGGCGTATTTTCATTGGAGCTTAACGTTCTCTGGATTTCATTTCCTTATGTTTTCTTGGGAAAACACCTTCCCTTCCTGCTTTGTTTATTGCAGTGTGATATTCCTGTCTTGGCCCACGTTTATCTCTCCTCTGGCACTATTGGCTCGGCTCTTTTAGAGGATGCAGCTAAATAGGTGTGTGGAGGACCTGGGGAGGTTCTGTGTTATCTCTTTATCGAGAAAATGTTATTTATTGCTCTGCCCTCCAGGAAGGAAGTGTCCTTGTTGTTGCTTGCTTATGTGTATAGATGTGTTTTATTTTTAAAATCAGTGATGCCTAGAAGTCACAGAGGCATTGCCTTCAAAGCTCTCATGTGTGAGCTGTCTTGGTGTCTGTGGAAGTAATATAAATCCTGACCACGTGTCAGAAGCACTTCTGAATTTGGCTGAGCCCTCGAATGAGCACAATGCATCATCCAGCAAATTGAGTGTGTGATTGGGGAGCAGCAGGCATTGCCTGCATTCTTGGTTTTGCTCCTGACTTCCTCTGTGACCTTTGATAACTCTTTTCCCCTCGGTGCAAAGAGGATACTGAACTCTCATTCCCTGTATAAAGTGCCTTGGGATATGTAATTTATATTTTTTTTCTTGCTGTTTAATCAAAAACAGTCAAAAGATTTGATCCTGGTTTTGTTTTACACAACTGCAGGACTCCTGTGGAGTCTGATGGGAATAGAACCAGACGAGCATCTTTTGCAGAATCAAAAACCTAGGAAGCTTCGCCCATCTTTAAAATTTCCAGTGAATTAAATATTCAATTAAAAACATGTGCAATATATGTTAAAAGTATGCGTTAAATGTTAGGCTATTCTACTTTCTAACTGTTAAGTGACATGATATATAGGGCATCTATTCATCCTCTGGTTAGTGCTTTCTCAGGTGCAAAAACAAAGAAAAAGTTGGTGTGTTGTGGAAACAGAAGGACGGAGCATCATCGAGTTGCCCTATTTAGCATAGTCCCTGCTGTGCTAATTCCCCTCTAATCCTTTCTTTAAACACAATTGATTGTGTCTCATTTGTGGCAGGTTACATTCCAAATAAACTCTCCACGATCCTACATGTTTCAAAAAGCCTTTTATTTAATGTAACTTCACTAATCTGATAGAAGGTATGGCTGATTATGCCTGCCTTTCAGATTAGCGTTGCAAATTTTGGCTAATTTGTGTCTATCGCTGTCTTTCCTG
Organism: Limnodromus scolopaceus; assembly: GCA_028565335.1. Lineage (NCBI taxonomy): Eukaryota > Metazoa > Chordata > Aves > Charadriiformes > Scolopacidae > Limnodromus > Limnodromus scolopaceus. Next base: position 19,446,370 of record JAOXNO010000002.1, on the reverse strand, counting down.
TGTGTAATGCTTCCCTGTTGTATTAGCAAAAGAAGGATAAAGTGCATGTAGTTCAGTGGATTCCCGATCCCTAGCAAGGGATTTTGATTATATTATTCTCTAATAGCCTTGGGAAAGGAACGGCTCACGTGATGCGTTTTTCTGTTGCCAGCTGGTACGTGTTTATATGAATTGCTGGAGCCAAATGCAGGCCACTGACTGTTTTTAACCAAAGCTACGGAATTCGGCCCGATTCGGGACGATGCCCGAGGGGGTTTGATCCCGCGTGGAAGGGGTTGGAAACCACCTGCCTGAGCTTTGCTCTCTGCGCCTCCAGGTAGCACATTCACACTGTTCTTCCTCCTCCTCCCAATCCATGCAGACCTGGGCGTCATCCCCACCCTCTGGCTTTACTCTTGGACTGCTTTCAGGACTGGCTGATAATTTATTTATTGATTCATTTGCATAAATTGTGCTCTGACGTAGTTCTAGCTCCTTAAAACTCCTGTGTCATTTCTCACCAAACTCTCTCCTGTTCAGAATCCAGAGAGAAAATAAGAGGTGCACCTTGTTCCAGTGGATGGTTTAGCTTTGGTTTAGAAATAATTGCATTTCAAATTGCTTTAACATCATCTAATATTTTTATTTTTCAGGTGCAAAGCCTGAGAATGGCACCGAATGAGCGCTGCCTTCAAGCCTCCTTCCTGTAAATGATAGGACCAAACAAGACGGTGTGATGAACATGCCACTGCATCAAATCTCTGTCATTCCAGCTCAGGATGTTACCTCTTCCCGAGTCTCCAGGAGCAAGACCAAAGAAAAAGAGGAACAGGTACTGTCAGATATGCTTGAAGTTACCTAAGTATAAAACAATCAGGGTTATCAAATCAAACCTGGTTCTGATCCAGAGCCCCAACTCCTGGCATGATTGCTGCGTTTCGTGAAGATGGATGTTACCAAATTACCTCTTTATTCTCATATTTGTCATTTTAAAGCAGCTGGTTGCAAAATACTAGAAAATGTTGTTGAGTAACTTCTGCAAAATACGAACTAAGACTCTCATTTGCATAAGAATTCAAGGCAGATAGGGGTTTTGGATGATGGCCCTAGTACCATTGTCACAGAAACTGTTATAGGTGTATTTTACCTTTTTACAAGAAAAGTAGTATGGGGTGTGAACCCTATATGTAGCCATGCATCCTGGCTTCTTGGCAGCATCTATGAACTGTGCTGGAATCGTAGAATGGTTAGAGTTGGAAGGGACCTCAAAGATCACCCAGGTACAACCCAGGGCAGGGGGGTTGGAACTCGATGATCTTTAAGGTCCCTTCCAACCCAACCCATTCTATGATTCTATAAGATACAGAGCAGCCTGCAGAGCGAGCGTGATCCTGTGTTGAGGAAATCTGCTGAGCAGTTGTAGATGGTTTTCGTGCCCTAGGTAACATCTGCTGTGGAAGAGAAGGACACTAGGTAAAGCTGAGAAAGAAGGCATTTGCATTTCGGTTTTGTAACTTTGGTACAAAGTCAGTGAAACCTCAGTCCTTTCACATTCCAGTTGTGTAACTTTACATTGCACAACTCGGCTCGCTGTTATTTCTCCGTGGTGTGGATGGCCTAGGCACAGTTCTCATGGATTTCTGCAAACACATATAATAGATATCCTGGAACAAGTGCAGCATTTCACAGCTTGATTCAAATGCTCTGGGTTTTCTTACCTTTACTACGTAATAGAAACACTCCCTAAAGCCTTGTCTGTGTGGGAACAACAGTAAGCGCCGCGAAGAAGTGCGTACACTGTGGTCTTAAAATGTTTTGAGTTGTACAGAGCCGCTTGCTAATCTGAGCAATATCAAACAAACCCCAAGCCGCAAATCAAAACCAGTACTACTACTTCAGAGATAAATAACGTTAAGTTTGCTTTGTTTGCTTTGTAATGCCAGGCTGTGTCCTTAGCCCCCAGTGCCTTGCCAGGTGTGTGCTTTGTCCATTGAGCAGGCTCGTGTCTGTATCTCCTCTCTTTATTCCCAAGATCTGGCGAAAGCCAAGGTGAAGTGTCAGCCAGCAGGTGAAATTTTGGCTTCCTTTTGTCCTTGCTCTTTCAAACTAGCTCTTTGGCTCGTCTGTACCTGCATCAGAAGAAGTCCTACTGAGGAGAGGCACAAGAAGCTCAGTGGCTTCTCGGTACCAGTGTGTGTAGAGAGGGAATTTTGCCATTCTGTGAAAAATCAGTGTTTGTCCTATGCCCCAGAAGAAAGATGCTTTGTGCCCTTTATACCTTACCTTTTGTGATTATGGATGTGTTTAATTGTCCATATTTGAAGTAGAGGTGCAGAGGAAAAGTTCTCAAGTGGAGCAGTTCAGATCCCTCACTGTTTCTTCTCTTTCACACTTCTGGTCAAGATGTAGCTCTTGGGTTTCAAGTTAAGGCTCGACTGAATTTAGTAAGAATTTTTCTTGCTACAAGAGCAAGTTTTCTGGGGTAATAATTTGTGACTAATAGTGAAGAACAGCAAGAATCTTTATCACCTTTATCGTTTCTCAGATTGCGTGATCTATAGTCCCTGGGCATGGGCTCAGAGCAGATTAACATGCAGATAAATACCTGCGAAAGTCTGAGGCAAAAATGCTACAGAATTTGAAGAGGTGGTAAAAGGCAAAGCTCCTGCCTACTGTTTCTGTTTTAAGTCCTCAGTGAGATGTATAAATAGCAGAGCCTGGTAGATTCTGCTTCAGGTTAGTGTCATTTTCAATATTTGAAACAGTTGAGAAGTGGAGTTAACAGTGTTTCATGGGACTTCGTCCATTTCCCCAGTAAAAATGGGGAAGGTCACAAAGGGATTATTGCTCTTGCATTTAACTCGATTGAACTGTTAGCTTTAAGGGCTATTAATAACCATCATTAGATTCTTACTTATCCTTCACTAAGAATAGCCTCATACTTACCTAATTTAAGAGGGAGTTACTCCATTGTTTGTGAGGTGCTACGTCCCCCCTCACCCCTGTTTGGTGATGGCGACGTTTCCTAACGTCTTAATGTATCCAGAAGTTAATTGCTCTCAGGATTTGGACTGGAAATGAGGAGCCAGCGCTGGCACGTGGCTGAGGTGTTGCTGTGGTTTGGTTTGGTCACGGCATTGCCTGTTGGAGGGCTTTGTGCCTCGCTTGCCAAACCGGACTGATGGGTACCAAGAGTTCTCAGTGAACGTTACTGCAGTGAGCGCAGCTCCCTGAGCAAAAGCTTCTCTGCTGCTCTGCTAAAAACGGGTGAGAACTTCACAACCACAGCCTCCTGTGCTGTGATCTCCATGGATCTCATAAGCAGATCAGGAATGGACGGGGTCAGTGACTGAATGAGAGAGGGTGAGATGTTGGTGGAAGTCATTTTGGATGCGTGGGGCTCTTTCTTCTCAATGGCCTGCACCCGGGGAGCAACACTGAGTTGTCATCAAAGATCACGTAGCGTTTATCACAGCAGCAGATGAATGTTCTAGTCAAATTTAAACTTGCTAATTCCACTTGAATCAACCCAAATTCCCTCCTCTCTTGTTCTCTAGAGGAACGACCTTCTTGTCTCCAAGCGCTGTGTAGTACTACTGGCTGCTGTGCGCTCAGCGGGGACGCTGTGATCATCTCAAACATCTCTAGGTGCTTCTAAGAGCTGTCATCTTGAAGATACTGTGACTTCTTAATTTTGTCTGGGTGAAATTATGGTGAGAGAAATTCGTTGTGCTTCGTCTTGCTAAATTTCTCCTGCGTTCTTAATGGTCTCTTGCATCCTGTAACAGGAAAGACAGTATGGCCTATTGATTCAAATAAGGCATGTCTTACTGGAAAAGCAGGACTTACTTGAAAAACAAGGGGAAAAAAAGGCAGTAGATGCATTTGCAAGAATTTTTAATCATAGATCAGTAAAGATCATTGATGTAAAGGAGTGTGCTTTACGTTGTTGAATCCAGCATGACACTTGGAGAGCTATTACGTTCTTTTTGAGGTACAGAAGCACTCCATGACCTTTTTCATTCACTTCTTTGGACTTTGTGCTGTGAGTGTGGGCTCTGACTGGCTGAGCTTGATCCAAATACTCAGGCATTTGTAAGGCTGTGTGTGTGTTTGGGTTTGCTTGCCCACTGATCCAAATCGTTCATTAAGCAGCCGGGCTGCAAACCCTTTGAGAATTTCACCCCTTCTTATTTTTATACTGAGGTTTTTTGTGTTTATGTGTCACCATGTAGCATATTAGCACCGTGCCCGGCATTATTCCTTTGTTAAATTGGCTTTGTATGGAAACTGGTTAACTACCGAAGGATTTTTGTCTGAATATCCTTTAACTTTTCCGTGGGAAGCAGAACATGTCCCTTGTTCTGCTGCTTATAGGCTTGGCCACAAAGTGGGAATTGCGAAGTCCTTTCCTGACAATTCAAACCGTAACTTTTACTTGGCATGGTTTTTTCAATAGATCATAAAGCATTTCTTGGGAAACACTGATGTTGCACTTCCTGCTTTTTAAAAAGCAGCATTTAGACAATTTTTTGACAGAACAGACAGCATGTGACAGAAGCACCCCTGAAGAGCTGCGGGGAAAATGCTTTAATTTCTACAGTCTGGGAGCAGGTGGGAATATCTCCCGAATATATCTGAGGATACATGAAATGAGTGGGAAGGTTGTAGCATCCTTCTAAATTGTGTTCCTGCAACGATGCTGTCGTGCATCAGCCTAAACCAGCCCAAACCACAACAGCGTGATATTTCCATGGCTGATTTCTATGCTAAAACAGAGGTTTTAGTACAAGCCTGTGCAGGAGCAGCTGCCTGCATGTACTGTCGCTCTGATTACCTTTAGCAGGTCAAACAGTATAGTGAGGAGCGCTGAGTAAATAGGAAAATCACTTGAAAAACTGCTTTACACCAATTTACAGCACTTTGCCGTTGCTGTCAGGTGCTCCTGCGAACGTACTCTCGCAGGGCATTGCCTTTTTCTTTAATCCTATAAAGATCTTGGCGTCTGGCGGTGGTGTCAATGCCTCAGGTGCTCCTTCTGCCCCTGCCTTCTCCTGGGTTGCCAGCATTCCCACCCCTCGCCACCTTCAGGGCGTTCTGCTTCTCTCCCATGTGTTCCTGGCAAGAGCATCCCTCACCTCCCCTTCCGTGTGGCACCTGGAGAGCTGGCAAGAAGCACACAGCAAGTGGCCAGGCCGGGATTAAGCCGGTGGAATTTGGGATTTAATTTGTTTGTCTCTTACTGCCCTGCTAGAACGGTGTTGGGAAGTCCCTCGGGTGGCAACGCCATCCTTCCTCCCATCTGTCAAAGAGGGCCGGCACTGATTTGTGAAGGGCTGCAGGTCTATGGATGAAAGCTGAGCAGCTGGAAGGGTTTGTCGCTAGATCCTTTGAGGTGACGCTTTGCCAGCGTCCGGTTCTGCTGAGCTGGCCCAAAGCTCTGCTGGAGAACGTGGTGGGCACGGGGTGCGTGGAGAGCGGAGGGTTCTTCCCCCTGCAAGGTAGGCATCGCTTCATCTCGGCCGTGGCGAACGTGCAAAATGCTGTCACCTTCCCAAATTCGTCTTTTTTTTGTGTGTGTTTGCGTGCAGGATGGGAAGCTGGTCCTCTCAAGTCCTGCTCTTGGAAGCTCAGAGCACGGTGCTCCCCAGCAAACCCCAGTGAAGGGTGCAGAGAGGAGGGAGGAAGGGGATGGGATGGTATGAGGATGGGGATGGGGTGGGGGGAGCTGCTCCCTCTTGAGTGGTCCTAACACACCAAAAAAGTGGGATCACACTGTTTGGTTCTGCATCGTGTTTGTCTTGGAGCAGGCACATGGTGTGTGTGTGAGGAAAGGAGCTTCTGAGAAAGATGGCTTCTGCGTGGAGATGCCTTTCGTAGTTCAGACAGCGGGAAGTGGTTTCTGAAAGGGATTTGAATGAGAAGAGGAGAAAACCCTTTCTTTTAAAAACATGATAAAAACTACCAGCAGCTGATAGAGCAGCAGAATTTCGTTTCATGCAACTACACTTCAGAGAAGAAACTTTGGAAGTTTCAGGTTTTGCCGTTTGTCTGTGATCAGACTCATTTCGATACGATCTCTGCTTCGATACCATCTGCTTATTGCTTTGGTGTCTCAGGACCAGAAACTTAGAGTTAATTATTATCATCTGTAGCTGTTACATTAACCTGAACTCTTAAACCACCTCTCCGATATTAACACAATCTCTGTCTAGCTTTTACTAGCAGTTCCCTTGAACAGGCTGAGAGTTATTCTTTGAAAAATATGATTTTCTGAAAGAAGGGCTGGTGCTGTTTAGTTATGTGATACCCAAGTACGTTTTGGTGGTGGTGTTTAGTGGGTCTGTTGACGTTTCTGATGTATGTGAAGGTACAACAGCTTTTCTATTAAGGGAGCCCTGGATCTGAGCTCGTTATCTTAGAGTTTATATTTTTTTTTTCTCCCCTAGCAAAAGCGTACTTGCTCGTTTGCATGAGAAGTGTGTGTCAGCCGTGATCCCATGGCGAGGTGTATGTGGGTATAAATGTCTGTGTCGGTACAGAGCGCCTCTGAAATACTCACAGCTCCACAAAAACACGGGTCCAGGTCCTACTCACGCTTCGCGGCGATTTCCATCATCCAGTGGCTATACTGTGCTTTAAAGTGATGCTGTTGGGTTCCTGCAAAGCTGATTTTTACAGTTCTTTGGGTTTTTTTAAAGGTAATTTCTCTAAATGAGAGACACCAGAAGTACAGGGCTTTTTCTCCTACGGAATGTTTTCCCTCCTGCATTGATGCATGACGAGTGACTGTTGGTTTGCTTTCTCAGACAGGTATGTTTCTTTACTTTGGGGTTGTTGGGGCTTTTGGGGCAGTTTTGTTTAAGTTCTTTTTTTGTTGTTGTTGAAAGAAGAGCAAAGATGAAAAATCCTGCCAGGCAGGCATGCTGTGGCGTGGTACCCTGAAGTACTTGGACTTCACAGTTTTTACAACTGTCTAGACTTCAAGTTGCTGATTTCCCTTTAAACCTTGTACCCAAACAGTTTAAAAGTTTAACTTCTGAGTCAGAAGTTACATACAGGCTTAGATTTGCACCCCTGAACTTTGGTAATTCTGCTTGGCCTTTATGCTATTTATGAAGAATTCTTGATGGGGATAAGGGGAAGTTATTCTTTAGCAATCGCTCCTCCGTGCTTTGCTAAAATCTAGTCTCTGAGAATTACAGCCTTCAGAGTCAACAGTCCTCACACCTGGAAACAAAATCCACCTTTGGGATCTATTCAGCTTCTTGTGGTCCCAGAAGAGACGGTCTCTCGCCTGCTACTAAACAGGTTTCTCTTTTGTAGCAGACATTGCTCCTGTTTTAAGGAGCCGCTTGTGGAGATTTTTTCATGACAGCCACAATTCCAAGCACGTTTTTACTACTGAGCAAGCCCAAATGTGTGTTCGTTGAGGTCAGTGGCTGAAATTCAGAATTTCATTGTCTAGGAGTCAATTTGACATCTTCAAAGCCGAAGGGAAGGAATGAGATCACGTGTTTGTGGAGGTTTAAGTTTATTTACAACCCAATTCTCTCTTCTTGGAAATAAACACTACTTTGATGTTGATGCAAATAAGTAAAAATGGCCTGCTTATATATTTTTTTTTTAAATTTTATTTTATATGCCTGAATGTAGACTGCATCTGATTCTATGAGCATAGAACAAAGTTTTGGTATAGGCTTAACATTAGAACATTTTCAGCAATAAGTTTGTATCTTGTGCTGAGGTTTCTCAGGAACCTTAAAGAAATGGGATGTACACGTGAATTTTTTGTGTAACCTACTTGAATCTATATCAAAGCTAGATTTGGAGCCACAGGTTTCCAATGTGCCTTACTGCCTTGAAGAATAACTGCATTTCCTAAGCTTAAGTACTTTTATCTTGGAAAATCACTACTTTAGATCTCACAGACATGGAAGTATTTATGTCTATTTATCTCTAAAAAGTCAGTCAGACTTTTTTTTTGAACTCTCAAGTCAAGTTCCCTCTCTGTGTTAACTGGATCTAATGTGTGGTTGTGTTCGTTTAATTAAGTATATTGTACTTAGTATCTCAATGAACCTGTGGGGGTTTTGGAGGAATTTTTGGCTCCACTTTTATTTTTAAACTATACACTAAATTGCTTTAGGTGTGAAAAATTACTTGCTGCTTGATATTCTTGAATTAGCTTATAAGCAGGCATTTGTGGTTGTTACTTACTTGACTCATGCGCTTCCAATAGGAGATGAAACCTTTGAGATCTATGATATCTTCATATAAAAGCCAAAAGACTTCTTTTGCCTTTGCTTTCACCTTCAAGCCCATTATTCGAGGAAAAAAGAGGAGGGGAAAAAAAAAAAGTGTCTATGTTCCGTTCCTTATTTAATGTCTCTGTAGCACGTTGTTTGTGCCAAATGCTTTTCCTTTAGATAACATGCTGTGACATTGGAGAGTGCTTCATCCAGTCTGCAGAGCGTGGGACCGAGAGTTATCTTTTGGTTTTGAGTCTGTTGTGGTTTTGTAACCACATTCCTATTGCAAACAAACCCAGAGATCTTGTCCATGGGCAGAAAGAGTATCAGAACTGTGTGTTTCTTACGAGTCTTTCAATTCATTGATTCTCCTGATCTGCGAGGTAATATTCTAGGTTTATACATTACCGTCTTCGTGCAGAATTGTCTGGGCAAGAAATCCTCAGCTTTAGTAGAAATTTTGATCTTGTCCCAAAGGAAACAGGTTTCTGTGGCGTGTCAGCTATTTTCAGTCATCGTTATTATATTTATGTAGGGCTGCTTGTAACACTGCTGTGTTTACACTTCATCCCAAACTTCTTGGACAAGTTTCAGTATGCCCAGGAAGTGAGGCAACAGCACGTAATGACATAATTAAATACCATCACACACGCACACACTTAATTTGTCGGAGAGATTGCTGCTCCAGGACACACCAAATTTCTTTCCTAACCAAGAGGTGAAGGCTGCCAGGAGTAATTTGGAGTGAGGAGTCAGGAGATGCCTCCCTGCAAGCCGGGATTGTCCCCTCGCTGTGTGAAGCAGCACTTCCCAGCACCCTTGATGCTGACATTGAGAGGGAGCCCCTCCTGGGAGCCCCTGCCTTCCTCTGGCACCAGTGTCCAGCCCCATGTGCCCCATTTAGTTTGAGGAAGAGGAGGCTGAGAGGAGACCTCGTCGGTCTCTACAACTACTTGAAAGGACACTGTAGAGAGGTTGGTGCTGGTCTCTTCTCACAGGTAATTAGCGACAGAACGA
>JAOXNO010000002.1:19363703-19374098 GCA_028565335.1 Limnodromus scolopaceus | reverse complement strand
TGCCCATTCCCTCTTGTCCTGTCACTGGGCACCACTGAAAAAAGACTGGCCCCATCCTCCTGACACCCACCCTTTAACTATGTTTTTGGCATTTATGGATCCCCCCTCAGTCTTCTCCTCTCCAGACTAAAAAGGCCCAAATCCCTCAGCCTTTCCTCGTCAGAGAGATATTCAAGGCCCCTCATCATCTTTGTAGCCCTGGGTTAGTTAAATTGGTGTAAGTTCATCTGTGGGTGCTCTTTAAGCCTATTTCGAGTCAATTTAGTGTGCACTTGTGAAATGCAGAGATACCAGAGCTAATCCACTGTAGCCAGAAACAAAATTGCACTGCCTTAGCTAATTTGATTTTGAATTGGAACACTTACTGAGCAGATAAGGATGTAGGCATTTGTTTGCTGCTATGGCTACCTTTTAAATGAGCAAAACCAGAACAGTTTTTAAAAAGAGAAGCGGTAAGAGGAACCTAAATCCAAATCTTTAAAGTAAATCAGGGTGAACAGGGTTTTCTTTCTACTCGGTCATCTGTGGGGTGGGTTAGCACAAGTTTCCCGTGAGAGCCACGTTAGACTGGAGAAATCTTTCTGAGCGGTTGTGCCTGAAGCAGAAGAAATTCAGGCTGATTCTTAGAACTTCAGTTCATGCAACTGGGAAGAGGTTCACTGCAGTTCATGTGGTGGCTGCCACCCCACTGCAGGGACGTCTCTGCTCCTGGAATGGTAGGTTTTTCTTCAGTGTGCTGCCTGTAAATTCACCAAATTTGAATCCTTTTACCTGGGTGTCCTGGGCTGCGAATTTGCATCCGTCATAGAACTGTTTTTTGGGAAGCTGAGGTGTCCCTGAAGGTGGGGATGGAAGGGATGGGCATCCCTCTGTCAGCAGTTTGTCCTTGCTCACGGAGCATTGCGTGCCAGCTGGACTCACAGCTGGAAAATGTTTTGCTGGTGGTTGAAGAGCATCACAAAATCATAGAATGGTTTGGGTTGGAAGGGACCTTAAAAATCACCGAGTTCCAACCCCCCTGCCATGGGCAGGGACACCTCCCACCAGACCAGGTTGCTCAAAGCCCCGTCCAGCCTGGCCTTGAACCCCTCCAGGGATGGGGCAGCCATCATCTGGGGAGGCAGCTGAGCATCAATAAACCTGCAGACCCACAGAGCCGTTTACAGTGTCTTCAGGGGAGATTCACACTTCAAACTGATCATTTCTTGTTTGGGCCGTACTTGGATTGTTCCTGACTTCAGTCGGGGAGCTGCTTTGAATGAAATCGTTGCGTTTCTGTTGCATCCAACCCCATCTCTTCCATCGACGCTGAAAATTGTTGGCCTTTCAGTGTAAGGTTACCATATGAAATGGTAATGAAAAGCATATGCTGTCAAAGATTTATTCTCTCCGGGTTGTTTTAGCCAAGAAATAGATCAGATCACCGCGAATGGGAGGTTCAGTGGGAATATTTAGTATTTGTCCCTTTTCTCCCTTTATTTGGATGTTCAATCTGGGGACTGCTGTAATGAGCTGGGGGGTATGGGGAGCGCGTGTGGGTACATATTCACGTCTCCACAGGGGCAGCTACGTGCAATCACTGCTACAGATGGCATCGGATTGCTCACCTGTGAATCAGGCATTCAGGTATTAATCACGAGTGGGATTTCATCAGTAGTCACACTGCAGTGCCCTCTGTATTTTGGGCCTGAAATATTTCCATTCCTCCCACGCTACCATGTGTTTCCGAAAGAACACTGGCCTGTGTCTTGGTAAACACTTTGAATACTTGGGAGGCCGTGATTTTATTCTCAGAGACACCTGATAGTGGGTGATTCAGCATCGTTTCATATCCACCTTGTGATGCTGCTTATCTGTAAAGAGGAGAGGAATCAGGTGGGTACAGGAGCGATGTAAGCAGATGTATAAAGTGAATGGTCTCTCATTTAAAAGTAGTCAATAGAGATGTAACAAGATTCAATGTCTAAAAGTTCAAGCTAGATAAATTCAGGAAAAGCAGTGGTGGTCATCTGTAATAGGGTAAACTTGCCAGAATACTTCAGCATCTCCATCACCTGCAGTTGTGCTTCAGAAGAGATGCTCTGGTTCCAACTACAGGTTACTGGGGCTGATGCAGATAAAATTGGACAGTCTGTGTAACCAACGTGTCAATCTAGATGGTAACAACTGGTCCCTTTTGAGTTTAAAGACTATGACTCCACGTCCTGTGTGATCACGGAGTGGAACTGACTTCTTGAGTCACTGACTTCAGCCTCCTGCTGCGAAGAGGGAACCATGCCATACCATCCCTTCCATAATCTGATCCAGTTTTCATTTAAAAACAAGTGTAAAAGGACCTAAACTTATTACTGGCTGTCGCCTTCACTCTGTTTGTGATGGTGCCTGAGCCCTTGTTCAGCACAGAGGATCATTGGTTTTCCTTCTGGGTGAGAATAAATGTGATTATATGAAGTAAAAATCTGCATGTGTTTGATGTGAAGGGGGAAAAAAAAGGCCAGTCGAGAAAAATGGCAGAATAACAGTTTGTGTGGCCCAACCTCTGGGACAGTTTCCTTAAAAGATGTTTTTGAGAGATCCAGTGTATTCCAGCAGATACTGACCCAATCCTTTTTCTTTTTCCCTTTTTTTTCCCCAGGGATTCTAGAATGGCCATTTTGGACTAAGCTGGTGGTTGTGGCTATTGGTTTCACTGGAGGACTTCTGTTCATGTATGTACAATGCAAAGTGTATGTACAGCTGTGGAAGAGACTTAAAGCTTATAACCGAGTAATATATGTACAAAACTGTCCGGAAACTAGCAAAAAGAACATTTTTGAAAAACCTGCACTAATGGAGCCAAACTTTGAAAGTAAGGAAATGCTTGGGGTTCACCATTCAGACACAAACTCTTCGCATTACACGGAGCCAGAAGACTGTGCTGCAGAAATCCTTCACGTCTGATTGCCGGGTGGGAGGGGTGTTTTCTGTACGTCCTCGAAGATTTAAAATCCCTTTGTTTACTTGCAAACTGCTCTACCTTTTTAAAACCGGCTAACAGCTGAGGGCTGGCGGATGGATTATTATTTTATTTTTTTTTTTTTATTTACATTTCTTTTCCATCGGAATTTTTTTTAAATCCCTTTGGCACATCGATGTCATCGTGATTTCATACCTCTCGACGTTTTGTCTCTCGTACCGGCCCATCCAGGAGCCAGAGGATCCTGGGTTAGAAGGGTTTGGTGTCGAGCAAAGCCGCCAGCGAACTGCCATCAACTTCACGGAGTCTGTTACTTTAGAGGATGACTCTAAATGATTCTGGAATATGTGTAGAGTGGGGTTGGTTTGTCTGTTTGTCTGTTCGTTAAGCCTGATGAAGGAGGTCGTCCCAGATACCGAGGGAAATGAGAGCCCTAGAGTCTAATCTGCCGCTAACCCTGCCACTAACATTTTGTCTTAGGCAGCAGGTGTTAAAATTTTGCTTTACATATCGTGATGAGACTTACAAAGCATATAGCACTTTTAAAAAAAAAAAAAATCTTTATTTTGTAATATGTATGTCAAATGAGAATGAAACTTGAAAGAATGTGTCATTTTCGAAACATTTCTTCGTTCTTTACCCCATATATTATTCTGGAACGTAAACCTCTTGCCTTATAAGAAAAAACAAAAAAAAATTTAAAAAAAATCCAACCTGTGGTTTCCGACACACGCCCACATTATCTTACTAAACATAACACTAAAAAAAGCTCTGCCTCTTTGGGTTTCCTTTGAGAAGCAATTTTTTTTTCAAAGGGTATTGCACTTGTGACTTGTACGGGGAGCAGAGGATGTGCACAGCGTTTGGTTTCAAGGCGTAATGGTTTCGATGCTCTCTTTTGGGGACTGGGTTTGCTTTTTTTTTGGTGGCTTTTTTTTTTTTAATAGGTCAAACCATCAACACAACCTGATGTACCTTTCATTCCAAACTATTGGCAAAAGAGTTTGTTGCTATATCGGTAAAAATGTGAACTGTTATGGAAAAAAAAAAAACCCGAAAAAGATCCTTAGTCAATACGGCTGAAATTGGTTTTCCTTCTTTAGTGCTGTTTCATGTGTGAATTAACCAAGAATTTGATGTTGTCAGAGGAGATACTGACCTCGAGGTCTAGGAAGTAAATGTTGCGTTAAGTGGATGAGTTTGGAAATCCCTGCCTGGTTTTAGTCCTGGTGTGACGCGTTACGTGCTCAGAGAATCGTTTTGCCTGTGTTCTTGAATTCGGGACTGGCTTTTTAATGCACCAGCCTCAAAGAAAAGAGAGGGGAAGCTTTAAAACTTGTTTGCGGGGCTTTTAGACAGAGTTTTGCCAAAGCCTGGAGTGTCTGCAGTTAATTTGCTCGACCGACCTGCGTCCCTGAGCTCCCCCCCTCCAGCTCCAAGCCCTCGTTTACCCAAAGCCTTGATGTGACCGGAGCGGAAACGAAGCCCCACCAGAAATCAGCACTTGAGGCCTCTGCGCTTGAAAACCCACTTTCTCTACCTGAGCCCTCCCTAAATCTCCGTAAAGTCAATAATAATCTCCTGGTTGGTCTTAGCAGGAGTTGCCTGGACTCCTCAGTTCGGTAAAAGTTTATGTGTCAAGATACTGAACTAAATCCCCAGCTCTGGTTCAGGTTTTACTTAGTCTTTTTCAAGTACAGCTTTCATCGAGCAAGTTTTTGTCATAATAAAAGAAGTTGCTTTAAGGCTTCCCAAAGAATAACAGTAAGCGATGGGTGATTTTTTTTTTTCTTAAAATGTAATATTAATTTATTTTTAAATTAATCTTTTAAAAGAAGGCAGAGAAGGGACTATGGTAAGAGAACACACGGCGGTGGTTTCTGAGAGCTCAGAGGAGAAGCTTCTGCGGGACCTCATGCTTGAAGCTCAGTGGCTGTGATCTTCATGAACATCATGGTACCTTCTTCCTGAGATGTTTGAAAATACCCAGACCTCTAGGCAAAGTGCTCTGGCATGGGTTTGTGTACCGTGCTAGGTGTCAGGATGTCCTATGCTTGGGTGACACAGGCAGACAGACCCCGCACACCCTGCTGGTCTCGGGGCAGCAGGCTTCCTGACCATCCACACGTAGAGTTTGTTGCCTGCCATTGTTTAAAGTGCAATTACTGGGGCCCTTTTCCTAAACTCTGCCGTGGGCGATCCTCTTCTGTTGGGGAGAACCCAGATAATACACTGTCTTGTTTTGGTTTCTGTTTTGTTCTGGGAAAAGATTTACTGGATAAACTCAGGTGGGTTAAATATCAGGTCTTGCACACCTTCGTGACGTTCTTCTGAAATGCCCGAGAGCACGAGGCTTTACACGTCTGCGAGGTGCACACAACCAGCTGCCGACTGATGCCGGGCACCTTCTCATCCCATCTGTGGCCAGCGGGTGAAACGCAAACTGGCTGAGTTGTGATATGAAGCCTGGGTGTTCTCCAGCTCGCCCCTGAGAGGGACCGATGTTCTGATGGATACGGCACTCTGTAACCTGCTGGTGCTGGATGAAACGTGGTGAGATCTCGTTTGGCGTTCTGGAAGCTCCGTGTGGCACAGCCTGGGGAGTGGTCGGTGTATTCAGGACACTGAGGTTTTTTTGCTGTCCCCCCACGTATCTTAACTTGGGAAGAAAATTAATCTCCAGGGAAATCACCTGGGGAGAAGTATTTGTGGATGAAACTCTTCTGGCCAGTGCTGCTGCTAACCGTTCCCTCTCCCAGCAGGTCTTTTCTGAATGGAAGTTAAGGCCTAATATTTAAACTCTTTATACTGCTTAGGAGGGCTCGTTCCAGGAAGGGCTGCAGGAGAGACCCGTCTGTCCAGGGGTGTTGGTTGATGCTGGTCACACTTCTCATGCCGATCCTTGCTCGGTGGTAACGGTGGGCTTCTGGAGCTGCAGCTCTCTGCTTCCCTGTGGTGCCATCAAATGGTGTGAGGAGGCTGAACGGTGCTTTTTCCTTCTTTCTCCTCGAGGAGATTCTGTTGACTTGTTTTTCAGCTTCCAGCTGCGAGGCACTGATGCTATAGCTCAGGTGAGCTCCGTCCTTCCCATCAGTAAGGAGAAAAACCACCCCCTGTCAAGTCAGGCTTTCCAACACTTCCTCCTGGCCCCTTTTGAAATGATTGAAACACAAGTCAGAATTGTATTGGTTTTAGTCCTTGTTCCTTGGCCAAAGTTAGTTCGGGTTACCTGGGACGTTACCGAGACCAGAATTTAATTTAAGGGGGAAATACAGGCTTAATGCCGTCTACCACGACCCCGTCCCGAGATTGCCAGAGCCTCTGCTGACGTGCCCCGTGCTCCAGGCACCTGACCGGACTCCCATTCTATTGATTTAAATAAATCCTCTCCAAAAAAACACCGGCTGTGCCGAGGAATTTTCCCTGCCATGTCATATTTGGTCTGTCTGCCAGGTCATGAACGTGCATTGTGTTAGAACTAGAGGCGGGTGCTGCCTGTATTTCTAATATCCAGGAGGTTGCTCCCCTGTAAGAGATCACGAGAGGGTAAATTCCTAGGAATTCTCAGGACTTTCTTCAACTGAAAACCCTGTATTTTGGGAGCGGGGGTGGCGTTTAAAGGGTTGCCCTGTGCTCTGAAGAGATGGCCAGGCCTGGGAACAGCTTCCTCTGGTAGGAGTTCATCGAGGTGGGCTTTGCTTCAACGGGAGGGATTCAACGGAGGCTACGCCGAGTCTGCGAGGGGTTAGAGAAGTGCTGGGCCTGGGAGATCCTGGGAAGCAATAGTGACTCCCTGTCCAAGCCCCCTTCTGCCGTCCCCCTGTACCAGCCAGGGCATCAGTCCCACTTGTGGAGGTGCTGGAAGGAAGGGGGATGCCACTGGTGGTCCATGGACATGACCACGTTGCTTCTGCCCAGTGTTTGGCTGGGTCAGTATCTGTGGCAGAGTGGGACCTGGCTCCAAATTCCTGCTGAAGCTGAGCTCTGTGAAGAGACAGATTTGGGGTGTCAGTCGGGTGTCGGAGATTGCGGCCAGCGATGGAGAGGAGGTTGGTGATCCTGGGTTGGATTCGTCTCAAATATGGGCGGAAACAGGGCAAATACAAAAGCAAGGATATTGCTGGCTGGATTTTCATTTGACACACAAAGAAAACTTCTAAGCGGGACCTTTTGTGATGTTCTTTTTAGTTTTGAGATGTTGCAGTGTCTGTATATTCCGATGGAGTACCGAAAGCACTTGTCTCTGTATAGAAGGTAAATGTTTAAAAAAAGAAAAATTGCAGCTGATCTTGTGTTTAGGTAAAACGTTTGTAGATAGGTAATTGTATAACGTTAAACAACGTTACACTGGCATGTGTTGTATAGTTTATACAGGACACTTCCCACTTCTGCAGAACTTTTTTAGTTAGCGAATTTCTAGTAACTTAAATGTATAGTTTTGTATCCTTTCATGTATGTTCATTTCTCTCGGTATTACCACTTGAAGAATTATTTTTAGTTTCTTAAGCTGTAATTGGTTATTTGTGTGTGATACACAGGGTTATTGACTGCAGCAATAAAGTGTTTCTATTAAAAAAAAAAAAAAAAAAAGGAACAAACCAAAACCCTTATAGTATCCATTTTGTTTGAAAAAGCATCAGAGGCCCATGCGAGAGGAAAATTAAGGTTAATACTTAAGATGATTGAAGCGAGTTACTCTTCACTGGTGTAAAAGTGGAACTTGATGGGTCTTCAGCAGAGCAGGCCAATGTAGAGCAGCATCCCATGGCAATTTGGTGTTAAAATGATTGATAATGGTAAAGGGATAGTTAACCATCAGAATAAGTGGGCGACCTTGATGCCGTGAGAAGATGTGACCGTGCAGGTGCTTCGGGCTCAGACGCAGGAATTCATGGGGGGAATTTTGTGGCTTGTGCCGTGCAGGAGGTGGGGAGAGAGGATTTCTCTGGAGCTTCTGGAATGGACACCGAGCGTTGCTACTTGTCAGGGTTCTCACCCGCCTGGGTTTCTGTGCAGGGATGCGGAGCAGGAGGCGCTCCTTAGTATGAGGCTCCTCTAAAAAGAAAAAAATTACTTTGTGTGAGCCTGGAGTGGTGGATGGCTGCATTTATCCCTCGTTGCCGATGCCAGGGGCGCGATGGCAGCGCTCCCTGTGTTTTCATGCCGGGACCGAGCCTCAGAACAGGAAGAATTCAGCGATTCCTCTTGAATATGTTTCTAGCACCAGTAACTAGAAAAAGCATAAATGCCAAAGAGCGTGTAAGATCTGGAAGGTTGTGTCTGTGACAGGCACAGGGGGGGCTCAAAAAAACTCTCCTGATTGATATTTCTTTTTGAAGACTGATTAGCTTTCTAATTTTCTTGTAGGTGAGAAAGGGGAAGAAATCTTAATGCCGCCCTCGAGAGGCGTCTCCGCTGCGAAGTGAAGGGTTCTGTCCTGTGTTCGTTAGCGAAGCGGGTCCGGTTGTAATAAATGAGGCTACTTGCATAAAGTTTGCAAAGCCCCGGGCAATACCCCGCTGGGGAGAGGGTGGGATGGTTTCCAGGGCCTGCTGTTTGACTGACGGGCTGCGGGATGAAAAGCCGGTAGAAGGTTTAAAGGAGGGAGCCCGTCGAGCCACCAGGCTGCTGGTTACAAAGTGCTCCTCGTCTCAGGTTCAGGCACCTTGAGTTCATTATAAAATAACTTCCTTCCCTCTCGTAAACCTCATTTTCACCTGAAAGGCTGTGGCTGTCACCGTGTGAAGTGTGTCCCCCTCCGCGGCGGAGCAGAGCAGGGGCTCAGCGGCTCAGCCCTGACTCCAGGAGCAGGACTTCTCAGCGGGTTCCCAGGAACTGGAGCCGTCTGGTGAGTAGTTACTGGTCCCTGGCTGGTGGTGACCAGCACGACTTGCCTCTCGGAGCAGGGCAGAGAGTGGCTGTGGGGAGGCAGGAGGGCAGCAGCAGGGTTGGGAAGATCCACCCAAGAGCTTTCTGGAGGCTGCGGAGGTGTCTAACGGTGGAATTCCAGCTCCTGACCCTGAAAACCAAGCCCCGAGGGGTCTCAAGAGCCTGGATTGTGGCTGCACCGCTGCTCAGCCCATCCTGCAGGGACTGGACATCCCCCTCCGCTCCCCCTCCTCCCACAGCCACCCTGTGGACCGCTCTCCTGTCACCCACCCCCTCCATTTCGGATGTCACCGTCCCCAGCCACGTATCACGGGTGGGTTTGGCCCTTTCCATGCATTCTCCTTGTGCAACCTGAATTTCCTTCCTCTTCCCCCTCTTCCTCTTTCACCGCTGCCACTGTTTCTCCTGGGCAGGGGGGTTGTGTTGGGGAGGAACCAAATTACAATCAGGGTGTGAGTGACAGGGATGACCGTAGAAGTACCCAAAAAGTGACGCAACGTGCTCAATGTGCACCTGCCGCCCCAGTTTTTCCTGTGAATCCTCTAGGCTGAGGATTTACATCAGTCTCAGATGCGTAGGATGCTCTCTGGCATTTGGGGATTGACAGTCAGAAGAGGAGGCTTTTTCACAATTTTGGGACGGATGGGTGGATGACATCAGAAAATCAGGCAAGAATATCTCGTTATAGAACAAGAACCGAGCAGAGGAAAAAATCATTCATCTAAACGGAGAGAGAGGGAAATATAATTCAGAAGGGATTCAGGGGAGATTTTTTTTAAAGAAATGAAAATTCATTAGATAATTCTGGGTAAAGGCAACAGGGAGCAAGTTCAGCGCGTTACGCAGGGTAGAATAATTGGAAATGTAATATTTCTCAGGGTGAAGTGATGGCAAACGTTAAGAATACTCTTTTTAAGAAGTGTATTTTAGGGAAAATGTGAGATTGGTGGCAGAGGAACTGAAAGCTGAAAAGAGAGGAGACCTCGCTTGGGAGTGTTAAGGAGCTGAGCGAAGTTGTCTCAAAGGCTTTAACATCAGAGGAGGGTTTGAAGTAACTGGATAAAACAACCAGAAGGGTGCAGGGAGCAGAGAGGGGACATCACCGCTCAGGGTGGTTAAATCCTCGTTAAATCCTCGAGCTTCAAGGAATCGGGCTTGCAATTCTTAACATTTTTAAGACCTCGCTAAAATTAACCTCCCGGTCATTTTTAGTGGGAGCCCCTCGCTGAGCTGGTTTAGCTCTGCATCCCCTCTGTCTC
Organism: Limnodromus scolopaceus; assembly: GCA_028565335.1. NCBI lineage: Eukaryota > Metazoa > Chordata > Aves > Charadriiformes > Scolopacidae > Limnodromus > Limnodromus scolopaceus. Next base: position 19,363,994 of record JAOXNO010000002.1, on the reverse strand, counting down.
CAAGGCCACCTGCAAACAAGGAGAATTCATCACTGTGAGAGCCGTAGGGTCTGGTGGCGGGGACAGCAGGTTCCTTTGTCCAGGGGAACAGTTGTCCTTGTGGCCGGGAGAGAATAGGAAATGTCTCTGGCTGATGACTCGATCCCGACTGAGAGAGGTCAGAGAGCGGGTGCAGCATTTCACACGTGTTTTGTCCCTGAGCATCCCAAACCCAATGGTTTAGTGATGATGGTCCTTGTTTGTTGTGTGGGTGTCTATTTTTGTCAGTTAGGTTGACGGTTGGACAAGATG
>JAOXNO010000002.1:19308893-19327113 GCA_028565335.1 Limnodromus scolopaceus | reverse complement strand
TTATAGGTGTTGATCAGATCCCCCCTCAGTCTTCTCTTCTCCAGACTAAAAAGACCCAAGTCCCTCAGCCTTTCCTCGTCAGAGAGATGCTCCAGGCCCCTCATCATCTTTGTAGCCCTTTGCTATACCCTCTCCAGCAGTTCCCTGTCCTTCTTGAACTGGGGAGTCCAGAACTGGACCCAGTGCTCCAGATGGGGCCTCCCCAGGGCAGAGTAGAGGGGGCCGTGTGACCTGCTGGCCACACTGTTCCTAATGCACCCCAGGATGCCATTGGCGTTCTTGGCCGCAAGGGCACATTGCTGGCTCATGGTCATCCTGAAATACCAACCACTGTAGCTTTTCACTGTGCTGTCTTGCTTTGTTGTGCAGTATGACTGGTGTTCCTGGATTCCCAATGCCCCACCAACAATGCGCCGCCCTCCTCCGACAGAAAAGGGGACGGTCACCATCGAGCAAATCGTGGAGAGTCTGCCGGACAGGGGCCGTTCTTGTTGGCATCTTGGAGCTGTCTGGGCCTTGAGCCAATTCCAGGACAATGAAGTAAGTTGACCTCCCTTCTCCAGGTGGTGGAGGTGTAGGTGAGACCATGAGGGCCATGGCAAGACCACATGGACCCCCACGATTGTAGTGCTGCTCTGTGCTTGACTGGACCGTGTTTGCCTTTCTGCGGAGATGTAGCCGTGGTGGGGGTTTGCCCAGATGCAAACCATCTCTGAGAGAGAAGTTGTATTTTTTACTCTGAGCCTGCGTTTCAGCCAAAATGAGTGTCTAACCTCAAGTATGGCATTGCTGAGTAAGGGTGCTGGTGTGGGAGGAAGAGGGCTGCAGAGCCACAAGGGTTTTCTCCACTCCTTGCCCCAGCGGTGCTGGTGGAGAAATTACAGCATCACTGTGTCCCCATGTCCTGTCCCTTTGGAAAGTCTGTCCCAGTGCCTGGCTGGTGTGGAATGGAAACAAAACAAGCCTATAGGATGCTCTGCAAGCACGGTCCATAGCCATTTCCCATTTCCCTCATTACAGTGGTAATGAGGGTACCTGGTACCTGGTTGTCTCACCCGAGGGCTATGTGTGGAAGATGTTTTTTGAAATCCTTAAATGGAACGTGATGGGCAGAGGGTACTTCTGAAGTTTCTTCTCTGAAGAAGAAAGCAGATTTCAGTTGTGAAGCTGTAGTATGGAAAATAGGGTCACGCTATCATGGGAAATAGTTACCTAAAGCAGGTAATATGCCACTATGCGCATTGGCAATGCAGTATTCGCGGCTCTCTTAGAGTCCAAGCTGACTGAAGCAACTGTTAGGTTGAAGTTGAACTTTGAAGGACAGTTTTAAGTCAACAGAAGCTTCAATTGTCACTGAAAGAAGAAGAAGGTGCCACATAGACACCTGAACCGGCTCTGCAGAAGGATGCAGGGATGAAATCAAGCAGCTCATGATGGAGGGAGGACGGGACAGCATCCTTCATTGGCAGTGCCAATGTGGAATAGCTTAAATATTGATAGTACTATTTTAATAGTAGCATTTGTGAGGTTCTGGGTGTCATTCTGCTGAATGAACATGATGTTGAAAAGGAATAGCCTTTGCTTTCTCAAAACGTGATTTCTTGGTGGTTTTTTTTTAATTAGCTGTTTCTGGGCACGTACCCGGATGAACACTTCGTGGAGAAGCCGGTGAAAGAGGCTATGGAAAAATTCCGCAAGAACCTGGATGAGATCGTCAACACCATCGCCGAGCGCAACAAGAACAAAAAGCTTCCTTACTACTACCTTTCTCCGGATCGCATCCCCAACAGCGTTGCTGTTTGAGCAGAAACCCAGGAGAGTTTGGAGGCGCATAAAGCTAATGATGCCTTCCTGTTACATGCGCTTTTTGTCAACGAACTTTCAGAAATGGATAAAATAAGAAACCCACCTTTTCCGTCAGAGCTGACCCATAGTCGGTTTGGACTTTCAAAACGAGTTCGATTATGACTGATCTTGCAAAATCTAATTGACAACCCTGTAGGTCAACTTTGTTACAAGTTTGTTTTTCCAAGATTGTTTAGTTAATCTTAGAATCAATATCCAAGTTTCTGTTAGGTTTCCCTCACCTGGCCAAAACAATATCATCACACATTCATTTATTCAACGAAAATAGTATCGTGAGCAATAAGCAAGTTGCATCTTTAAAATCCTTCCTATTTTTATTAGGTGACACTGGTGACATATAAAAATATAATCTTTAAAGTTTATGCATAGTTTTTAATCCGATTAAGACAAATGTTAAATATTTTCACTACAGCTGTGAGTGTCCTAATCAGGATGAAGGTAGAAGCAGGACATTTTCTTAACACAGCAGATGGGGTTTTATCAATTTCGCACCGATTTCATGTGAAATGAGACAGCCTGCTTCATAGGAGACGAAAATTTTGTACCTACGTAAACCTATATATTTTCTACATAAAACTAGCAAGGTTTGTTTCAGCCCCTGCCAGCAGAGTTTGATGTCGTTTGAGTGTACAGACGAATTTTTTGCTTAGCACGACAGCAATGAGTACGGACCTAGCACCGCTTATGCTCAGTTTCTGCTTCATCGTGAGGCTGATGGGTTTTGTGTATGGTTTCCTCTGGTTCGTGGGGGATGAAGAGGCTACTTTGTATAATGAAAAAAAAAACTGTGGAGAAGTGGTTAATTGACAGCTTCTAAGGGAAATCTTCAGACTTGGGCAATTAAGCATAACTGGCACGTTCCAACTTAGTTAGAAATAACTGAGTTTTGTCTGTTTTGTTTAGAGGTGATTCGGGGTGAGGACTTGGGCTTTGGTTAAAGTTGAGAGAGTCATTGATATAATGAACGCAAAAAATGAGGTTTGGGGGATTTAAGAGTAGTAGTTTTGTTAATAACAGTTTTGGTTTCCTTTTCCCAGAATTTGTTCCTTGTACTAGTTTCACCAGCCTGCAGTGTGTTTCCTCAATAGCTAAGAAAGCCCCTTGTTCTAATAAAACAAAACTGAACCAGAACATCTATCTAGCTTTTATTTCTGAATATCTAAGGCTGTGTGCCTCGAAAACCTCGTAGGAAGAAGCGCAATGTGCTGTGTAGAGAAATGAAGCTCCCACACTTCGAGAAATATAGTTATTTCTGCCATTCACGTGTGATTTGGAAAAGGGTACTACTGAAATATACATCCTTTCTGTTTCGTATGAAACACAAGTGTGGAAGCACAACCAATTTAGACCCTTTACAGCAGACTGATTCCCTTTTTCTTCCCCCCAGCTAAAGAGTTTCAGCAAAAATGTGGAAGGTAAGACCAGTTCCTGTTACTGAGGAAGTACATTAAAGACGTGTGCGTCTTCCTTTTACTGCAGCCCATGAGAAGTGATGACTTTAGGCACCGAGGCATGCAATTGTGTAATGACACTGGAATTAGGACCGGGTGGTTGGAGATTATAACATGTGAGCCACAAAAAAAAAGAAGAAAAAAAAAAAAGAAAAAAAAAGAAGAAAAAAAAAAAGAAGAAAAAAAGAAAAAAAAATTTAAAAAAAAGAAAAAATACAAGTAGGGTTGATGGGAGGTTTGGGGAATTGACTGTGAAGCTTTGAAGGCCGATATTAACATTGTGATTCAACTGCAGGAGAGGCTGTGGAAAGAGGTAAGGAGGTTAAAAGTACCACTGGCACCAGAAAGGAAGCAAATACACGCAAATAGTAAAGTTCTTACTCTTCCCTGGGGGTTGGGTACACGTGTTGCTGTCCTGCCCCTTGCTCCCTCTTCAGAGAGTGACTTTGCACCAGAAAGTCACCTCCCTGTGCATGGGCTGTAGGTTCCTCCCCTCCATCCTTAGCCATGACTTGCACAGAGGTGTCTCCTAAGTCACTCTACTAAGGGACATAGGAGGTCCACTCGTGGAATTACTCCTAGGTGGAAATGAAAGGGTCAGCTCTCTCCAAAGTGGGTCGTGCACTCAGCTTTGTGATAAATATTGCTGTTGGATGTGCATTGTCCCATGTCTCATGGGGTTTGATGGCCAATGGCACATGTCTTGGCTGAGTGGTTGTTGCTGATGGCCAGTCAAAGAGAAATTTAGCATGGCTGTTCCAACTCAGGCTTCCTTGAGGTCTTTCCCAATTGCAGCGATTCTCAATCGGCTGGAAGATTGCACGGGGAGATGTCTCCTTCAGGAAGTCCTGGCAGTAACTCAGGAGACTCTGACATCTCAGCCCTGGCATTTGATCACAGGAGAGGCCACTGCAGCTGTAAAACACCATGAATGCTAATGAGAAAGGAACTAGGAAGGGTTGTCCTAAAGGACTGTCACAAGTAGAGGAGACCCTACCCCTAATGTTTTCTCCCCAAGCAGGTTCTAAAAAATCTTTCCTTGAGGAGAAAAAGAAGCCTTGAGATGGAGAGACACCATCAACAAGGGGACAGGGCAGGTATTTTCCTACTGCGGTCTCTTCTGACTCTTTGGGTTGATTGGTGACAGCGAGGACTTAGACCTCTGCAGCCAGCCCAGCTCTCATCGCTGACCTCCCATGCTTCTCTCTTTCTGCAGGGCGAGTTTAACCCTGTCAACTCTTTTTGGGACACTCCCTTCCACAATCCCCAAACATCTCTTGCAATAATATCACGAGTCTTGCTGCCCCTGGGAATAAATCAGAGCATCCCACATGAAGTAAGCTACTCATTTATTTGAAGTCAATCCCCATTTTACATCTGGGGAAATGGATTAAGAGCAATGAAATCCGTCACGTCAGCTCTGATTTGAGGTGCCTCCTTTGTAGGAAGATTGTGAGAAAGTTGTTTACCTGCAGCACATTAATTTTAGCCTGCTGGCATGTAGACAACGTGGTCAGGCTTGGCCACTCAGAATTATTTGCCCTGTTGCATGTAGAGCAGAAGATGGCATAGACCCCAGAAGACCTGTCTTTAACTAGGAAGTTTTAACCAGTAGCTGGTCTTTCCTGCCGTAGCTAATTGCACGCGCCGAGGTGGTAGCACAAAGTGCTTAGCTTGCTTTCTTTGTGCTATAAAGAGGAATAAACATTGCACAATCAGACATGGCTGGTTAATTTTAGAGGTTAACTGAGTCATGGGTTTTTATGGCCAGAAGACGTGGCTCTGATTGCTCAGGCTGATCTCAGCGTAGCATAGGTCTCTGGATTTCCCTGAAGCATTTACCTCTGCGAGTTCCACACCAGGGTGCTTGATCCAGGAAACTGTCTCTTGTGGAATGATTTATCTCTTGGCATGATTTACTGAAATACACGGTTCACCCTGGTGCCTGAGTCACTTGTCCGGGTGGTGAATCCCTCTCGCCGTGGAAGACACGTGCCACCTTCCTGGCTCTGCATGCATTCAGTTTTTGCTTCTTGCAACAGATGGCTTCTTGCAGTAGCTTTGTGTGGCTGAAGATCCTTCTCTGACCAGTTCCCTGCTACATCCTTCCCCTTTTTTTTTTTTTCAACAAATGATTAATTTCCTGGAGTTTTTTGCTCTAAGACTTTTTAACATCTTACCCACTCCCACTGCATCTTTATTTACACCGTGTGGGCAGTGGACAAGGACCACAATTCAATGGCTGTTTCAGTTGTTACTTCACAGGCTGCATTTCCTCCTGCCTGCGACTACGTGTCTGCAGTTTGTCTGTAGGTTGAGCTCATTGACACGTGAAAACAAAGCACCAGGTTGGTTGCTTGCAACCAGCAGCTCAAGAGATGGTCCGGACTGAAGGCAGACCTGGGTGGCCCAGCCTGACCAGTTCCAGTGACTGGAGGACTACGTCAGCTCTGCAGACATAGATTCTGTAGAGATTTGTCCAGAATCACACTGAAAATTAGAAGCAAAAACTCATTAAAACAAGGGTGTCAGTTCTGAGCTCTGACCACAAGGCCTGAATTTCCTTCCAGGGTTCCCCTGCAAAGCAAAAGCTGCTGTTGCAGTTGTCCAGATAAATGGACAAAATAATGGGTAAGATGCTGGTTGCCTTCAGCAGGGGCAGGAGAGAAGAGATTTACCAGTTGAAGAATTAAATTCCAGCCTGAATATGCCTTTATCTGGCAAACACTGGGTCAGTTAATTGGCCTGTGTAGTAAGATGGAGATGCTGAAAAAGGTGTTGCTGCTTCTGATGGATCTCCCCAGAGACTGGAGAAGTGTGATATTCATTTTTGCGAGGTAAGTTCTACCACAACAACATTTTTTTAATTGGATGGATACACCATAAATTGCTTTGGAAGGGCAGATGGAAAGGGAGCTGAAGTTATTTTGAGCTGCTTCTCACAGACCTGTGTTATCGCTTTGAAAATCAGAAGCAACGGAGTGGTTTATGTGTTTGTTCACTTGGTGACGTTTTGTGTGTTTGTATTTTTATATATATATTTTTTTTTTAAAGCAGATGCGAGTGGAGATTATTTTGCACACTGTTTATTTTAATGAGCTCTCTTTAGCCACGGCCCAGGCGCAGCAAAGGCAGAGGTATGTGGAGTGTGTTTTGGAGACCACGAGGGATGTTCTGACTGCTGAGCTGAAGTTATCATTTGAGGTCAGAAGATAATTGAATAGCTGTAATACATTAGAGTGTGCCATCTGTCAGGTTTAGTGTCAAGAGCAATTTCGGGCGTGGTAGTTTATTGGCCATGGCCACCTTATCTTCAGCAACTACCAGTCTCTTGATGAAAGCCTTTGCCCCAGGATACAGTAAAGGGAGGGCAGAAGATCTATTTTTTTGTAGTCTGTTCATACTGAAAGCAAAAACGGGGAAGATTCCAGGAATGCTCTAAATTGATGTAGTTAATTTGAAATAACTTATGGACACACGGATTTATACCCACTCGGAGCTGTCTCTAATCTTTTCCTTTATAGATACTGCCAACTATTTTGATCCTTTCCTGTTCATTCCTGGAAATGGCATGCTTCCCTTGCCTAACGTCTGTTATGGCCAGTAATTGTGGGCGGATTCTGTCCCAAAGCACTAGAGGGCGGCAGTAGTTTATCACAAATAAATTTCTTTTCAGATCTGGATGATATGGGCACCACCAGGATGACCCCTGGTTTCTCTTTCTAGCCCTCTTCTCCAACAGAGCTGGTAATCTTGTTCAATCACAAGTCTAATTGCTAGGGCAAATGCTATATCACTGATTTTTAAATTTTTTTTTCCTTCTTTTTGAATGAGTTCCTATTCATCCTTTGCTGTAGTAAAGCAGGCTGCAAACATGTGAGTCTGCCACTTGGGTACAGAGTGATGGCTCGTACTTAGTACCTCTGTCTCTGCACTAGACCACTTGCTGGGTTAAATACACGCTTAGGTGGAGCAATAGGATGAGGGGTAATGGTTTTAAACTGAAAGAGGTGACATCTAGATTAGACACCAGGAAGAAATTCTTTCCTGTGAAGGTGGTGAGACACTGGAACAGGTTGCCCAGAGAAGCTGTGGCTGCCCCATCCCTGGAGAGGTTCAAGGACAGACTGGATGGGGCTTTGAGCAACCTGGTCTGGTGGGAGGTTTCCCTGCTCAGGGCAGGGGGTTGGAACTGGATGATCTTGAAGGTCCCTTCCAACCCAAACCATTCTATGATTGAGTGGAAGGGCATGAAGAAGCTCCCTCTGCACGCTAGTCGCTGTACATGAGACCTTCTTGTCTGAGACTTTCTTGCTGGTCCTGCTGGCCACCTCCTGACTGATGGGCTCTCCTAGCAGCACTGTTAAAGGACAGCCCTTACTAAGATTGAGCAGGATGTCACATTGCCATCTATTTGGTAATATCAGATAAGGCTGCTGCCTAGACACATTCACTACTTATGGTTTTGTGTGCCAGGTTCTCTTGGCTGGTGACAAATCTATGGGTGACTCAGAACAGGGTGTTCACGTCTCTGCTCTTGGTTTGGAGGGAATAGCCTCTAATCCAACACTTTTGCTGCTCTTGAGATTTTGCAGGAGGAGACTAGATGCTCTTCAGGTTATTTGGCATTGCTCTCTATAAAGCAGACCTTTGAGAGCTTCGGTTTTTTTATTTCATACAAAACAAGGACAGATCTCTTTGAGGCAGGCAAGGCCAAAGCAGTAAGAGTTCAGTATTTTAGATGACAGACTAAAGTGTATGTGATTAGAGTTCCTAAACACAGCACGGGTCTGCGGATAATTGCGGTTGGTTTCATAAAGCCTGCACTTACACCACAGTCAGTCAGCGAGATCAGGAAAAATCAAGCTGGATTAAGTCCTTCCAGCTTCAACAGATGACTTCACATCTCTACCATCGTAACTAGCAACACTCTTTGGTTCAGTGGGTCCAGGGCCAAACCCTCGCTTTTTTAATTTAAGGGAAGTATGTTTTCTTGGCTGGCAGAGGGTAGTGCAGCTAGGTGACGTCAAGGCAAAAGGCTAGATAAGCTCAACTGAATTTAAATTAATAATAAGCAAAGCAGAAACACGAATGAAGACCTTAGATCATGGGGTTTGGGTAATTCTGCCTCTAAATCCAGAGAAAGACTGGTTTTCTAGCTCAGATCCATCTCTTCCTGTCTACTTATCTCCAAGATTCAGGGCACAACATGGTCATTGCTTGGGTAAGAAGAAATCATCACATTAGAAGGATAGGGACGTATGGGTTTACAGTTTTCAGTGCCTGCTTTGGAGGTGTCCTCTACTGTTCACCTCAGGGATTGCAGCCTGCGCTCCGAAGAGTTGATTTTGCTTCACAATCCATGCGACAATTATCTGTGTTACTGAACAAATTTCCTGTTTGTACGTATGCAAGTGGTGGGAAACGCTTGAAGAAATATGAAACAATCTCTTTTTTAAATGTTTCTTTCTAATAGTTGAGTTGGAACCTAATATCCTAGTTTTAACGTCTTGCTTTTGGTAGGTCTCTTTCCAGCTTCAGCTTCTCTGGTGAGGACAACTCAAACTGTGCATCCAGCAGCTTTTTAACCTTAGTTTTGTGGTGTTTAAAATCCGGGACTTGGTGAATAGGCCCAATCAGTAATTACAGAGCTGAGTTATGACCCTATTAAAAAAAAAAACAACACCAAAACCCCAAGAGAAAGTTCATAGGTGTCCTTCTTGAAAGACCTCTGACAAAACCAAGGGAGTGCCATGAGATGGCAAGTGATTTTTTTTATCTATTGCCTGCCATGATTTTTTTTATCTATTGCAGGAAGAAACAAGTCACTGAGCTTCTTGAGGCGTGTGTGCAAAGTTCGTATCTCCACCTATTCCAATAATTAGCTGGGCTGATGCCAAGACCGGGTGAAAAAGCTTGCAATAAAAGCAAAGCTGTGCCTCAGGAGAGAGGAATGCCCTCCGTATTTCACCGCACAACCCGGGGTCTAAGCCTCCAGTGGATTTGCTAGACACCAGCATTTCCCACTGCTTTCCCAGGCAGCTGCTGACATAAGAGGGATTTGGCTTTGTACAGGGAAGAGGCAAAGAAAAGGACCTGGCAATGGGAGAAACCAGGAAGGATGTTTCATTCTGTCTATAAGACCCACGCTCAAGACGTAAGAAAGGGAAGGAGAAGACACCCTGGTGGGACGTGCAAGCACCTTGTGGTAAGTCATGTCACTTTTATTTCTTGTGGAGGCAGTAAAACTTGTATTCCTCCCCCGTGATTTTATAGAAGAGATGAATTTGTCTTTGGCTTTGTTAACTTTCTTCCTCCTTTCCTTCCTGACGTACTCCCTGTGGGATGAACCGCACTGTTTGGCTCAGCTCCCCAAATCCAGGCTGCTTTCACTGGGGTGTTCATTTGGTAACTGCAAGACAAAAGTCCTTGGGAAGAATGTCACCAAGCAAGACTCCTTGGCAGGTTCAGATCCCATTTTAATTACATTTTAATTGCATTTGATGGTACAGGCTATGCTTTTCTCTCTTTTTAAACCTCCTAGCTGCAGATGGCTTATTAGTTACTACTAGTAGTGTAGTCTAGTAGAACTAGTGGTTCATCTACTCAGACTTATCTGCTACTAGATCTATTTTGCAGGTGTTGCTCCTGCAGTTTCTTTTCCTTTCCATAAATAGCAGACTTTCGCCGGATTTCTTCTTTCCTTTTCGCTTACTTGACTAGAAACAGCATATAGAAAGAGAAAACCATGAGAAAAAAGTTACTAGTGCTCCCTCATGCTAGCTGTGTTTCCAAATTATGAAGTTGCCTAGGAGAAAGTGGAAAGTGGGATTCGATGTGGTAAGAGATTCTCTGGTACTCCTGGGGTCTTCTTTGGTGCTCTTGGGGTCTTCACCCTTCGTAATATTTTCTTATCCCAGACTGGGCTCAGTGAGACAACACACAGGAAACCATGATGGCTTGGGTCTCAAGCCTTAATTCTCAGAAGCGATGAGTGCGTTTACTCTCACATAGCTTATCTTTCACATGTGCCAAAACAAACAAACACACTTGTAGAAACTAATGTATCACCTATTATGTTGTTGATTTGCCTATGGCAGATAAGGATCTCCGTCTGACCTTGTTGTGTCAAGCAGTGGCATGAGGACCGGTGCTAAAGATTGACTGCTTAGGCCAGCAGTATATGTGGTGGTTATGGTTTCTGATGGGATATTGTCCAACGCTCAGGGATATCTGGGTGCATATTGTTGCCCAGTAAACGTGTAACTTGTGTGGAGTACAAGGATGCAATACTTACTCACACCCAAAAGCCGCACCACAAAATGTGTCCATCTTGGAAGCTTCTTGTCTTGTACATCCCTTGGCTTTTCACAAGTTCTGTGGTGGGGACTCAGAAATGCTGATAGAAATGATTCATGGAGCATTATTTCCTGAGCAGAACTTTTTATTCATCTGCTGGCAGAACAGGATTGGTTTTATCTGCCAAAGGGCATTAAGCATTCTGTACCCACTAAGAACTAGTGGAAGCTGAAATTCAGTAAATTCCGCGTATTAGATCTTATGGAAAAGGCCCAAAGAGGGCCCACGCTAACACAATCCTAACAACTCTAACAACATCCCATCACCTACAAAGCAGGAGTTAGGTTCCACAGTGATTGGTCGGGTTTTTTGAGTTGCTGAACATGGCTAGATAAGTATTGGTCTCTTAAATGAATCTTCAGTTCAGTTACTCCTGTAACTAGTCCTCCTCTCTATCCAGAAGCTGTGGGATGCCGAGAAAAATGTAGAGACTGAAGAGATGAGGTGTGGTAGGACAAAACATGGCAAATGAGTTTTTTTGTGGTGGCTTTGGCCACAGTTTGAGGGAGCTGCCTGGAGAGGTTAGAGACGACTGCCTGGTGAGGAGGGGATAGAAGGCAGCTGTGAGAAAGTCCTGTGCACGAGCAGCTGGGACAGGAAGGAAGCAGTTGGATAGATTCACTATTTAATTTTGAGCTTCATATTAATAAATTCTGATCCCAGTAAGAGGAGGGCTCCTGGAAAATCCCTTTCAGGCTGCAGGATGGCTAGCAGGTGGAAACGGAAACAGGCGAAGTAGAAAGAATACCCACAAATATAGAAGTATTGCATCCTACTATGATGATGAGGAAAAGGTCCCCCTTTCTATGTCCTGTTGTGTAGCTTTTCAGTTGCTTGAAGAAATGTAGATTGTTAGATGTGAATGAAGACAACAGAGCATTGTTTCCTGGGTGTTCTCCACAGATGAATGCTGATATGCCCGAGGACATGAAAGTTACCACCTGGGTATCTGTAAAGAAATACTTGCAAAGCAAGGCAGGAGAACAACTTGGACCACCCTACCAATGCTTCTAGGGGAAGGCAAACTGAGCCTTCTACGGCAGTAGAAGCCTCCATAAATGGTTGTAGAACCTGATCTTACGTTCCTTCCACAAAGCCCCCGGTGATACCACATTACAGGAGCTAGAACACATAGAAAAGGTGATAGCCTGGAGCTGGAAGGACTCTTCTTTGATCACCACTGCCTGTTAGGGTCTGAAATCCTGCAAGCTGTTCCTGTAAGAATTCTTCAGCTCCCAACATCTACGGTCTGACCTTCTCTTTTTACCTGTCTGATCTCCAGGCTTTCATTCTGATCCCTGGCTCTGGTCTTGCCATGGAATATGGAGAGTCAGTCCATGGTGATCTACTTCAAGCTTAACAATTGTGCCTGATGGAAAACAGCACAAGGACCAGTACAGGGGAGAGGTCAAGCGCACACACGTGAACTCGTTGTCCATTTGTTCTGTGACCCTACAAACACCCCGAGGAAGATGAATACCAACGGTGAGGCAGAAGAAACCTGTCAGCAGTGTGGAGAAGTGAAATGTGGTAAGGGTTTCCAAAACCAGTCTATCTATCTAGGCTTTAACGTGCAGCTGGTCTGCAGGCTCAGAGCATTGTTCTCTTACTGGGAACATCCCTCAAGCCCTCTATTAAAAGGTAAATATTGTTCCAGGTCTGTGGAGGTAGATCAGAGGAGATGGGGAAAGGGAAACTCTTAGAAGCAATCATTCTATCTAAACAAATCTTTAGCAGGGAAATTTAGAGCAAATGTTGATTACTCAAGTCTCGGAGCCTTGATAGCAAAATTTACAGATGCACCAAAGAACCAAATGTAAGAGTGACTTAAGTGAGTAAAATCCTACCTGAAATACATGTCTGTTTTCTTCCAACATCGGAGTGTGTGCAGAACCCAAACTTTGCTCAGGGCTACTCTGGATAGTATCACTGCTCAGATTTGCTAGTAAATTACATCAATGTCTCTTGGATCAATGTCTACTGAAGGTAGTGGGTATTTTTACTTTAACTTCAGTTAATGTAACTCTAGAAATAGTCCTTTGGAGTCCCTTCATAAAGCACCAAGCAGAAGCCATTTTTCTCACCCAGAACATTACCTCACTTTCAGGTTAACTGTTATGACTGTACAGAATAAAATGGGAAGAAAAGAAAATGACCTACTTCATCAAAGTCAGATCTTGCTCCATACTTGACCTTTTTGCTGAGCTAAAACATTAGAGACTCCTGAGGAGAAATGCAAGAATCCCAAAAGACAGTGATTTTCTAATCGATATCTAGAGCATAGATTTGACCTGCAAATACTGTATACAGTAACAAAGACAAGTGCAAGTCCTGCACCCGGGATGATAACCATATCCCACTCTACTCAGCGCTAGCCAGGCCCCACCAGGAGTACTGTGTCCAGTTCTGGTCCCCACAGTTCAAAAAAAGATATGGACACACTGGAGATGGTCCAAGGCAGGGCAAAAAATGTGATCAAAGGGCTGGAGAGCCTGCCCTGTAAGAAAAGACTGAAGGAGTTAGGTCTTTTCTCCCTCGAGAAGAGATGGCTGAGGGACAACCTTGTCACAGTATTCTAATACTTAAAGGGCAGCTACAAAGAGCATGGAGGCTCTCTACACAAGGAGCAACATGAAGAAGACAAGGGGCAAGCAACAGGTACAAATTGCACCAGGAGAGGTTTGATAAGATGTAAGAAATAAATTTTTTTTATAGTGAGAACAATCAATCACTGGAACAGCCTCCCCAGGGACATGGTAGAGTCCACATCACTGAAGGTTTTCAAGATGCAATTGAACAAGGTGCTTGATAATCCCACCCAGGCTCCCTTTATCACGTAAGGTTAGATGAGGTGATCTTTCGAGTTCCTTCCAGTCTGGGCTGTTCTATGAATCTATGATCTTTTACTTTCAATCAAAATACAGAATTTCACTCAGACCTTCGTATCTGTTTATACATTGCCCAAATCCATCTGCAGCAGGCAAAACCAATGCTTTTTTCCCAGTGAATGAGCAGTCACCGCACTGTGAAGTTAACTGGATTTCCTGGAGGAATGTTCCCATGTGGAACCAATTTTCCTGACTGAGTGGAGCGAGCTGTCCTACTACTCATCTTGTATCATTTCAGGTGACCTCATTTTTCATCAGCTGTATTGCTATGACCTCTACATCCCATCTGCACCTGAGCCACGGAACACAGAGCAGACATATGTTGACAACATTATTAATAAGAAGATTGTGGAAGTCCTGGAGAATGAGGATTACCGCTGCTACCACGGCTACAGAAATTTTGTTGGTGGAGATATCATCATTCGTGCCATGCAGAAACCCATGAAAATTATCCCTGTTATACTTCTACCAATCTACAAAGACCGATACTTCCGAACGCTTTTAGACGTGCTTGTAACTGCAGATAAGCTGAGGAGAACTGTACTGCTTTTGTTCGACTCTAAGTATACTTTGCCCAGTCTATGGCAATGTTGCTTTTCACTAGAAGTCAACGACCCACAACTTTTGCACAAAATAAAGAAAAACATTGATTGTAATAGAAAACTGCTTCCATTGAGCAGAAGGAAACAGATGCTATTGAGGGAAATAGATGCAGGTAAGATCATAGGTTTTGTCACGTTTGACTGCTGGATTAATTTAATCTGAAGTTTATTTTGCCTTAGAGAGGGAGAAGAGAGTGACAGCTTTGGAAAGAGGCAGTTTCTAGTATGGGATGTTAGGGATTGCTCAGCGCTTACTGGGGCACGTTTCTGCCAGCTCATCTCCATCAGTCCAGGCTTCCTCCATCAGTCTATCCACGATGCAAGTTGGGCCAACAGTTTGTTAGGTACCTCACTTCAGTGACGGTTTTGATGGATCCACCTTACTTTAAAATGTGTAAGGCTATGTGTACCCAGTGAGACCTCATCATGAGACCAAACTGTCTAATTGGGGCACAGTTCTGTGTTCATAAATGATTTCCAAGACAGACATAACTCATGATGCATCAACTAGAGATGCAGGCAGAGCAAAGTCACACTGCCTGCAGTTGGTGATGGTAATATAGCCTGGGAGTTTCACCAAAACAGTCCTGTGGCAGTTCTTTCAAAACTCTTCTCTCCGTGACATCTAGATCTTTGGTCCCAGAGGGAGAGAAAAAAATGTATTCTTCTCAAAGGTAAAAGCCTTTTAATGCTACCTGAAGTAACATCTTCAGTCGGACTGAAATATGTTGCCTAAAGAATTCCAAGAAATCGTGGTGCTCCAGTGAGATTTGCATGCCTTGAGAAGAAGCTGAAATAGTTTCTTTCCAATAGTATGAAACTCTCCAGATAGCCACAGGGATGTAGGACATTCAAGCCACTCCCTGTGGTGAACTGATCGTGACTTTCTGGCCACGGGTTTGATATTCAGATAAAGGCACATTTCTTGTGATAGATTTTCAGAACCTGACCTGGCTTGGGGGGATAAACTCAGTAGTGGAACTCAGGAGTACTTTCTTCAGTGCCCTTCGCTGTGCCGAACACTTCACAAAACAGACGGACAGGCACAGTTGCTGTCTCTAAAATCCTAAACCTTTCATGATACCTAATGTGTCTGCACACTGAGAGAGAAGCAGATTTACACTGATTTGGGTCTATGCACCCAGCCAGTAAGTACACACGTGGAGCCAGGTATTAACCACCGGTCACAAACCAGCTTGCTTATTCCATCTCAGATCAGACATCATCGTGCCTTTTTGTTGTTTGTATTTTGTCTTATCCTGGAGAAGAGCTTGCTCTCTTTAACTGTCCCATCTTCTCTTTCCAGAGACTGCTTCGCCCTTGCCATGCCCCGCAGCCAGAGACTGTAAGTGATACCATCATTTTTGAGTATGCTGTCCTTCAAAACACCTGCAGAGTAACAGAGGTGGATGTCGCCAACTAATGTCTCTGTGCTCCATCTTTGTATTACAGCCCCTTTCAGGAGGTCAGATAGATCAAGGGAGTCGTTCAGACCATACTGGAGACATCAGTATCCCTCTCCTTCCAGCAACTCCTCCTTGGAGCCCAGAGTGCTTCCCCACAGAGGTACTGCTCCTGCACACGCACTTCACACACAGACTGGTCCCACGCACTAGTGATGCTCTCCTATCCCAGACCATTTCCACTCATGTAATAGTCCCACACCGCAGCATCTGGCAGGACTTTGTTGCAGTAGCCATTGGGAACTTTCATGTCCCACGCAACAAGCTCTTGCCTTTGCACTTGGGGCTCTTGAGCTGCAAGATAAAGACCATGTTTATCTGCATCTGCATTATTACTGGAAGATGATTCATATAGGCATACTGTTCTCAGGTGGTGATTAATAAACAGTGCGCTGGAGCTGCTGGAAAGGAAAGAGCTGGTGGGCAAAGCACGCCTGAAGTGCACGTCCCTCCCTTATGGCATTAAGTCTGACTTCCTGGTGGGTGAAGGTCACTGAACTGTAAAAGAGGCAAGAAAAGAGAGGTGTTACAATTCAGCTTGAGTCTCCTAGGTCTGTGTAGTCTTAATGTGCAAGAATCAACTGAAATATGGATTGCTGTTGATGTCTGGGCAGCATTGCTTCTGCAGTGGTGGGAGCCAACTTCTGCTCTTACCACAGTCAATAGTAAGACCTCACCTCTTCCAATTTACCTCTTGAAGGGGCAATAGATTAGCTCTTTCATTAAAAATGCAAGCTGCAGTGAGGTCTTGATGACTGCACCACTTTCAGAATGTGCATTCTGGGCTTTGTATTCTGGGAGATCTTCAAGGACCATTATGTGCAAGGTTTGGTCAGGATGCCCAACAGAATAGTAAGGAGTGACTCTCTTCCTTTCACATTTCTGGTAGGTTTTAAGTATGTTCACTGGTACCTTCCCAGCACCGTCCCAAACCACATCCACAGACAAACTGACTAATGGTCCCTGTAGACTGTGATCCAGTACAGAAACCAGCTAGAAGCTCTGGGAGGATTCCAGACGATACATGTTTATTTTGTTTTCTGTCCAGAAAGTGAAGACATCCTGAAAGAAATGTCCGACATGTCTTTTCAAGAGCTGGATGATTATTTTATGAGATACTGGGAAGCCAGCAATGAGTGGATCAGACAACAGATCTGTCAGATGTTGGTCAAAAAAATCAAGAGGAACTTTCTGACTTTCTCTAGAAGGGAAAACCTGGAAAACTTAGAGCTGAGAGTAAGAAATCTCATCCAGTGCAACAACTCTGCTTCCAACCAGGAGCTGCGCATTCAGGAGGAGAAACTACACTGTTGGATTCTGGCAGCAATGTTTGTTCGTGTCTCCACAACAAACGATGGAAAGCTGAAGGCTCTGTTGAGGGGAATGGTCTGTGAAAAACACACTATCCCTTCAGAGGAGAGAAATTACGAGTGTCTGTGTCTTAGTGCATACCATAAAATCAAAATGTCCATCTTCACTGCTGTAAGAAAACAAGTACCCTGGCCAAATTTCTTAGAAACGTACTTAAAGGACTTGAGAGGTTTCCTTAAGACACTGGAAGGAACAGTGACTTGTGCAAACCAGAGGGTCTCACAGTTCCAGTTCATCCAGAAGCAGCTTCAGAGAGCACCCTGGTTACTTAGACATATCTTTATTCTTGTTCTCACTGAAAAGGTGCGTAACAAACCAGTCATGCTATCCTGATATCACTTTTGTAACTCCTGACTTGTCCATCTCTCACTGGTATGACATTACTCTGTGAGCAGCAAATCCATGAGCTCTGGAAAAGAGACTTGTTTTCTGCATCCTTTTAATCGAATGTGGAGTCAGCTGCTTAATATGGAAAAGTAAGGAAACACCACCAATGAAGCTCACAGTAATTGTGTATTTTCCAGGTATTCGAAGACAAACTGCTTGCAGTCAGCCAGCCCTTCTTCTTCTTTGTGTGCGTGAGGTTGGGGAAAAAGCACTGGGAGACTCTACTGGAGATCATGGAACGCATCACCGAACATATCCAAGCCAGCCACACACAAGGTGAGGGAACGCAGGGCTGGTCCTTGGCGTAGGCAAAGCCAGTACTTGCTTTGGCCATCAGATTTTAGGCAATGGGAAATCAGCCACCGTTCTGCTGATCACTGGTCCAAAAGGTCTCAGCTGCTTGATTTATTAGACTGTATGTCCAGTTATTACCCCTTTTTGTCCAGCATTCCCCACAAACTGACTTGATTGAGGAAGGTGATGATGACAAGGAGAAATTAAAGCCTTTCAGAAAGAGGCAGGACCAGGCTTTCTGTTTCTCACATAAAGCAGCTGAGATCTTCACCACCCAAATATTCTGAGCTGATTGCTTTTCTGTCCGTTGAACTGAGCTCTCTGCTACTGAGACAAAGCTCTCACTGGAGACAAAAACCCACACTTGAGTTGCCTACAGATGTCCAACCTGGCATGTCCTTATCACAGAATGGTTTGAATCAGAAGAGACCTTAAAGATCATCCAGTACCACCCCCTGCCCTGGCCAGAGACACCTCCCACCAGACCAGGTTGCTCAAAGCCCCATCCAGCCTGGCCTTGAACCCCTCCAGGGATGGGG
>JAOXNO010000002.1:19245516-19260036 GCA_028565335.1 Limnodromus scolopaceus | reverse complement strand
TTCCAGTGTCTCACCACCCTCACAGGAAAGAATTGCTTCCTAAGATCTAACCTAAATCTCCCGTCTTTCAGTTTAAAACCATTACCTATTGTCGTATCACTCCACTCACTGATCAGGAGGTCCCTCCCCATCTCTACTGTAGCCCCTTTAGGGACTGGAAGGGGCTCTAAGGTCTCCCTGGAGTCTTATCTTCTCCAGGCTGAACACCCCCAGCTCTCTTACATCCTGTCCTCACAACAGAGGGGCTCCAGCCCTCTGAGCATCTTTGTGGCCTCCTCTGGACTCCTTCCAACAGGTCCATGTCCTTCCTGTGCTGAGGACTCCAGAGCTGGACACGGTGCTCCAGGTGAGGTCTCACCAGAGCAGAGTAGAGGAGTAGAACCCTTCCTTCGATCTGCTGGCCACACTTAAATGAGATGAGGAAGTGGAGAAACAAGAAGGAAACTGTGGGGAGCCTTAAGGGCTGTTACCATTTCAGCTTTCTCCTCTGACCTAGAATCTTTTATCTGTGCTCTCTCCTGCCTGGAACAAGATTTGCTCTTTTACTCCTTAGCACAATCGGACTTTATAGCTAAATATGATGCTTTAGGCTGTGCTTCATCGCAAGGTTTTTTTGTGCTCACCCTGCTGTCTTTCAGGATGTGCATGGACCATTCTTGATACACCACAACTTAACTCAATGTACCTCAGCTGCCCGTCATTACACAAGCACTCCTCACCCACAGCAAGCATTTGAAGCGATACACCATCTCCTAACTTATTGCAAAAAGCGCGTTAAGTCACAAATCAAAGAATAAGGGACGTGCTGTGGGTTCAGAATACGTAGGCAGACAGCTACCAGGAACCACCTACAAAAGGTACTTTTTACTCTAAAGTAAAGATAGGCCTCACAGTCAAGAAGTTTCATCACTAGCATCATCTCTTTGAAAGAGAATTCACATCCCTCATCTATGACTAGTCACAATTCCTTTCTCTCTCGCTGCCTTCCTCAGAAGTCCTTGAAGAAGAGTATTGAAGTAATTCCTGGAACCCAAGGGCAATAACGAAGTAAAATAAACAGAGGGTATGCTCCTGCTAATCCCACTGGGCAACAAAAATTAATGCGATAAAATCAATCTAAAGATGATTTCAAGATTTTATTTTTTTTCCTTGTTAATGATCTAGTTGATGACTTAGATTTCTATTACTGGAAATGCAAGATTTGTCTAAGGAAATTTTTGTTAAGGAAAATTTAAAAAAAAAACCAAAACACAAAACCACACACTTTTTTGGGACACACTGTTTGCAAAGTTCTGGTGGCATCTCACCTACTGAACTGCACCTGAGCAATGATTTGACCCTTAGATTAGAAGTTGGCAGAAGTACAGCATTGACTATAGTGACACTAAAAATCAATAAATGGGGCTGTGGATTCTCAGCTTGTCTCAGCTGCTTCCTCACCTCCACCCAAGGAGCCCCCACACCCTGACATACTTACAAGCATCAGGACAAAACAAA
This sequence comes from Limnodromus scolopaceus, assembly GCA_028565335.1. Classification (NCBI taxonomy): domain Eukaryota; kingdom Metazoa; phylum Chordata; class Aves; order Charadriiformes; family Scolopacidae; genus Limnodromus; species Limnodromus scolopaceus. The sequence goes on along the minus strand of JAOXNO010000002.1, from coordinate 19,258,539 downwards.
TTGTGATGAGGAGATTGGCCACAGCCACCACATCCATCCCAGCACTGATAGCCAGAGACATGGCCGTGGCAGTGTAGGACACCATTATGAGGGTCAGCATGAAGAAGAAGAATCGGCCTGCAACAGCTTGGTATCCTGTCAAAAAACAGAAAGGAAAGAGGCTGGTAAGCAACCACTTTATGGATCCCAGAGAGGTACCCTTGGACTCCTATGCAAGACAGGGAAAGCAGGAAGAAAGACCCAAGTTTGGAGTTGGCAGGAACTATGCATGCTCCAAAGGCCCAAAGAGCCCACTGAAAGATGTTGGTCAAGCAGATCCCTGTCTTAGGCTGCTGGTGTCTTTCCCTGCCCCAGAGTCCTCTGAAGTTATGATGCCAAGCACTTAAATCAGTTGAAGGTTCAACTAGTTTCTCGTTATAGATACAGGAACTAAACTGTGGCTAAGTCCGAAATCAAACGTGTTGGAAGATGACAGGTTCAACGAAAGCATCGATTCTTTACCAATCATCCAGTAAGTGATGCATGAGAATATGATGGCTGGAGCAGTTCTCATGGGCAGCAGATCTCCTATCATCAAGGCCAGGAAGTAGGCAGACACACGGTAATATCCACTGGTGTACTGATGGCTGCGAGGACAGGAAGGAGGGGAGTTGCACAGGTTTAGAGGTTATCTAGGAAGCAGGCTCAGCTTCTGTGTCTGGTTTACCCTCGTTTGGTTTCTGTTCTCTCTACCCCTGACTCCTCCTCTATACACGAGTTGCTTATTTTCTGTGTTATCACTTCCCACTCTCTAAAGCAAGGGCTGATGTATCTCCCAAGCCCTGCAGTTGTATTGAGAGCCCTCCGAGGAAAATTAATCAAAGGCTACGTGACTGCTATGTAACATATTGGAAAAAAAGCTCCTAAATCTCTTTTCAAAGAGAATGATCCTTTACACGAGAGCATGGGAAAGTATTAGACTGCTATTAACTGGAGGAGCACTTCATCCACAGCTAGAAGGAATGGGGAATACCCAACAGTGCAAAAACACCTTTAGGACCTCAACTCGCCTCCAGTTCACAGGGCAATTAACTGTCGTTATGATTGCTTTGCTGCTTAATGGAGCTCATGAAAAGATGCCTTAATTGGGGAGGTGCCAAAAGGCCCATTGACGCAGCTGGTGAGCAGGGCAGACTGGCAAGAAGCGTCAGCATGGGGGAGATGGCCGTGAGGGGCAATATTAAGCTGCTCTGAGTGACCTGTGGGTGGACGTGTGCATTCCAGGCACAAATCCCTAATTTCTTCTTTACTGCAAAGGATCTGTCTCTTGCCCTTTCATCCCATGAGCTGGAGGCCATTCCAAACTACGTTTTCAACATATATGTATATATACGTGTGTGTATATAATACATACACAAATTTATATTTATACATTTATATAAATAAATGTATAAAATAAATTTATATATTATACACATATATATACCCACAAACACATATACAGATATATATAGAGAGAGATAAAGAGATGCACTTGATTGATTATTGGGGAGCTCCTGTAAGCCAGCCAGCAGCCCTCTTCATCTGAGCATCCCTTGCCGGGCTTTTCCAAGATCTCCCCCTTCATCTTTGCAGTTTTACCACTTTAGGACCACCGTGAGACAGGGTTTCAGCCCTGTCAGCGAGAGGGCGGGCAGGGATCAGTGTCTGCAGGATTCACGTGCAGACTTCAAAAATAGCCATTACCAGAAGGCAAAGCACTTCTCAGTAAACTCTGTCTCAGCAAGCAAGTTAAAAGCATTTTATTTCTCCCCTCCTTCCCCCACCTCGAAGCTTTACAGCTCCCTGCTCTACAAGCCAATTTAGCATTACTATTACAATCTGATGTTGCAAGGGAGCAATCAGGTCTTTGGTAGAAAACAATTTTGTTTAGCCTGTAAGATACTCCTCCCGCCACCTCACTCCAGGGAATGAGAACAGTCTAAGCGCCTCACTACTTACACAAATAGTTTCTTGTCTCTGATGAACAGCTCAATTGCCGAGACGCTGGAAAAACACTGGTTTGTGGTGACAAAAAACAAGGATCCAACCCTAGAAGGTGAAACAGAACGGTCAAAAAGTGAGGAAACAGCCTAGATCAACACGGGCAGCCTCAGGTGTCATCATACCATCAAGTCAGTGTTTTTCTGTCTCTGTCCACAGAATGGAGATCTTTAATTGTGCTATTGTAATCTTAGCTGTAAAACCAGGTTTATTCCTTAATCTTCCCTTTCACATCTCATTTGCACAGCAGAAACCCCACCCTGCAGTGCCCTGAGGCGCGTGAATCCAACCCTCCTTCTTTTGTGGTCCAAGTGGGTCCAAGGCCCTCCCTGTGGCTGAAACCTGTCTGATACAGGTAGAAAAAAAAAAAAAATAATAATGAGCAAAGCTTCACCAACTTACCGATTCTGAATGCCACTTCGATCCAACTTTACACCGAAAAAAATAGCACCCACAACCAAGGCTAGAATTATGGTCACTGCAATCTGGAAGTGGAAAAAAGAAAGGGAAAAGGGAGTCCTTCAGATAAGTAAATAGAGACAAACTTATTATTAAGGCTTATGCAGGGTTTAAGATTTACATCTGCCTAAAACCTTGCTGTTGTGAGTCAATATATACGAATGAGACACACGATTAAAAGCCTTATGGCAAATCTGCCGCGTTTATCCTCCTCACTTTTCTCCTTCCTCTGATCTTCTCTGGCTGGGGAAGGTTAGTAGAGGCACACTCAAAGAATAACCCAGCTTAAAATTTCAAGTGAAAGTCATAGATTCATGGAATGATGATAGAAAGTCACCCTAGAAGCTCCCCATGTGAACCAGAGAATGAAGCATTTCCTCCTCTCTCCCCAGTCTTCAGCACAGTGGTCCTTGTGCTAAACTAAAATGGAAATTATTTTTTTTAAAGGCAACAAAGGTAGTTGGGCATCTCACTCCACTTAAATGGCAGTGGTACAGGACTTCACCGATCCCTGAGCTGCCTTTGAAAACAAAAGCCTGTCCTAATAACGTCAGATTGCGGGACTGAGAGCAGAGGGAGCCTGAGATTTGCAGCAATTGTTACCTACCTGTGCAACGGAGGCCTGCGGGCTCCTGATGAGGTTCTTCAGGGAACGCTTGGACACCCAGTACAGCTGGGTGAGGAATCCATTCGCATAGGTGATCTCATGCCCCTGCTTGGACACTCTCTGCTTGCTTCCCCGCCCGAGCTCCACTTTCGCCAGTGCTTCCTTCGTGCTCTGATACAGGCTGGAGTTGAGATACTTCTGGTGCAGCACATCTACCACGCTGCTGGCCACGTTATCTTCTGCCACTCCATTTTCAGTGCTCACCTCTGAGCGAGAAAGACAATATATGGCTTGTGATTCCCCACCAACCCTGCCTTCGGACAGGGCCCATCAACGTGCTCAGCCACTTTGGAGGCTGAATTAAAAAAAAAAAAAAAGAATTTGAATTGTCCAAGCCTTGGCTCTGAGCTTAAGAGGTGAGCTTGAGTGAGAGGCTTTCCCTGCAGTTTCCTACCTAATCTGCCTGTTCTTTGTGGCATAAAAAATGGCCTTACTCTTAAAATGAGGCACCAGAAAACCTTTGTTTCACTGAATTTTGGGGAAATTAGCGTTTGCTCTGATCAATTTCCCCATCCCCAAAAAAGCACCAACTGTTCCCTTATAACCCTTCAGTCACGGATGTGCTACAGCATCCCCAAACATTCCCAAACATTGCATTCACTATATTGTTAGAGAGTTTGTTCTCTAATCTAGTTCCAGTCTTTCTCACTGCCCTGTAAATCCATTACTCCTTAGCCTGTCTACTCTGTCTTCTCTGCAGCAGCTTCTGATGTGACTGAAAGCTTCTGCCAGCTGGCTCTTGGGACTAAGCACTTCTAGTTTTTCAATTTTTCCCACGTGGGTTTTGTAAATTACTGACATTTATCACTGCTCTCCTATATCACTAAAGGAAGGAAAAAAATACCCCTTTTACAAGTTTTCTGAGCTCTTTAAAGAAGCCCAAAGCAAAAATATAGCTATTAGTAGGAAAAAATAAAAAGATAATGAAGTGCCCTTAGACTGGAGGAAAACCAGAGAATAGAAGCTTGCCATCACCACATACAAATTCCCTTCTACACCAGCCAACAGGGGATTTCTCCTTCACAAATTACCTTTCCCTGTGTCCACAGGTCTCTGATCTTCCTTGCTTGCTGCCACAGCAGTTGAATCGCCATTTATGATATCAAGGAAGAAGTCAGCTGGATTGTTGAAGGGTTCACATTCATACCCTAAAGAAAAACAACCACAAACCAAAAAACACACATGCAACATGTTCGCAATGCACAGAGCACAGCTTGGAAGGTCAGGCCTGATGCTATAGCACTCGTCCACAAGCCTGTTACCAGAAAACTTCACTGCTTTCCGTGAGCATTAGTTTACAGCAGCAGAATGGACAGGATTTAGGAGATGGTGAATCTGAGGTATCTCTACAGAGTTTAAAAGTTGCGTATTCTTCACTGATTTCAGGTGAGAAGAAATCTGTAACTTGCACCTACACAGCACGGACAACTCTTGCTTTCTCCTCAGTACCTGTTCAACCACATCCCACTCTGTAAGACACACAGTTCCTCAGTAGAGGTTGCTGGATGTCTGCTCTACAGCCTCAGATGCTTGCTCTTGAAGCTCACGTCTTGCTTGTGCTTCCTTGATCACAAGGAAGAGAAAGAGCCGTCCAAGAGCAACTTCCTATAATGTAGTTCTAGCTATGGGACAAGGAGGTTAAAAAGAGAAAGAAAAAAGAAAGAAGCAAGGATGCTTATTCTATAGCATTCCTGTGAGAAAGGAAGTGAGGTGGGACACCAACAGGAGGAGTAGAAGTAGTGAGATTGGTTAAAGCATCTCCCTTAAAGCCAGGGAAAGCTTACAATCCAGTGTGTCCATGGCTGCACCTACACTAGATTAGAAATTCACTCCACATTCTCCATCCGTTATAGTCAGAAAACCTCACCCTGCTTACTTGGATCTGGGGCAGCCACCCAACAGTGCAATTATTAACCCATCTTAAGACACACCATGATTTTGTCCTCCCAGTCACCCGCCTGCACTCAGACTAGAGCAGATTCTTGGATCAGCCCCTACCGACTGCTGCCAATCTGCTGGCTGTGGTTAAAAGGCCACTGGCTCTGCCACCCAGAACTACAACCATCATCTTGTCTGTTGTGCATCACGCTTCTAAATGCCCAAGCCATTTGGGTGTTTTCTCCAGACGCAAGGCACAATGAAGGCAGAGGAGCACCATGCTCTGTGTTGTCTCAAAATTTTCATTTTTATCCTTTTAGTTTTTTTCCTGCTCTAACATGACACAATTGGGACCAGCACAGGACTGTTTTCCAGTGCTGGGGTAAGAGTCTACCCATTAAACTCATTAGCCAGTTGCCTTTACTCCTGGCGCAGAAGACTCACCGATAGAACTGAAGTACTCCAGGGCGTGCTTCGCAGGACCGTGGTACAGCACCTTTCCCAGAGCTAGTAATGTCAGACTGTCAAACAGCTTGAATATAGAATAGCGGGGCTGGTGGATGGAAAATATGATGGTTCGCCCTCTTCTTGAGAGCCTGAAAGAGAAACGAAACATCTCCCAAATACACCACGCTTTGCATTTTGCAAAGGTCAGGTTAACCCAAGCAAAAAAACAAGCATCTGAGTCAAAGATTTGTCAACTTCCCAGGGTCTCGACCCAGAAAAGCTATAGTTCCCCCTTCTCTCTCGGATGCTGTGTCAGATGCTGCCTGCAAGACCCTCAAGACGGCACCCGTCATTACAAGAGACCATCATCACAGTCTGTGTAGACAAAGTATGGTGCCCAACAAGAATCCTTGCCCATCCAAGACCTCTATCCACAAAGAGCAGAGAAAAATGCATCCCCAAAAGCAGAACAAGGCCCAGGAGGAAGGTTAGGAACTTGTTAAATAAGCTTTGTTTCGTCCTCTTTGTACCAGAAGACAGTTTGTCTCCAAAACACGGGAGATGAAGGTAAACACTGAGGGTAAACCTGCAGGTGAAGTCTGATTGAGTTCAAGGCCGTTGCCGGAGGGGAGGAAGAGGCTTTGTAATTGGCTCAGCTGGAAGGCTAAGAAATTACGATTACGAGGCCTGACCTCCCAGTCCACCCCTCTCTGTGGCAAAGGGAAGCCATCCAAGCTCCATCTGCTTTTTGGGCTCCAGTCCAACGCTTGCTGTGGAAAGACTCCCAGCAACTTCAAAAGGCTTTGGACAAGACCCAGATAAATAATGTACTACCAACTTCTGACCCTATTTGTCTAGCTTTTTTTTTTTTTTTTTTTTTTTTTAAAAAAAAGGAGCAATGTAGCTACTCAGTCATAACCACATTCCTTTTTTTAACTAATGAGCTGACAACAAAATTGCAGCAGAGCCCTGAAGAACTGACTCTTACTTCTTCAAGAGGATGAGGACTGCATTAGCTGTGCTGGCATCAAGGCCAGTCGTTGGCTCATCCAGAAAAAGGACTGGTGGCTCCGTGATGAGCTCCATCCCAATGTTGGTTCTCTTCCGTTCCCCTCCAGACACTCCCCGGATCAATTCGGTTCCTACCTACAAGGAGAAGAAATCAGGTATTTGCAACAAGACCTGGTCAGTGCGTGCTCTGGAGTTGAGGGCTCTCCACACCCAGCAGCACTTTTCATTTTCGGAGCCCCAGAAGTGAGCTGTAGGGCCAGCAGCAGACTGACTCAGTGAGAGGGACCACGTAGCAGTAAGCACGGCCTGATTTTGCGGAGGTACCAGGCACCTTATGGCTTCAGGGAACAAGGATGACACGGACAAAGAAGGGACAAATGAGACCACAGCGGTCAGAGGTGGCATCGACGTTCAGGGATGCCTTTAGCTGGTAGCTCACCTGCTGTTCAAGTAAGAGTGGGGTAAGTAAAAGCAGAGTGAAAATGCTGCTGGGAGGAACAAGTTCTGCACAGAACTTCTCCATTGCAGCCCAGCTTTCCACACTGTAAAAAAACAAAACAAAAAAACCAAAAAAACCCCAATTTCCCTGTCTTGTCACACAAAGCCAGGAAGTGACCGAGCAGCTTTCCAAGATGCAATGACTAGGCGACTTTTTCCCCCCCCGGGTCTGAACTTATGCAACATGCTGGACGTGGTCCAAAAATCTTCCCCTTTTAATACCAAATACTCATACCTCTTTTCCAAGCTGTCTCCTGAGCTGGAGACTGATTTCTTGCGCGCGGTACGGTTTAATCGGGTTCCTGCTTATCTTCGTGTAGCTGCTTTACGGATGCCGTATGGCCCAGAGCCAAGCAGTCGGGTTTCCCGAGGCAGTATCATTTCTGAGGAGGATGTTCTCACCACTCACCTTCGCATCAGCCACTTTGTTCAGTCCCAGCTCGCTGATTATCTGGGTGACTCGCTCCTCCTTCTCTTTAACGCTGATGGAGCTGGGGAGTCGCAGGGCAGCCGAGAAGTGCAGGTTCTCCCTCACCGTCATCGTGCCCATGACAACATCATCCTGAAAGCAATATGAAGGGACAGTTGGAAACCTCCTTCTCAGCTACCTGACCACGCACCAGAGTCCCTAGCTGTTAGTGGACCAGGATGGAAGTTGGACTGAGGGACAACCCCTGCTTCAAAACTTACATCACGGGAATTTCCAGGTCACTCGATAGCAGTGAAGGGGAGAAGGCAGCTCTGGAGGCTTCCAGCTTACACCCAGCACCACCCCACCCCACTTTGAGGCTCAGTTCAAGGGGAAAAGGTACCGTTTTGTACCTCACGTGGACTTTCCTTACCAGCCAAAGGGAGGCAGAGCAGCTTTTGTAAAGAGTTAAACTTCTACCAGTCCAGCTGAAGCCAAAGGAGATTGCTAGTGCTGAGTATTCAAGGGAGAGACTCAAGAAGTCAGCAGCTGGCAGCAGCTCCTCAGAGAAATAAGTATTGCACCAAGATGCTCCTGATTTTTTTCCATCTCTCAACTATCTATAATGCTTGGGCACAACACCATGTTCTAAGGGTGACCTTATTCTAAGGGTGACCTTATTCTAAGGGTGACCTTATTCTAAGGGCGACCACTTTAGAAAACCTTCAACAGTTGGGTGCATTTTGAGTAAGACTCAAATCAATCCAGCTGACAAACATCTGGGCAGCCTACACCACCTGTAACAACCACGAGCCAAACAGAGTCGAGGTCAGGCCCATCCAGAGCTCCATCCCTCTCCAGCATCCCTGCTTTGATGTTCCAGCCAAGCCTGCATCTCACTGTATGATGGCAGAAGGGCTGCAACCCTGGGCAGCTGCCGGGGAACGTGCCTGTTAACCAGGCACTTTTCAAATCTGAAGGTCTTTTGGAAGAAGACACAGCCCCACAGCGGATTCTTGCCTGCTCTGGGACTCCTTCCACATCAGATGTGGTTGATCAGCTGCACAAAGGACGTGCCAACCGACAGCGTTTGGCACTGGAGTTAACAGAGGGAGACTGAACGTGCTGCTGTGCTAGAATTATGTGAGAGATTACTCATTGTGTAGCGTTGTGATAAATGGGCTTTGCTGCCAAAGCTGATTTAGGCATTTCCTACCAGCCTTTCCCTCCCCACACCCCCCTTGGTCTCTCACCTCATCTTCCCATTGACCATCCTCAGATCCACCAATACAACTGCTGGGTCACCACAGTGGAAACTAAACTGGGAATTTAAGCTATTTTAATACCAAAGGCAACAAACTGTGGTGTGACACCCTCACTTGCAAGGCATGAGTGGAGAGAGCACCAGGAGTTTTAGAGGAATAACACATGACTTAGCATGTCTATATGCTCATCTGCATAAAACTGACCCTGTAAGTACGTATTTATGTATTTAGGCATTGAGGGTTGTTTGGGAGGGAGAACATTTAATGTCTTGCCTAGCTGCCTATCATTTTAAGGTGAAATTGGGTTGCTTTGGCCATTTGAGAGACAAATGCCTCAAACTGGGACCACCTGCAAGAAGCTTCCTGGCCGTTCATGGAACACTGAAGATTTTGGGGATCTTTGACCTGCAGGATCACGAGCGGGCATCACTCTTGTCACACACGTCCTCCCAGAGCCCCCCAGCTGGCAGCTCTCGGAAAAGCTGCCTATTTCACATCTGCCTGCAGTCAGAAGCCTGGATGGTTTCCAGACTGGGCTGCTCACAGGGCTGCCAAGAATCCCCTTCTCCTCAGCTCCCCCAGGGCTTTGAGGGTCTATTATTGGTCCTGGCCTCCACCCACTTCCGCAGATTCAACCAGCTTTTCCTGTCTCCGCGTGGAACGAAGCTCTGTCCAGAATCAGCCAGAATCAGAGGAAGAACAGCAGGGATCTATTTACTTCCTAGAATTATTGCCTGATAGCTTGAAGGTACTTCTGCCAGCCAGAACTTCTTCTGAGTTTTACAACAAGAGATTTTTGGGCGTTGTGGGTTTTTTCCTCACCTTTTTTTATATATATATATATATATTTATTTTTTTTTTTTAAACTCTTGCTAGTATTTCAGGGCAGAGCCCAAAGAACAAGCCACAGTAGCCCCATGGTTTGGGCATCCACGTGGCTTTGGGAAGACAAACCCTTCCCTGCTTGACTTGGGCTGGAGTGACGGTTTGAACCTCTTGTCTTCCGTATCCCAGAAAAATAACATCTGAGCTATCAAATTAGAGTCTGTAAGCATTATGGAAAATTACTTAACCTAGTAGTCGGTGCTTTGCTCATCTTCTTCCCTCCCGAGGGCCTCCGCCGAAGGCAGTAGCTCACCTGCACAACGTATCCCGAGATGCACTTGAAATTCGGCGGTTGTGGGATGCCGTCTATAAGCACTTCTCCAGACAGGCCTGCTGGGTCCTTTCTGGCAGCCAGCACATCTAGGAGACTTCAGACAAACACCAGGCGTTAGGTTTTTGCCGTAACAGCTGCTTTTACCTTTAATTGGGCAAGTACCTAATTAACCTGCGCGGCCACAGCCTGCTCACGGCGTGCTGCAAACCAGAGGGGCAGCAGCCTCTACTCTGGGAGCTTTAGCTCTTTGCACAGAAAGCCTTTACAAAAAAAAATACAGGATTTTCCAGCAGAAGGTGTGCCCCAGCAGTATGGTATACGGACGACCCCCCCCAATTCACCGCAGTCAGCCCCCTACGGGCATAAACTCAGCCTCCGAATTAACAGCCGACCTCAAACGCACACAGACAAAAGCCCCCCCCGCGGTCTGCTCTCCAGCCAGGGGAGCGCAGAAGTAACCGCTTTGATCTCAAGGAAATTAATCCAAATGGGCACAAACAAGACCAGAGCTGGGACTAATTCTATAAAGTAATTCTGTTTTAACGTATCACTGGATTCCCCTCACCGCCAAAGCAGAGGCCAGCCTGTCTGCTGGCTCAGTAAACACCACCCTGATGAAGTGCTGCTCTCGAAAACATCCTGATTAGCCAGGAGTCTCCTTAGAGAGGAATATCAAGGGTCACCACAAAGATACACCTCTGTGAGCTCTGGCTGTACGTCCCCGGTCTCTGACATTCTCAAAGGCAGAGAGTGACAAAGAGCTCCCTTACCGTGGTTACACGGGGGAGAAAACAGCATCAGCACTGGCTGGAGACAGCCTGCGTGGTATTTCTCTGTGTTTTCACCCAAAGAACTCAAGCACGTGTGCACCCCCCCACCGCCATCACCAGGCCACAGCCAAGATGGGGTGAGGAGCCTGAGCATCCCACAGACTGACTTTACACCATATTCCTGTCAGTTGTCAGAGAGGGGTTTGGCCTTGCATCTCCAAGGAAGTCTTGCTGCAGTGACTTCACGGGGGAGGAGATCTCTCCTGCCCCAAGGGACTTTACACCCCCCTCCCCACCCCATTATAGGTCTAGGGCAGAGCCTACATCCAAGCTCCAGTCAGCCCAGTATCTTAACTCAGGCCACTACCAAGGTGACTGCAGCAATATGGACCATAAATCACAGCAGATATGGGGTGCACCACCTCTCCAGGGCAAGAACTCCAGCAAAGGTGACAGCAACGGGCCACCAGGTCAGATTGCATCACCCAGTTTCTCATGGGCATGCAAAGGTCAGAGCCTCACATCTCCCCCATCCCTCAGAACCCCAGACCCTCTTTGAGCAGCTGACTGTCCCTCCAAAGAAGAAGCAGAAGAAAGTACTCACGAAGATTTGCCGCTCCCTGTTGGCCCCAGGATAGCATTCAAGCCTGGCTTCATAATGCCACTGGAAGAAGGAAAGAGTTATTTCCAAATGGAGGACTGTTCACATGCAGCTCATAGGAGAGGTTAAGGTGTGAACAAAATGCTGTTGGAAAGGAAAACTTCGAGATTATTAAAAAACTTCTCCTTCAATCCGAAATCAATAAGCATTTTTCCTTTCTTGTCCCAGACTGCCAGAACCAGAGCTGGACATAAAAAGCGAGCGACAAAAGGCAGAAATTAAGCGTCTTTCCTGCTGAGCTGAGTCTCGAAAACAAGACGCAACTTCTGTCTGCTGCTCAGCTACAGCTTGAACCACAGCTACGGGAACCCCCAGATCTTCTGGCAGAAGAGCTCGCACGAGTTTGGTCCTAATTTGCTCAGATCAGTATCTGAAACTGCTCCAGCTAAATCCTGGTTACTTCGCCTAAAAGCAAATTATAAAGCGCTCGCATGAACTGCGGACTGGCGGGAGGGTACTCATTTCTTTACCAGCACAGCTGGATCTGGAAGGTGACATTGAGGTCACTGATTCACAGCAGCAGATTAATTCCTACCCGCCGGTGTTTTATTTAAGCCAGAACTTACTAAACGTTATGAAGGATCTTCTTTTCCACAGTTTTCCGTTTACATAGGAATCCACTGGACTGCTTAACGGAGTACTGGATGTTATGGAAACTCACAACAGAGCCCCGAGGAGATCGGAGGGACTCTCGCGTTGGAAGAGAACGTTGGAAATTGCCCACTCCTTCCTCTTCCCCAACAGAAATAATGCTGTGGTCAGATGTGTCTGCCATCGTGTCCTTGTTAGACAGGTCAAGCTCCACTGCATGGAGTTTTTTAAGGTCACTGTTGTTTTGGGCAGTTCCCATCTGTTGAGACAAAGAAACACGACAACATGCGGGGAAGGAGACATGTGAGCAAAGGTTTCTGCAGAAAGTGTCTTGAAAAAGCAAGTTCACGCACACCACACCAGTCCTCACCAGCGCCAAGTTTCCGATAGGATGGACATCCGCACTGGAAGGCATCCAGTAGTCCCCAAAGGCTCGGAAACCCACAGATTTAGAACAATACACACGGCCTTTAAGAACAAGACGTGTATGTTCTTGAAGTGATGCGAGCTCAAAGAGCATCTAATGAAGTCCAAACCAAGCCCGTCTGTGATGGTCACTGTCTTGCTCAACACAGTGGGCACTACAAGCTGCTACCACTTAAGCTGAAGAGACTCAAGCTCCCTTCAGACATAACGTGCTTCACACACACCCCAAAGCCAACAGAGAAAACCTATTAATGAATCTGTCTGAAGAACCACAGGAAGACAGATGGTTGTGCTTATGAAAATGAAGGCCAGTCACACGCACCTCATTTGCTGGCACAAGTTTGTTTCAGAGATACCAGTGAGATTAAAATAACAATTACACATGTTGCCTATCATGTTTCAGTCACACCAGTATCAAGACACTTCACAACTACAAATAGGAAGAGGAAACTTGGATTTGTCTGCAGGCACCATTTACCCTGAAGAACTGCAGGAGTTCCCCCTGCCACAGGAAGGGATCTGGGACATGCCACAATAAGGAAAAACATGGTATAAACTGGGCCATGAGGAAAATTAAATATGGTATCTATTTCACAGAATCACAGAATAATATGAGGTTGGGAGGGACCTCTGGAGATCATCTCCTCCAACCCCCTGCCAGAGCAGGGTCACCCAGAGCAGGCCCCACAGGAACGTGTCCAGGTGGGTTTGAATGTCTCCAGAGAAGGAGACTCCACCACCTCTCTGGGCAGCCTCTTCC
>JAOXNO010000002.1:19211490-19227040 GCA_028565335.1 Limnodromus scolopaceus | reverse complement strand
GGGAAGGCTTTCTTGCTTACCAGGAGCACAAAGAAAACAAAGAACACATAGGTGACGAAGTAAATTGGCCCGAGGACTCTGTTGGCATTGTCAATGGAATTGTAGTCAAAATCACCAAGAATGATCCGAAACTGGGTGAAGCTGGAGGAAGGGAAAAGCACAAGATCACACAAAGGCACATACGTTTATCCTACCTCCTCAGAGAGCCCTGGGGTGAACCCTGAAGCCTGCCTGCAGCCCAGATGGTCACAGGCACAAGCCAGAGCAGGGTCTAAGTCACTTAATGGAGAGTTAAATGTACCCATAGTATTTCAGGGGTGAACGGAGCTGATCTGGTTAGGGCAAGAGCTGGCTGGAAAGTAAAACATGGTTTCCACACAAATTTCCATTTGTCCAAAGCGTGTCTGGGTCTAAGCAGGAGTTAAACATAAACAAAACAAAAAACTGAGTTCTCCCTTGTAAAGGTATTTGACTCGCTGAAGCTTTCCCTTGCAAGAGAGATCATGAGGCTGTGGAGGGGTTGTTAGTACTGGAAGGTGCTCTTCAACCTTTTACAGTTCATAGCCCTCATAATGAAACACGTTTACGTCTATTGATCAGAAGTTTGCTTATCTCAGTTATCTCTTGTAGACCCCCTGATGGTGGAGCCTGGATGCCAGAGGTCTGTGGAGCACAGGCTGAAAACCTCTGCGGCAGTAGGTACCTCCCTTAACGTCATGCTTTGCCCCGAGCAGGCCCATGGACTGAAGAAGTGTCTGAGATTGGGCATTTTAACTCATTTTCCCAACACCCTCTTCTGTGGATGCTCATCCACCCACTGGTCATCCCCCACCCCAGGCATCTTGACACACTATCTCTGGGACTTCTCTGGAAATTGATCAATAAAACTATCCTTGTGAAAAAAACCCCAACAACATTCTCCAATTAAAAAAAAAAAAAGAAAGGAAAAAAACCACCAGGCAGAAAAATGGACAGACTGAGACTGTGAAGCCATGTGCAGGAAAAAGGACCTTGAGAGCCCATAGTCTGAAAATCCCTTCTGAGAAATGCAAAGGTCCAGTTCAGATTCCTTGCATTCAGACTATTTAGGGAGTTGGGAATGTTTTCTAGGTCTAAGGAAGAGCACGGCATTGCTTCCTCTTCTTTGGTTTAAAATTGTCCCAATTCAGTGATGTTGAAATGTCTCCTTCCAGTAAGAAATTATTTTTATCTCTTTTGCTTTGAAAATGTTTACTTAATCTTATTTAGACTATTCTAATCCATGTTTTAGAAAATTCTATGCTGAATTTGTATTAAAATTAACATTATATGACTACCAACTTTCAGAAATGAAGTAGAGCTGCTATCTTTAAAATCAGACATTTATAAACGATATAAATATGAAGTTTCTGGCTTTTTCATTTCAGTGTTTGAAGCTATCATCTTGATAAAATAAATGCTTTTCCCTGTGAAAACCCTGTAGCAGCAAACAGTATTCCTTCCAAACCTTTGTTTGAATTAAAGTGCACTATCTGATGAAAAACAGAAACGTTTTGACGCAGCTGTTGTGCAGACACTGAAAGGATGTGATCAGCAAGTGTATTTGAGAGCCAGGGAATTTCAAAACTCCAGAGCTTCTATCTGGACCTCTTCCTTACTAAAAAAAAAAAACAAACAAAAAACCAAACCAAAAACAAAAAAAAAAACCCAACTCACACTCTGAGCCTACTTCAAAACACTTGCCTTGAGCTTTTTAGTTCTTACCACCAGAATTAAGAGAAGTTTAACCTGACTAGGACTAAAACCATCTGCTGGTGTATAAAAACATGAATTTGCCAAGGTCTCAGCAACCATCAGACAACACTATTCTACCTTGGGCCTTTCTGGACTCACGGCAGGTGAGAAGGTGACAGAGGGTCCTGCAGAACAGAAACTAAATTATCGGCTGAGCTACGATGCTTTTCTGCAGAAAGACGTTAAGTCACTTCGCGTGTTGAGTTCCCTTGGTGTTCCCAACAGCTCCACGTCAAGGGAAAGCCATCGGGGCTTCAGCAAATGGAAACTTCTCACTAAATGCTCCCATGAAAATGCTGGAATTTCCATTGAGTGGTAGGGCTGCAAGGAGTCTCAAAGTCTGAGATCAGCTACTCATGTCCCTCCTGATAAACACTAGACAACCAGAAATCTCTCTGTAACCCTTAGTTGTCTCACTGCATTATTTTTTTCCATTAATATCTCAAAGCTGGATCTACTTATTAATTTGTGGCTTTATTACAATGGGGTGCAACAGGTGTCTGATTGACATTCATATCTGCAATTGAGGAGAGGTTGGATAGTAGTTAAAATTCCTTCGATGAAATGATGGAAATGTGGTTCTGCCTTACACACTTACATGCATTTAACAAAGGTGCTGAAGTTTTCGACTTGTGTCCCAAAAAGAAGGTAACCCAGCTGGGCGTAAGCAAAGAAGACAATGAAGAACATAATGGCAAAGCCCAGAATGTCCTTGGCGCAACGTGCCAGTGTGGAGGAGAGCTGGGTCATGGTTTTGTTAAAGCTGATATACTTGAATATCTGCAAGAAGAAAGAAGAGGGACAAAGTTAGGTCGAACCATCAGCTAACTCAGTCTCTCATATATATGCTCTTGCTTATAGACAAGACAAGAGGTTCACTGTACTACCAAAGCACTGAGAAGACAGCCAGGCTAGGGGAATGGTGGCTTAGTGTTCAGGATATTTGTCCCAAGTGTGCCACCGTCCTCCTGTGGGATCATAAAGACATGACTTTGTTCCCTGTGTCAAAGGGAAATAGGGAAATAGCAGAGGGACTGCTGTAAGGACAAATTTCTCAGGGCTAATGAGGAACCCCAAGTTCAGGGTGGCTTTCCACCATGCCAAGATGCTTTGGTTGAACTGCAAAGTCCATGCCAACAGATGAGTCATTTCCAGTTGTCAGGTGGCCATCATGAGAGGAAAACATGGTTTGCCGGATTATCCTCCCAAATACAAAACTAATACAGGATGGACAAAGTTATATTGTAGTCAGCATTTTCTAAAACCACTTTACACCACAACATGTGAGCTCATCTCCCTCTCCATTATCTCCACATAACTGGCCTCAGAATGCAGGGTGAAAAGTTGTCTGGATTTTCGTCAAAGCAGAGCATACAACTTTGAAGAAAATCCTTCTCTGATATATAGCTGCCACCCTCATGCACTCAGAGGGGTGGAAGAGTCCCCCCTGAGCTATCCAGAAGGAGAGGTCTGAGACTGGA
Source organism: Limnodromus scolopaceus (assembly GCA_028565335.1). Lineage (NCBI taxonomy): Eukaryota > Metazoa > Chordata > Aves > Charadriiformes > Scolopacidae > Limnodromus > Limnodromus scolopaceus. The sequence goes on along the minus strand of JAOXNO010000002.1, from coordinate 19,223,786 downwards.
GGCCTGGCACCTCCCAGCTCCCCCCCGCCCCCTCCAATACCTTGATCCAGGCAAAGAACAAGTTGACCGCGTTCATATTGTTGTACTGGGTCTGCCAGAATGCCAGGAACTCGAAGTCCGCGTAGGTGTTGGGGTGTTTCAGCAGCTCTCCCAACAGCCTGTTCACCTCGATGGTGCGGAAGACGTGGAACCCAATAGCGACGATGGAGAGCTGCGAAGAGGAAGAGTCCTCAGTGAGTGCTGAGCCTATGCTTTCCACAGAAATTAAAGTCTCACGGTTCCTGGGTACCATGATTCACTACTGCAGTCTACTGGTGGGGGATGGAAATAAGGTCTAAATGCACTGGACGATGCCCTGACTTCACAATCCCTCAGGCATCTCCAAGGAAAGAATTTTCTCCTAACAGCTGGTAGAAAAGCATGTGTCCATTTACTCTGCTCCATCTTTCTTCTACTGGAGCAAAACACTTGCCAGCTCTTCTCTTATCTAGGCCAGTTTCCCCATCCCTTCATTTATTTTTGCTCTTACATCTCTTTGCCATGGCACCCTCAAAAATAAGAGTGCAAGGATCCTCACCAGAATGACAACCACATCCAAGATGTTCCAGATGCTGGTGAAGTACTGAAGCTTGTGGATACGCAGCTCCAAAATCTCCTCCACCACATAGTAGAAGATGAAGACACAGAAGACAATTTCACAGGCAACAATGAAGAAGTCCCACGCACTGACATATCGTATAAGCTTGACGGTCCGGATTTGCCAGGAGGGAATGGCACCACCAGTGGCTGGAAACTCAACCACTAACCTTGAAGGGGACAAGAAAACTCTGATAATTAGAAACAGGGGGGTTGGAGGCTCTGGGGTAATTTTGAGAGGCATCAAACCCAAGCATGAACTTCACACCAAACCATGCGTGGAAGAGTTGTGTGTGTGTTTGTTTGCACAGCCTTATCTCCACTGCTTCATTGCCCATGACAGGAAAGAGCGAAAGGTGAGGAGAAGCGTGACTGGTTATGTGTAGGAAGACCAAGTCTTCTTACTAATCAATTTAACATCTGCTGACACCACTCAGTCCTAACCCCCTGGTGGACCATATTAAAATATTTGCACTTTAAGGAACTGTGGCTTTGAGGAAGAAGCAAGAGGCAGAAGAGTTTTCAGTGGGACTCGATTTACCTCAGGACACAGAACAAATTGATATTTGCATTGTACACAGAGAAATCAATGAAGACAACTCGTGTCCCCCGATCCAGCCACAACTTCTCCTTCAAGACTTGCAGGGCTTCAGCGCTCTCTTCTCTGGTCAACTTGAGGTCTATGTAGTATCCTCCCCCACTGTAACTGGTTAGTCTTCCCCAGTGAGATGAGCCACCCAGCTCCTCCTCAGAATGGTACCTCCACCTGCAACAGACAGGCCATAAGCAAAGGCATCACCATCCCAGACTTGGATATGGGCCTTGTAGCCAGGAGAAGTTAGACTAGATCTTCAAGGGACAGAACAGTTTTTAAAGTAAAGACTTGGCACTTAATTCCTATTCCAGATCTGAGCCTACATCACTTCTTCATTATTGACAGATTTCTGGTCTAGTGCTTCCCAGCAGTGACACGACATGACTTGCAAGGCTGTGGAGGGCACATTCTGCAGGTTCATGGGCTATGCCACGGCCCTGCTTGCGAGGAGGTCACCCCCAGGATCTGCTGTATCGCCTTCTACCGTGTTGCACACAACCCTCTGCTTAGAACACACTTACACTCCATATTTCCTTATGAGCCATAGCTTCTCATTCACAGGCCAAGACTCAGACGGCAACAAAAGAGTTATTAAACTGCAGCTGCACCAACATTATTACAGAGAAATAGGTTTTCAAGACAAAAAAGGTACACTCCTTTCTCTCTGGCTCCTCAAATCCAGAATGGAAGCAGATCGCATCATCCGTGAGACAGATCTAAGTCCTGGAGGTCTCTCCTTATCCTCACCCTCTTAAAAACAAACAACAATCTCTACCTAATTTCCCACTGGATTTCCCATAGCTTTCCCAGCAGGTCTCACTCTGCCACTCCTTCTGTTGTGCTTTTCTTCAAAGAGCAACTTGGCCTTATTGAGAGACACAAAAAGACTTGCTGCTGGTGACTGACTGCATGGGGAATTCCAGCCTGACGTGAAAAAACTCAACCCTGGCATCCTGTGGCTCAGCAGATTTTATTTTAAACTAGAAGAGATTAATTTAAAAAAAAAAATAAATAAATCACAGATTTTTCTAATCCTGAACAGCAGAAGATAAACTTACGCCGTTCCATTGATGAGTCCAAAGGAGACCCTTTCCTCCTTGTCTTCCGAGTATACATCATAGCAGCCTGAGATTTCCTCCTTGAAGTCTTCATGGACCACACAGGAGTTGTTCTTCACCTTCAGCTGTCGCATGCGTGGGACACCCAGCAGCAGGTTCTCATAGTAGATGTACGACTGGGTGCCATGCGCTGCCAGGGAGTCGTTGTTGTACCACTTTGTCCAGTAAAGATTATCCAGAAGGGGGCCTTGTGCGTACTACAAGAGCGAGAACAACTTCTTTATAGCCCACACCTCGGAGGACTTTTCTTAGCCTGGGTTTGAGACAGTGAGACCTGACCCACCCCTCCATACTCCCCAGGATGGAAGGTAGGAGAAGCCTCTCTCCCTTCCACTTCAGTGAGCACAAGTCTCAAGGAATAGTCCTGGCATGAGGTGTGAATTATGAAAAGGGGGGCTGCCAGTGCCCTGGAAACAGTGTGGGGAGAAAACAATTGTGCCATAATTAATTTTATTTTTTTTTAATAGGGCAGGAAAAGACAAAGCTAACTGCCAAACCATTTCTGGCTGACTGTCAGAGATAAGTGGTTGCAATATCTCAGCAACATTCACCGTGGCTCGCATTATTCCTCTACCAGTCCTTTGACAGAAACGCATTAGACCCTGGACGTCTTTTCCCCGCCTCTTTATTCTCTTCGATAAAAGTCAGTGCAAATTTTAATCCACCTTCTTCATAAAGAATCCATAGGTCAGACCAACCCAGGCATGAATTACGGGCAGGTTAAGTATGCTGTTCCCACAACTGCCCGGGAAAACGGACATAGGCTTGTCACCAAGAAACCAGCATGAAGATATTGGACTGTAGGACTTGAAGCCATTTTTACCACAAGGAAACCTGGAGTAAGTCACTCGGCTGGTCCTCCCTATCTGTGCAATGAGCATCAACTCCCTGAAATGAAGCTACAGAGAGGTGGGGGGTCTGTCTCCTCTCCTGAGGGACAGGCAATAGGACAAGAGGAAACGGCCTCAAGTTGCACCAGGAGAGGTTTAGATTGGATATTGGGAAAAATTCCTCATTAGGGAGCACATGCAGCAGGAACTGAATATCCCAGTCTAACCGAGATTCCCAGGGCTCCCCGTGCTGGGCCAGGCTTGTACTCACCACCCAGAAGTCAGCCATGCTGCCGATGGACTGGAAGGAGACACGGCCGTCAGAAGAGGTCTGCAGGAAGAGCTCAGACATCACTTTGGTGTAGTAATAGGCATTGGAACTTGTCATTCCATATGTCACTAAGAGAAGAGACAAGAGGAGGGTCCTGCCTTATAATTGAATACTGGGGACAGATATAAATGTGTGTATATATATATATTCACTTTTTGTGTAGCTTATACTATCACAGGTAAGATGAGCAAGGCACAAGAGAAGAAGCCCTGGGAATTCTAATCATATTTCTTTCTGCTTTCTTAGGGATTTACAGACTTCTCTGTTGCATGTCCCAGAATTTAAACTGCCAGACTAGATGAGTTTAAAAGCCAGAGAAGACCATTGGATGGTGCAGTGGAACACCCTGGGTAACAATTTTTTCCTCAGACAAAATTTCTGAAAGAGATTTTCTTTCTCAGAACAAAGTCCATGATCTCAGAATGAAGTCCATGAGTATTTTGAAGTTCTGATCTAAATCCGTAAAGGTATAGAGACCACCCCATCTTCCCAAGTGACAAGCTCCGGTTAAGTTCTTATATATCAAGAAACCTCAAACAGGAGCAGGGTCTCGCTTCCCTGAACGTTTTGTTTCGACTCTCCACTGCTCCTTCCTGCAGAAAAGCATCCATCATGGTGATCACTAAGGACCTGTCCTGCTGTTGAAAGGGTATCATGAAAATAAAGCAGCTGACGTTCAAGACCCCCCCCAATCACCACTTCTGGATGAGTCAGTGTGCGACCACACGTACGTCTGTGTGCGTGTCTTGGTTCTTTAGGAAGAGTGACTGAAGCCCTGTCTGTGTGATAGTAGCTCAGGTGGGCATTGTCTGACTATCTCTTCTGCCATAGGGTCCATGAAATATAACCCTCTCCACTGTCCCATGCCACAGGTGCTCCTTTGTGATAATGAAGGAACCTTCCCAAAGAACAAACAGCCATTGTTCTACCCACACAAAGTCCATTTGCATTCCCTACAAGGATGCATTAAATCCACCCAAGAACAATGGTGTGAGCTGCCATCTGCTTTATCACTTCAGCCACCCCTCCAGTCCTGGAGGGGAAAAAAAATAAATATATATATATATATATCTCTGAACCCTGTGTCTTTGATCCCAGGAAGTTTCTAGAGCTGCTCTCTGGGTCTTGGATATTTACCATGGAACTAAGAAAAGACCCTGGGCAGATTCTCCTAGGACTGTGAAGTCAGTGGCAAGAACTGATAACACGGATCAGAAAATATTACTTAAACTTAACCAATATCAATTAGTTCTAGAGCAATAGTGAGTTATTTTACTTCTGTGAGCAGCCACTATTCTGTAGGTTAATGACACACCTACCTGCTGCAGCGAGTGCATGTACATTAAATTTAACACCTACAACAGAGTGAGGAAGTCTAATAATAGAACCTCGCATCATTCCCCTCGTGCTGCACACGGAACAGACACCTATGGGATATGGCAGCCACTCACGGAGACAGATGTCCACCAAGAACACGATGTAGACAAGCAGCTCTCGCAGCGTGGTCTTCACATAAAGCTCTCTGTTCTCGGCCGTGTTCTCCGTCAGCGTAGTGCCCCACAGACCTGTTGGGTGTAAAGAAGGAATTGGAGAATTTTGGTGGCCATTCTCAAAGGCTGTGTGAGGAGCTGAAATCCCGTTCCCAAAAAACACTGGTTTTGGAGTTGGATTTTTGTCACTTTTCAAAGCAAAACCCCTTCGCAATTCAAAATTTGACTAAGAGCTGTAAAAATGCGTTAAATAACCCCTAAAAAGAACCATTCCAGATCACAAGATTTGGGGCTGACCATAACTGAAATATGCTGGTTTTCTTATTTTGCTGAATCACTCTGGTTTTCTGTTGGAGTTCACAACAGACTGATCTTTTCCTGCCTGTTTTTCAACTTACTCCTGGCAGAAATTCAGTCTTTGTCACAAAGACTCTTGAAACCACAAAAATGTCACCTCAGTCATCTGTGTGCCAACAGCTGACCTTCTGGTAGGACTTCCACAGCAGAACTGCATCTGATGTTAGCTTTACAGCTTTTACAACTATTAGTTCTCTTGCTGCATATTGAACCATCAGGCCCCAAATATTTGTCCCTTGCTTTACCTGAAACCTCTTGCAGGTCATAAGACTCAATCAAATAGCCCAACTCAATTATTTTCAGCCTAAAATTCAGAGCCAAATTATCTTCAGGATGTCTATCAATAGTTACGCCCATTGCACCAGCTAGTGCTCTGATTTCTTCACACAGTGAAAGCAACTCATTAAACGTCATCAGGGTTGATCAAAAAGAAAAACACTTCCTATAAAAGGAGCCTTGATATTTTGGGGTTTGATGAACCGCCCGATACCATTAGTGTATTTGTTTGTTCTTTTTGTAATGGCTTTCTGTTGTGACTTCTGAAATGCTCCTGAAGTTGAAAGGCGTAAGAACTTCCACTTGAAAGCCTAGTGATGGAAGCCATGTCAATAATAGCCATAGCCTTGCTGCTTTCTGCAGCTCCAAGGGAGCTCAGCCCTGATGAGCCCCAGCAGCACACAACAATTATCTTCCTGCGAGCCAGGATCAAAGCTGATCAAAGGCCACACGTTTAAAGTCATCTCTGGCAGAGGACAAAGCGCTTTTTCTCTTCGGAGCAAGCAAAAGCCATATAGTGGTCTGTGCACCTTTACTCCTGTCCTTTCGATAGCTCTTCAGCATCTCAACATATTAGGGAGCTTTTTGCACCGTAGCGACTCTTGCAGCACCCAACCTCTCTCCTGGCCAGAGAAACCAGTAGCCTGTTCTGAACATCCCAGATTGAGAGCCTGGAGAAGATCTGGATTAACTCACATGCGGGAGAGAGGATTCCTGTGGTCTACAGGAATTTCCACAATGGAATAAAACGAGGGGGAACCACCCAACCATCTGTTCAGGTCACTTTTAAATTACCCCCTTCGTCTCTAGATATGACTACATCACAATCTTTTAAGAGGTTTATTTATTTTACCATGGGGCAGGGAGCCCCCAACATCCATGTGTTGGGAACAGAAGCAGAGACTTTCTTTGCTTTGGGCATAGAAGTGCACTCAGGAACACCTAAATTCAGGGACACTCAAATATCCTTGAAAACTCAGGTCAGACACTTGCCTAAAATTACACCTGGAGGACCACGAGCCTGGTCCAGTCGTCTTTCAGATTGTATCCAGTAATTGTAAAGCTATATCAGTTGAGGTTTGGTTTCAACTGTTTCTACAGGAAACATTTCAGTCCTGACAGTGCCCGATTTTCTCTGGTGGATATTTATGTCAGTTTTTAAGGTACTGTGACACGGGGGCCACAAAGGCAGAATAGTCTCATCACTCATCACCTGGCTCCTGTGGACCCAGGACACCTAATCTCTGCCAACAGATTCACTGCATGACCCTGAGAACATCACTGAGTCTCCCCGTACGTCCCACCTTGGAGCAAAGGTAACAGGACAGACCCTGGAGCCACAGCAAGGCACAGGGAATGAGGATGGTCCCTCCAGGTCAGCCAAAGATGACCTCTGGAGTAGTGCTAGTCTATGTTGAGCAGGTTCCTGGGCTACACCGATACTATGGGGTTTCTACCTTCCACATCCCCACGCTGACATCCCCCCCAATACCATTGTTCTTCCCAAGGACTAGTAAATCCTTTCTAGTGAGATGTTAGAGCTTTACCTCGGATGCCTCTGAAGATGTAGAAACAGCACTTGAGAAAAGGACTTGTCTTCCCACCCGCAGCTTTGCTCTGCTCTTCCTGGTAGGGCAGTGGATCCCCCACCTCTTCAAAGTTCTCATAGGGATTCTCCAGGATGGACTTGGGGTTGTAGATGGCTCGAATCTTCAAGGTGCTAGAGGGAGAGCCATTGTAAACAGGATTATCCCAAGCCTTCTTCCCCACCGCCTTCAGCTCGTGCTCCTCCGAGGCTTGGAAGTGGCTCTTGGCTCTGTTGTCTACGTGAGAGGAGCTCATGGCTAATCACTTTTAAACTGGGATTGGGAAGATCGCCTGCCCAGGCGGGAGCTGAGAGTGAGCAGAGAGGGAATCAGTCAATGCCAAAGAGCTCCTCTGCCTCAGCAACCCAGGAGAGGGTGCACCACCAGCTTCCCACAGATAACACATCCTCCCTCTCTTTTATGCCCGCTCGGCTGGTGACACCTATCAGAGGGGTGGCACTACCCCTTTGTCAGGAGCCACCCTCAGCCCTATTATTCCAGCAGCCCTGGGAACACCGACAGGTCCAGGAGACCTTCTCTGCTTTCCAAGGGAGATAAGAGACCCAGATACCACGGTGGGAAGAGGAGGCTGCTAGGAGACAGCCCTTGAGTTGAGGCGGAGGGGGAGGACAAGAGGAGTCGGTGGCTGTGATTTAGGTGGACTCTTCAGGTTGCCTGCAGCCAGCTCCTGGGGGGGGAAACCGTGGTGGGACCCCAGACAAGCGCCGGTGGGGAACGGGGCCGGATGCAGAGCCTTTTTTTTCCGGGGAATTTTTGATTTTTCAGTGAAGCACCAAAAAAACGGCGGCGGCAGCAGCAGCAGCGCGGAGCCGGGGGCACCAGGTGGCGCCGGTCGCTCGCCACGGGCGACTGCGGGCCCCGGGGCTGGGAGCCGCTGCCATTCGTTAGCCCAGCATCCGCAGACGCTCTGGGAAGAAGCTGGTGATCCCGGCCGGGGTTTCCACAGCATCCTCTTGGCTGTCTCAGCGTTAAAAGCGGGAGTAAAACTTCTGGTGCAGGTTTTGGAAACCAGGTGCTGGGCTCTTCTGCTTTTGCCGAATTTCCCCAAGTCCTGCAGCGCCTGCTGGCCCTGACGCAAACTTGAGAAAAAACAGCATTATAGCAGGCAAAATTGGAAATAATCATAGCCAGGGGTTGCCAGCGTTCCCTCCCTCTCCTCCCTGGCCAGCAGCAAGAAGTAGTCCCAGGCCCCAGAGGTGCTGGAGGTGTTTGACTGTACCCCTGGAGAGGAGGCTCAGGTGATGGTAGGCTTCTGTCTTGGGGATGAGATGATAAATGTATGTATAGGTCCTCCTATAGGTCCTTCCTCAGGTCTGGGTACATAATTTGGAAGAGATGCTTCTCCACAGATGGCTATTTTTCTGACATCACCCAGGGGTACGACATGACTCTTGCACCTGTAGGACCACAGGGTAAAGGTGTTTTCTCTGGACTATGATGTTCATACCGGTGATGTTGCCAGGCCACCTGAGATGTGCAGAGATGTCCCCTACCTCTTGATGGCACCGAGTAGCTGCTTGAACAACAGCGAGGCAAGAGCTAATGCTCACAGGGCACTAAGAAGGCAGCAGCTGGTCATTTGGTTGGCAGGTTGGAGGTCTGGGCTGGATCCTTGGAGTAAATTTGGTATTATTGGTGCCTGTTGATTTTTATTACTCCCTAGCAAAATGAGAGCGGTAGGATGGAGTCAATGGGATGGATGAATGGAAAGCATTTGCAGAACTCTCCTGCAGCTGACATGTGGAGGGAGAAGACCTCAGTGAAAGGTCACACACCAGGGCTGGACATCCAGGTCACACTTCAGTACCTTAGATAAGGCAGATATCCCTGCCCATCCATGAGCAGCAGGGATTATGGTGCAGAGCTGCTGCTTCAGGGGAGCACAAGGGTCTTTTTCCATAATGCATCTCTCACAGCCTGTGGCACAGCACCGTGTCACTTCACATCATGTCCTTCAGGGACCAGGTACGTTGGGGATCTGCCTTCTCACTGGCTGGGGCACAGAGCGGGTGGTGAGAGGGGAGGACCTTGAGCTTCTGTGTCAAAAGGCTTGCTGGACACAGAGGTGAGACTGACCAATCTGTATTTCCCTGTGTCTTCCATTTTTTAACCCCCATTTTTAAAAAGGGGGAAATGTGTCCCCTTTTCCAGTCTGTGGGAACTTCACTGGGCTGCCATGACTTCTCAAATATGATGGATGGTGTCTTTGCAACTTCATCTGCCAGCTCTCTCAGGACCCGCAGATATATCTCATCGGGTCCTATGGATTTGTGCACCTTCAGGTTCCTCAGATGGTCTCAAACCTGGTCTTCTCCTATGGTGGGTGGTTCTTCATCCTCCCCATCCCTGTCTTTGCCTTCTGTGACTTGGGTGGTCTGGTTAGAGCCCTTTCCTGGTGAAGACTGAAGTAAAAAAAGTCATTGAGTACCTCAGCTTTCTCCATACCTTGGGTAACCAGGTCTCTCATTTCCTTCTGGAGAGGGCCCACATTTTCCCTAGTCTTCCTTTTATCACTGACCTACCTGCAGAAGCTTTTCGTTTTGCCGTTGACATCTCTGGCCAGATTTAATTCTGCCTGGGCTTTAGTTTTTCTAACCCAATCCCTGGCTGCTCGGACAATCTCTCTGTACTCCTCCCAGCCTACCTGTCCTTGCTTCCACCCTCTGTAGGCTTCCTTTTTGAGTTTGAGTTTGTCCAGGAGCTCCTTGTTGAAGCACTTGTTCAAGCACGTCCACATCACCTGATTTGGACCAGCCAAATGCAAGGCAGGACAAAGAGCACCCTGTAATTAAAGAAACACATGTAGTGCTTCGCAGGCAGGCTGGGCTGACTCATTCATCTGCACAGGTCTGGAAAGGTCCTTTTCAGCCAGTCAACTCGAACTGCTCTGTTAGTCCCCACCTTAGTTTTGGAGGGAAGTCTAGGTGGGGCTTGAGTTGTCTACGTGGCTTGCAGAATGGTACCAGCACCTCCTTGCCAGGAGGCAGGATGTGCATTTGCGTAGGAAGCTGCCTGGTTTGACACTAGATGGTGCAGGGAGAACATGATCCAAACCTCGGGACCTCATAGATCACCATGCTACGTGTTGCCCTTCATGGTGTTGGATGTAAAACCCTGTGGAGCACCAGTATTTGCTGGCGGAAGAGCGACACATGTTTGATGACACCTTTCAGCACTTACCTCACGTATTAATGGCTTTAAGCTGGAGGGGAGCAGATTTAGATTGGAGATCAGGAGAAAGGTCTTTACTGTGAGGGTGATGGAGCACTGGAACAGGTTGCCCAGGGAGGTGGTTGAGGCCCCATCCCTGGAGACATTCAAGGTGAGGCTCGATGAGGCCCTGGGCAACCTGGTCTAGTTGGGGGTGTCCCTGCTGACTGTGGGGGGGTCAGACTAGATGACCTTTGGAGGTCCCTTCCAGCCTGGACGATTCTATGATTTAATCCTTCCAGTGCCTTGGGCCTTATTCACCAACCGTTCATTCTGGTAAAAACCAGCCAGCAGAATTTCTCTTCTCCATTCTCTTCTTTCCCCTCTGCGTTGAGGTCCATTTTCCAGCAGGCCTAGAAGAAACCCTTCGGAAGAAACCCAGAGAGGACTGGTTCTGAAACCAGAAACAACCATCACAGTGGGATTCGGCACGTAAGGATTAGAGGAAGGAGTGCAGCCCCAGAAGTTGTCCCATCCATAAATTCCTTAAAATATGACGCGGATCAGAGTATTTCCTGGACTGAGTGACTGCACAGAGAGGTTCTCCAAGGAGAAGGACTGTCAGCAGACCTGCTCACACCCAGCCACAGACGAACAAAAAAATAACCAGATGCACTCACTGCATCGGTGGCAGAGGAACTCCAGGGCTCCTGCTCCTTTTTTCACTGGCTTCTTTCTAGGAGTCAGTTCTGATGCTCCCAGGGGAGCCTGGAAATTTGTCCTGTGGGCAGAAGAAAGGACCAGGAAACAACATGGTAAGTGTTCTGCGGTATGAAAAAAAAAAAAAAAAACCAAACCACACCGTAAAGAAGAGATCATTTGTTCATTGTGACCACAGGGAAGGAGATTTAATTTAGACACGGAGGGAAGGCATCGAGCAGGTGAGAGGAAGGAAGCCGTGGAAGAGTTCACGGAAGAGGATCCATTCCCTGCTGCTGGAGAACGTTGTCATGAACAGGCAAGGTGAAGGTCTCTTAGATAAGGAGAGAGAGGAGGGTGACAGGAGGGAATAATGACTTTTTAAAATTAATTAAATTTCATCTACTGGAAACCGCGGGGGAAGAGTTACATTTTAAAAAGCCAACAAATAATCAGTGTATATTGTCTGTATAATATTGTCAGTGCTTTGACTTCATTTAAATTGCCGATTCAAATGGCTAATTGAAACAAAATGCTCAACATTAAAAAAATAATAATCAAGTTATCTGGAGGTACACACACACAGAGACACACCCCCCACTACGATCTTCCATCGAGATCCCCACCAGCTAAAAGCCTTAGAGCTACTGCTGATGAGCAGCACTAAATAGGACAAAATATAAAAAGATACTCTCCACTAAGTAATGCTGCTACCACAAAAAAAACACAGTCTGTGAGCTCAAGGAATACCCTTTATTATACTGCTGTAGTTAGGAAACAGCAGACCTGCCTCTGAGGGGATAAACCCTCCTTCACGTTCCTGCAAATATTCTCACTAAGTCAATCAATCAATAAATAAAAGGCTTGCATTTCTGAAAATAAGTTTCATCCCCCCCCAGTGATGCCTTCTGGCCTAATAAAATATATTTGCCTTTCCCCACACCCCTTTGCAGGTTTTGTGTGGTTTTGTTTGGTAGCTTGGTTTGTTTTCAACTGTTCCTCTGTAGAGTTAATCTATGGTGCTTATATGGTATGAATAAACCTACCCTGCGTCTTCACAGGAGGCACAGATTTTGCCCTAGAGTAAGTGATTGAATCTGCTATAAAAAAGGCCAGCCACCTTCTGGCTACAGCTTGGGGGCTGACCTGCTGGAGAGCAGCTCTGAGGAGAAAGACCTGGGAGTCCTGGTGGACAACAGGATGACCA
>JAOXNO010000002.1:19120329-19139526 GCA_028565335.1 Limnodromus scolopaceus | reverse complement strand
GACGAGGCCCTGGGCAACCTGGTCTAGTTGGGGGTGTCCCTGCTGACTGCGGGGGGGTCGGACTAGGTGACCTTTGGAGGTCCCTTCCAGCCCAGATGATTCTATGATAAGAACACAGGCCACGTTCTGTATGGGATTGCAAGCAACACTTACACTTTTCTGGGGTGCTGGAGGATGTTTTAACAGGCATTAAATACTACTGAAACCCTACGTAGCTGGTGCAAAAGGCAAAGCTGCAGTCAAGTCAGCTGAAATCTACTTCCTGAGACTTTTGCAGCTCTTTCAGGGTTGAATCCTAGCTATTCCCTAGACAAGATGAATTTCTTTTTTATTTTGATCTCGTACCTTTTGCGTATCTTTTAAAATAAGAGACTTGAAATTCCTTCTTGACCTTTTTAATGGCTTTTTTGGTTTTTTTTAAAAAAAAAAACTATCCTTTGAGCATTTTACATTGACACCAAGAAACTTTTGAGATATCTGGGAGCCAGATTTGGAATTTTTACACCCACTTCTTCACCTCATTTTTCACATCCATCAGTTGCATTGGTACCAGAGTGAGAGGCAGCGAGAGTGGTATAGGCTTTATTTTTTTTAACTCTTTCTGTGATTACTTGTACAAAGCCCTTTAAGGACCGTTTGGATCTTCTCTGTACTCTGGAAATTAAACCTCAACATCTTATTTCAACCTAATTGATGGGTTTTGGTTTGTTTTTTGGGTTTTGGTTTGTATTTATTTATATTTTTTTTTTAAACAAATTACCACAGGTGGTGGTAGGTTTCCTATCTCCTGTTGTCCTTAGACCCTGTCTGCCGTTCTGGGAGATGAGCAAATAGTCAAACACACATTACAGCACTCAATGCAAAGGTCAGGAGAGAGCTGTATTGGCCAACATGTCAGATGGGATAATTTACCAGTCCTTCTGGCCATAAAAAAAAAGTATTTTAATGCTCTCTGGGCCCATTTTAGAAAATTTACAGAGCTTTTGTCTGTAACAATAACAAAATTTGAAGGGCATTATAAAACAATTTTGCATCCCATTTCTTTAGCGAGTACCTCACAGAGTCTATTAAACAGCCTTTGAGAGCCGTAATTAAGTGCTTTGAAAAATGTTTGGGACAGTTTCATTGCAGGCTTCGCCTCCAGCCCCTTTGGCTTGGAAAACACGCCTGCTTCCAGGAAAGCGACTGTTGCATTTAATTGAAATTAGAAGTTGACTGGGGAATTAGAAGTTGACTGGGGAGGCTGCTGGCTCCGATACGCCCTGGTGCTGCTGGTGCTTCTGCGAGCTTGGAGGAAGGCCTGGCTGCCTCTTGTGACAACTAATAATAAAAGATTAAATTCCTCCTCTTTAGTTTGGACCCGCCTACAATTATCTTTTTTCCTTTTTTTTTTTTTTTTTGCAATCCCCTTACTTAATTTGTCTCGGAGTAAACAAAAATAGCTCACCCCAGCAAACACCCGGTGGTGTCCTTCCTTCCCAGTTGGTCAAGGCACGCCTGGAGCCTTGCATGATTTCAAAACGCTGTCGCTGCCGGGCCCGAGGAATGAGAAAATTCCAGTTCAAGAGACCTGAAACAGACATTTGGAGACTTACAAGAAACAACTGGAAATTTTTATTGTTATTCTTTTTTTTACCATGGGAAATGAATGCCAAGAGCAGGGTGGCAGCATCCCCCACATCCCACCAGTGTCCCCCAACAGGGGCTGAGCCCCCCGCAGCCCCTCAGCTCTCCTGGGGCAGCCTCTTCTGGCAGGGGGGTCACCACCACCCCCAGCACTTGAATTCAGCCCCCAAAACCATTACATTGTGCGAAACATCACGGCATCAAAATTCTATTTCAATACAATGAATAATTAAAATAAATAAAGGGCTTATTTCCCTCACCTTCAAGCTCCTGGGGTTTATCTTCTACTAGATAAATCTTGGAGCTTTTTTTCTCAGTTTTTAAAGACCTCGGTTTTCAAAATGCTCAGGGCTCCAGGAGCTGGGGTTTTAATTAGTGCAAATGCCCTCAGCCTTGCTGTAATAGGATGCAGCTGGGAGGCACAGCTGGGCCGTGGGCTCCCTTGATGGTGGCTGCATTTTCTCCTTCACCTAGATGATTGTAAACCACCTGGCCACCCCCTCTGGCTGGGTGGGCATCGCTTGGGGCAACCATGGAGTTTTGCCTGGCCAGAGCCCGTCTTGGCATGGCCAAAGTCCGGCTGAGAGCAAATCTCTGCTGGGCAGGTTTCTCTCCTCAAGGTTCCATGATACAGAAAGGACATTTCATCCACCTGAGGTGGCCCTGAGAGAAGCTCAGCCTCCTGGTGGCTCAGCCGCAGGGTCTCACCCTAGTCCAGTTCTTCTGTCTGGCAGCTGCACCCTGGGTGAAATGAGTTGGATGGGTCTCAGCCTGTGTTTTAGCTGATTATGTCCACAGCAGCAGGAAAACGAGCTGTGGGGTGAGGAGAAGATGCTCCTATGGCTCTGGGACAGGGCAGCACGGCTGGTCCTGTTGACCTGGAGGGCGTCAGAGCGTCTGTGGTGGGTGGTGTGACAGTAACTGGGATGTCCCGCATGGCCACGAGGCACAGCCTGGATGCATTTCTAAGTAGCTCCAGCAGCTCCTGGGATAAACCCTCAGTGAGAGACCACTGACCCTCCCAAACCAAAGACTCCCTCCTCTGGACTTCGTAGGAAACCCCAAAAGCCAAAAAATTATGGGGGAAAGGGAAAGTTTAGTCAGATGCCTCTCTCCTGGGGTGAGGGTGGTGTGTGGCAAAGAGGAGGTGGGAGAAAAGAGCAGGTCACCATGGTGAAGGAAGAGCAGATGGAGGTAGGAACTGGCCCCAGTTCCCCTTAAACTTTTGGGGGGGGTCTGAGGCAGAGGTGACGTTCACAAATCTGGTGCCCAGCCTTACCCCCGGACCACGCTGCATGGCCACCAAGAAGCAGGGTCTGGTGGCCCGAACCCAAGCCCCCCATCCCGGGGTACCCAGCGCACCCCAGCCCTAGAGGTGTCTCCAAAGGCAGGAGAAGGTGAGGGCACACCAAAAGCAGCCCTTCCAGTTGCCTTGGCGGGGGATGGAGAGGCAGGGCAGTGCTGGTGGAGATTGAACCCAGTGATTACTTTAAGGGATTTGCTGTCTCTTTCTTTATCCCTCTCTCTCTTTTTCTTTCTTTTTTTTTTTTTTTTTTTGTTTTCCCCTTTTCCCTCCCTCTTATCCCTTTCGTGGTGCATTTGTCTTCGAGGAACCTGGGGTGTTCTTTTCATCAGTTCAATCTCTCTCTGGCACTTGAGTCCTGATTGGCTGAAGGACTTAGGGGAAAAAAAAATCTTTAATTAAGTAGATAATCTCTTCTTAGGAAGTTCTGCGGCTCCATTTCACCAACCCCCTTTAGCTCTTACTTTGGGATTGGTTATCCTTTGCAGAAGTTGGGATTCAGGGGGCATACACCTCTTCATCACACCAGGAACGCCGGGTGGAAAATAACTCCATCCCTTCCCTGATTTTGTTTGGTTTCTTTTCTTTTCTTTTTTTTTTTTTTCCTTTCTTTTCGCTGGTGGTGGTGATACCCAAGGTGTCTTTTTTTTTTAGGATATCCTTTCTCCCTCTTTATTTGGATTTTACATTTCACATGGACCCTTATCTGGGCATCTTCTTCCTCACTCCCTTCTTCCAATCCTGCTGTGCCTGGTGAGTATCGAGAGCACCTCAGTCTGTGTCCCAGGCAGGTGCTCTTCCCGGACACCCTAAGGAAATTCCTCTTCGCCTTCCTAAATGTCCCTTCTTTTCCACTTAGCTTAGTTCTGGTCTTTAATGGGACCAGACATTTAACTAAGTCCCAACACACTTATTGGCAAGAGAGGTTAGATCCCAGCAAAGAATTTCTCCTTCTTCCCCCTCGCCTCCCAGCAGTAACTCCATGGGCCAAATCCTGAGCTGGGGTAAAAATAGAGGTGAGGAGAGTGAAAGATTTAACCCTCCATTTCCAACTGGGAAGATAACCCAATGGCAGGGCCAGGGCTTTCTGGTTTTTTGCCCAAAGGCTCCCAGTCCGCTTGTCTCTCGTCTTAATCAAATCAAGTGAGGCTTCTCCCGCGCTCCCCGAAGAGGACAGTCCCTGATTAAGAGCTCAGAGCCAGCAGGGGTGGGTTAGATCCGCAGGAGCATCACTCCGGATGAGCAGCCGGAGACCCCGCACTCCTTGGCAGGCGCAGGGTCAGGATTACACCTCTGAAATCCATGTATCGGGATTTCCCGGGGAGACGCTTTTGGTACGGAGATCGCTAGGGCTTGGTTGGTTCCCAACCACCTGGGGCCCGTCAGACCAGTCCCCCCAAGTGCTGTCATCTCCTGGGGGGGGGCTCTTTGCTCTGTCCTAAGGGTGGTTTTACATTGATTTCCAGAAATGTTTTATAAGGGTGAGCAGAAGGAGATTACACTTGCACCAAATCCCGCATCATTCCTTGCGGGGTGTGTCTATCCCACGCTCAAACGGGGATGGACTCAAATGACCTGGCTTTGTAAGCATTTTTTCCTACGTGATTTTTACTGAAAACCCCAACTTTATTCTCCATTCCTGTAATGCCCCCGGGGAATCTGCTCAGTGGGTTACAGACTTATCTCTAACAGCGAGGAAAGTCTTTTCCCGTTCAACGACTAAAATCCCCTGCCTCCCCCACAGCAGATCTCTGGGGTTATTACCAGGGATGGAGAAACCCAAAATCCCAGAAACTCAGGGGTAAATTGGGAGCTCAGTCCTGTTAGGCTGGGAGTGAAATTCTTGTTCTCGCAGAGATTTTTCTACTCCCTTCATTAAAAGAATGTGCAACAACTTGTATATGTCTAAATATTATACAGTAGCAAACTCAAGGTAAATCTCCCTTCTGGAACACGGGGGATATTTGTTTTATGCGGAGAGGTTAGGGAAGAGCTCATGCTGATTTTATTTTTCTTTTTCTGCTCTTCCTGTGTACGTCTCTCACTTTCCTCAATATCCACAGGTTTAGGAAACATTAAAAGATAAGGAAAAAAAAAATATCAATATTCTAAAGAAACAGTTGAAAGGGGAAAAATTTCAGGACACAAATTAGAGTTAAATACAGAAATCCCAGGCGTTTTCAATGGAAGTTGGATGTCTAAATTCCCCTATCTGCTTTTTAGAAACTTTTATCTAAGAGAAAATATTAGAGACCGAGACAGCCCTGCTTCTCTCCGTGTATTGCTCATAGGTCATAATTTCCCGAGAGAAAGGAAAACTGCAAACTTTCTGCAAAACAATCGCACTACAGACCCTGTCCCTTAACTCTTGAGGAGAAAAAAAAAGCAAAGTGTGTGGGAATCGGGCAATAATTCTGCTTGCAATTTTTGCTGGTTTTCTTTATCTGATCCAACAGCTTAAAACGCAACAAGATTCTTCCTTTCTGTGATTTAATCGCGAGAATTGGGGGGGGGAATATAGATCAACAATAATTATTTTTTTTGATATACATCTGGCCACTTCCCTTCTCTGAGCGTGGATTAGATTCTGCCGCATCAGCAAGGTTGAATGGTCAGTGTGTTTCCAGATAAGCAAAATGTCAGGGTTGCATTCAGGAACTAAAAAACAAATAAATGTAGCAAAATAGAAGAAGAAAAAAAGAAGCAAAGCTCGAAATGTTAACGAGTTGCCTCCCCGTCTCCTCCCCGTCTCTTATCCTGTGGGAATAATGTAAAAATCACTAATGCAGCAGCTTGTTTCTCAATGTTTTCTTTTACACTTCAGCTGTGAGATTGCCTTTCCTTTCCAGTGACACTGGTTTTCTAAAAAGTTGGGGGAGTTTGTGCTTGAAAACGAACTCAGATCCAAAGTGCATTTGTACCCATTTTCTGTATTTACAATAATGCCAGGAAAGATGTAAATATAGCTTTCTAATTTTCCAAAGAGCCGAACCAGCAGCACGGTAGCATGAGTGGGTGAGAAGGTATCAAGCAAATACTTTAAAGGGGGGATTTGATAAGGCTCTTGGGTCGTACTGAACTGAGGAGCGGGATGCTGTTATTCGCTATAGTTGTAACTGAACAGAAATTATCAGAGGTTTATTAGCATTTGGTACCTGTAAAATACAATGGGACGGCTGCTTGGCAGGGTTATTTGGGTTTGGATTCAATAAAGCCAGGGTAGAGAACTCCTGCTATAGATGTTCATTAGCTTTGAGAGAATTTCCTAATATCGGATGCAATGAGAAACCCTTGATTTGCTTTTTACCTGGATGCACAGAGTCGCAGGGAAGGAGCAGCGTCTCCTGCCCTGGACCCTCCACGGGCTGGGGATGGGGCTGGAGGACCCTCAACAGGTCTCTCTGCTCCGCTTCGGTCCGTGTAAAACCCTCCTGGAGTTTGGAGGTGGAGGGAAAGGGGTTTAGGTAGCTAGAAAACCCTGTCGGCTTTGTCTGCCTTTGGAGAAGAGAAATAATTTCAAGGGTTTCCTTTCCTGGGCGCGATTTCAAAAAGTTTTAAATGAGGGGGGGTGACACCAAAGTCGTGGGAATTGGGCTGGTTTACACCCATCCTGGATGCAGCTGGATAGTTTAGGGTTTTACAGTGATATGGGAAACTAGTAAAAATAAAGAAATCAATAAAAAATCACACCGCAGGGACAAAAACGAAGAGAGATTTCGTTTTCACATTGATTCCCCTCCGCAGCACAGAGAGGACTGTAGAGGCTTTGTCACTACATCCGAGGAACAGGCGGTTGAATTACCCTCTGTCCTTGCTGGAGACTGTATTGGGAATAGAGACACTTTTTTTTTTTCTTTTCTTAGCTAGATCATATGGGCAAAGACAGAAGGCACTGAGTTTGTCTCCATTATTATCTTTCTTTCCCTCGGAGCAGAAATAAGAAAAATCCCAGCCGCACGGCAGCACCCTGGTGTTCCAACTGTCCCATCTCCCCTTCTCCTGAATCCACCAATTAAAGGTGGGGGGGGTCAAGTGGACCCATCTAAATGACTCCTTTCCTTGTCTAAGTCCTCCAAACCTGCCCAGCGGCGTGCCCGCTGAGGGGAAATGCCTCCCGCCTCTCCGACTTAATAAAAATATTTAGAATATCCCGCTGGGAAATTGCTACTGTACCGTTTGCTCAGCCGCAGAGGGCGAATTGGCACATCCTGAACTCGGCCTTTTTCTGAACTTTGAGGTTTATCCCGGGAGGAGGGGAATCCTCTGCTTCAATGCAGCCGTGTTCCACGGGCACCTGCTAAACGGGCTCTTTTGGCTGGAAAACCCAGAGTTTGGGGATGACTCTCCTCCTCCTCCAGCCGCCCCTGCAACCCCTCAGCCAGGGTTTGGAGGCAAACCCTTCTCGCGCACGGACAATTTGGCTTTTCCCACCCAGGTGGGAAGCAACGATAAGAAAAATTAGAAAAAAAAAAAAGCGGGATAAGCGAGGGCTTGCAAATTCTCTAGATTTTCCCTACACGGGGGTGTTTTACCCATTTTCTCACGGCCGCTGCCGGGGGCTGGGATTCAGACGGACGCCATCCCCGGTGTGGTCCCCAAAGCAAAGCGCTTCGGGTCAAGGCAAAGGACCGGAGGGAAACCAGATGGAAAAATGACTTGTTCGTGCCGCTACCCAGTTGGGTTGGGACGGGGACCCACGGAGCTTACACAGGCTGAATAGCCCCAGGTTCATGGCCCTGTGTGATTCAGGTCACCCGATGCTCTAATCACCCGGCTGCAGATGCCGTCTCTCCAAGTCCCAGGAAATATTTAATTAGCTGTACAATGCAGAAGCAGCTCCCAAAGGAAAATTCCTCTGGAAAAAAAAAAAAAAAAACAACCCAAAAAACAACAAAAAAAACCCCAACCCCAAAAACCAGCCGTCGACTTCGTGCTAAAGTACCCAACGGGGGCTGGAGCGCAGCCGGGTCGGAATCCCAGGCCTGGAACAAAGGGAAGGGATCTCCTGCTCTCGCAGTGCCCTGGCACAGCCCTTTCCCTCCGGTTTTAACCCGGAAAAAATCTTTCCCAGCACAAGATTCATCAATACGGACATGTTTCCACCAAAAAAAAAAAAAAAAGAGAAAAGTTAGACTCGCCAGAGCAAAACTTTGCAAAATAGTTCTCTCAACTCTTCCTAAACTATAAGTAATAGCAAAGCCCAGGTGTTTGGAGGTTTCCACCAAGCTATACCCTGGCTGTCCCAGTGTCCATGGCAGGGCCACACTTTGTCCCCCGGCTTGGGATGGCAAAGCCTGCTTTTGGCTGTGCTTGAGCCCACCCAGGAATGCCCTCATGACGAGTTTATGGCTGAATTTGTGTCCCTCCCTAACCAGGGACATCTCGGGTTCCAGTCAGCATCTCTTGGAAACACACAGGGAGGAAAAATCATACCACAGCCTGCACCTTTCTCCCCCCACCTCCAGTGAAGGTCCACCACGCTACTGGGATTTTCAGGGAGCGGAGAGGAGCTAGAAATGCAGAAAGCATCCCCGAATGCCTGATGGCCCAGCTGCAGGGTGGAGAGAGAGGGACAGAGCAAGGGGTAAGGCTCTGCAAGGGGCAGCTGAAAAGGAGAGGCATCCTCCACTGGGAGACATCCAGCATTTGAAGCAGAATGATGTCTTGAGCAGAAGCTGAAGCGCCCAGTTTCTCTCTAGCTTTTTCCCAAATCACATACTCACTGCAAGGTCTCAGTCCCCTCCTGCCACCTCTCTGGCCTCAGCATCCTTCCCTTGGGACAACAGCACTCACCCATCTCTCTGGGGTCTGGGGGTCCCGGCAGGGAAGATGCCCCAGAGACTCACCAGAAATAGTGATGAGGGTTATTTTTGCAAAGCTGGAGAGACTGGAACGAGGTGTCTGTAGGAGAAGCCTCCCTCCTCTTGCTTCATTTCTGGCTAGGGATAGTTGGGGTTGGCTCCTGGGTCTTTTTAAAGCCTCAGTCCTTTCTGCCATGGGACAGCTAAGCTGGATTAACCCAGCCAAGCTGGATTCACCCAGCCATCCTCCAAATTCCTAATGGTGGTCCTCGCACCATGTGGACTCCTAATGCTGACCATTTACACTGAAAGAAGCCTTTCTTGCTGGAGAAAGAGCCTCAGGCTGGCCAGCATCGGCTCTGCTCTGCAAGCCCCCAGGGAGAGCGATGGAGACCAACCACGCTGCTACAACCCTGCAAGAGCTCTGCTGTCCCACCAGAACAGGGCTTGGGGGCCAGGGACCAATTAGGTTGAGGGCTTCTTTGGTGATCCTTTAGGGACCTCCTAAAATCCTTGGTTCTGCTTCAGCAGCTCCCTTCCCTGCGCATTCCCAGAGTTTGCTGTTTTGGCTTTTTCCACCTGGAGGTGGGAGGAATGGGTTAACGCCATGGAAAGCCACAGGCAAGATAAAACCAGGGGCCAGAAGAGTGTGAAACTGGCTATGAAAATCTTACATTCAAAAATAAACAAACAGTAGAGGTCCTTCCATTTGCCTTGCAAGAGCCTTAGGAAGAGGACCCACATTTTAAGTTTTTCCCCTTCCGTGCAAGAAGCAGGAATTTCTGACCTACAGAACAGAGAGGGGGATCACGAGACTCCCAGAGCAGAAGGTTTCGGGAGCCTGCAATTTCGGATTGCTAAAACCAGACCCTGGGCATTTTCAGTGCAACATTTCTCCATGAAGAGCAGCAGAATTAGGAGTTTCACAGGAATACCTGCAAGCGGGCACCTTTGGAAACAGTGCCCACCAGGATAGGGAGGACGAGTGTGTTTGGGCTCAGCCGTCACCTTAATGTCACCAAGAGGGGAGCGTGGGCAGCCAGAGCTGGCACCACGGGAGAAGAAGGGGCTGTGATCCGGGGTGATGCTGTCAGGACACCCACTGTGAAGGAGCAGCGATGCGACCTCCTTCCCTCGGCGTGGTCCCCGTGGGGAGGGTGATGCTGGCACATGGTCCAGCTCCTGGGGGAAATCCTACCCTGAGTTAAGCTGGGAAGCAAAAAAAAAAAAAAAAGCAAAGCTGGGGGAAGAGGAAAGAGCTACAAAAATGAGAGATACAAAAAAGAAATACAAAAATGAAGGGCAGCCATGCAGGCAGAAGCAAAAAGGAGGGTTGCAGCCCCCCCCAGGTACAGCCTGGCTGGGAGGGCAGGATGGTTGGGGGGGAAGGAGAAGGCACCCTCCTGGCTCTCAGGGAGCAGGGAGATGAGATGGAGGGGGGGGATAGACCAAAGGTGCCTGCAGCCGGGAGCCAGGCAGGCTGCGGGGGGTGAGAGGGGAGCCCTGGGATGCCTGGCATTCCCCAGGCCCCTCCGCCGTCACCCCCTCCCCGCTGACACTGTCTCTGTCTTCCAGGTCAGTGAATAATTTCCTGATGACGGGCCCCAAGGTAAGAGAAATCCCTTTGATCTCTGTCCCTGATTCCACTAAACCCGGGGAGGGAAGGGGAGGGGGGGGGGTCCTCCTTCCCACTCCTCTCCATCCAGCCCTGGCCAAGAGCTCCCCTCACCCCCAGGTTTCATCCAAGGAGGCAGAGGAGGGTCAGGAACAACTTGCTACGAGCTGCAGCTCCTTGGGCTGTGTCAGCCCTGGGCAAAACTGGTCTGGGGTCTTTTAAAGCTGGTTGGGACCATCTGTTGGAAATTTGTCCACTGGCACCAGCTAAGGTGCTGTCATCTGTTGCTTCCCCATGATCAGATGATTAGCATCAGGACCCACATTCATTGAGTTGGAAAGGTACTTTCTGTAGGCCCTGCAGAACATACCCAAGAAGCACAACTGGAATAGCCAGGACCTTGTTCGGTATTTCTGACACCCTCCCTCCTCCTTGCACCCCTCTTTCGTAGGCTTTTAGTTCCTAGACAGGACCAGTTGTAAAATTCACCCAATTTTTTGTTCCCCAGGAATGCCTCCAAGCCCACCTAGCTCTTGCTACAGCCCTCAATGCTATGGTGGAGTGACCTTGCCCCAAAGCACTGGCTGCCCCCCTCGGGCTGCGGTGAAGGAGGAGGCACCTGCTGGCTTGGAGCTCCCTGGTCTCAGAAAAGAAGGCTCTGCCCTCTCTCACGCCGGAGAGATAAGGGGTTGGCTGGCACATCTCCTAACATGGCCAACAGCCAACAGCTCGGCCTTCTTCCCCTGGGAGGCTCCGGCTCTGACCCAGCACAGCAGAAAATGCATTTGCTGGTGGTGGTGGTGAGCTTCCACTCCCCAGGGGAGTCAAGCCTGAGAGACCTCCTCGGCTCTCTACAACTTGTAAGATGGCATGCAGGACATTTTCAGTTGAACACCAGCCTCCTAGGGAGCCTGAGGCCATGTTCTTCCTGGTGTTACCTGCTTTTGCAGGGGGGTTGGACTAGATGATCTCAGAAGGTCCCTTCCAACCTCAACCATCCTGTGATTCTGTGTTTTCCCCCTGAGCTTCTCCATCCACCTAGACCCCATCCAGCAGGGCCCACCAGATGGAGCTCAGGGCAGGAAAGCTACACGTGCATCAGCCCCACCGCGGTGTGGGAGGTAGATGGGGCTATGTTGGCTTTGAGACGGAAACTAGAGCTTCTGAGTGACTCTCCTGGACCCCGGGAGTAGCCTGGGAACATTCCCAGCCTGTCACCCATGGGGCTGTCCCTGCGTGTTGGCCAACACATCCTGACTCGGTTTTGCCCAACTCTCTGACCCGCTGCTCTGCTCCTAGGCCTATCTCATCTACTCCAGCAGCGTGGCGGCCGGGGCCCAGAGCGGCATCGAGGAGTGCAAGTTCCAATTCGCCTGGGACCGGTGGAACTGCCCCGAGAGGGCCCTGCAGCTCTCCAGCCATGGCGGGCTGCGCAGCGGTAAGGAACGTGTTGGATAGCACTACTGGGACCCCCCTCACTCCAGGTTAGAGCCCTGGAGATGGGCTCCTCCTCTCTTCCCAAGAGCCTCCTTTTCCTTCAAGGACCAAGAAGATGCTCCGAGGGCTGGAGCCCCTCTGCTATGAGGACAGGCTGAGAGTTGGAGTTGTTCAGCCCAGAGAAGAGAAGGCTCCAGGGAGACCTTAGAGCCCCTTCCAGTCCCTAAAGGGGCTACAGGAGAGATGGGGAGGGACTCTTGATCAGGGAGGGGAGCCATAGGATGAGGGGGAACCATTTTAAACTGAAAGAGGGGAGATTTAGACTAGGTATGAGGAATAAATTCTTTCTTGTGAGGGTGGTGAGGCACTGGAACAGGTTGCCCAGAGAAGCTGTGGCTGCCCCATCCCTGGAGATGTTGAAGACTAGGCTGGATGGGGCTTTGAGCAACCTGGTCTGGTGGGAAGTGTCCCTGCCCATGACAGGGGGTTGGAACTCAATGATCTTTAATGTCCCTTCCAACCATTCTATGATTCTGCGATTTCTTTCCCGTCCCCTGGGATGTGCCTCTCCTAGGAATGCCCCAGAGGGATCTTTCCACGAGGGCCCTTCACCAACCATCTCCCAGACACACGCTGGCATCTAGCTTTAACTCAAGGTAGCCTTGCAATGCCAGCATCACCTCCAGAATCATAGAATCATTTCAGTTGGAAAAGACCCTTGGGATCATCAAGTCCAACCATGATCTGCTGAGCCCCAATTTGCACGGGACAGGAGTCTTTTGCCAGGCTGAGCTCACGTCTGCCCTGTAGAGGCAGGACCTGGGTATGGAGGACAACCTCGGGTCGCTGGTGGGACTGGCAGCAGATGAGGGACTAGGGTCCCAGGCAGAGGTGGACAGAGGTGTCAAAATGGGGCCTTGAGGAGGTAATTGCAGCACGAAGTAACACCCTGGGACTGGGAACAGGTCCCTGAACCGTTCCCATCAGAATTATCTGCTCAGATCCAGACTTTGCTGGCGTTAAATAAAAGCCACAGGCTCGGTAGAGTCAGCTGATGGTCACCACACCAGTCGTGGTCAGTAGGTATGGCCGTTGCTCTGAGCCCTGGCAGTGTCCAGGAGAAGGTAAGGCTCGAGGGGGCTGGGGGAAAGGAGCTCTTTGATCCTTGGAGAAGGTCCCTTCCCCTCTGGGGTGTATTAGTGAGACGTGGGGGACACTGGGCTGTCAGTGCTGTGTCCCCACTGCTGAGCTCCCACAAGGACAGCCAAGGGACTCATCCATGCCTTTGGAAAATGGCACGAGTCGGTCTGGATCGAATTTGGGAGCTTCTGTCTTTGTGGGGTCGAAGCCAAAACCAAGCTACCCTGACACGTAGGGCCTCCTCTCCACCCCACAAAGCCCCTGCCCGTTGCAAATCTCCCCCTACGCCGTCTCCTGCGTGGCAGGAGGCATTCCTAGCCCTGGTGTGGCCGTGAAACCTTCAGCGTGTCTGCTCTCCTTGTGTTCCCACTTGACAGCAAACCGAGAAACCGCCTTCGTCCACGCCATCAGCTCCGCCGGCGTCATGTACACGCTGACCCGCAACTGCAGCCTGGGGGATTTTGACAACTGTGGCTGCGACGACTCCCGCAACGGGCAGTTGGGTAAGGACGAGCCGCCGTCCCCCTCCCCACATCCCAGGGGACAGATCTTCTCCTCGCCTCCGCTGAGGCCCTGAAGAAACAACTCCTCCTCCCCATCCCCGCACCTGGAAGTAATGCCCCGAGCGGAGCTTTGCCTGGCTCAAAACCAAAGTAGCTCCGTGGAAGGCAACGGGGCCACCTCAAATTCACACCAGCTGGAGCTGAGCCCTTGGTGTTTCCCGTTGCTTTCTAAATGAGCAGAAAAGCAGAAGAGGGTTTGCAGCTTCCCTGGTTCAAACCAAGAACGGCTCTGTTTAAGCTGCTGGAGGGAGTGACCATATCATACGGGCAGAGGAGAGGACCTGCTGCCGTGCATGGGAACAGCAGGTCTGGTCAGAGCAAGGCTCATCGGGGACCTTGGGGCTCCCAGGGTCTGCAGGACCAGGGTGGCCCCAGAGCAGAATGACCAGGGGGGAAAGGAGGGTGGGTGTTCATAGACCCCCTCCAGCGTTTGGCAGGGTGGCAGCCCACAGCCTTCGCCCCCTTCCCATCACGGCACTACCCAGGTCCGCAGCCGCTGGGGAACCTCAAGCTGCACCCCTCTGCCTTTCACAGAAAACACGGACATTCCCCTCGTTTCTTTCGAAAGGAAAAAGGTCAGATTTCAAATGAGCAAGATGTTCTAAAAGCCGTTCCCCACCCCACCACACCGGGCAGTCGGTACGTGTCGGTTGATGACAAGCTCCTCTGGAGCATCCAGTATTTAGTAATTTGTTTTGTTGGGTAATGGTTTTTAAAACAGCTCATAGGTTTTAAAACTATTGGCTAATAGTTTTTAAAACAGTTTTAAAACACTGCTTCTTAGGTGTCGGAGGCGTGGGACAGCCCACCCCTAACAGAGCAAGAATTTTGGGCAACGACACACCAAATTTTATCCTCTCTGGAAGGCTGCGTTAGTCATGCTACGCTTCTTTGCCCCAAAACGTATCTGTTTTTCATGAAAATTTTCCATCGTGAACTTAAAACCGCGGAAGGCAAAGGAAACTTTTGGGCTTGTCCAAAACAGCGTGATTCAATCCCAAACGCCGCGGCGCTGAATCCAAGTTGGTGAAAGGTTTCGCCGTTCTCCCTCCGGTCCCGGCTCTTGTTTTGGGAGAGAGATCTCTTCATCATCATCCCCTGCGATTACCCACCTCCCACGAGACCCCCCCCCCCCGGCCCTTTCCCTGGGAGAGGGCACCGCGATGCTCTGGGGGAGTCAAGGGGCCGAGCCTTTCGAGAGAGGCGCGAGGGCCATGAAACCACAACCCCCAAGCTGTGTCGCCCAGGCGTGTTGGGGTCAGAATGTTCCAGATTTCAAATCTCCGTGCAGGATTTGGCATTTTTCTCTAGGGGGAAAAAGAAGTAAACCGCACGACGCGTTTCTAGCTGGGCCCAGCTCCGTCACGGAGCTCCCAGGCGGGTAGCAAGAGCCGTGCACTTCCCCGTTGGGCACCGAGTCCTTTGTTTCTTCAGGATAATTGGAAAACCAGACCCTTCTGAGATACCAAACATCATCCCAGGATTCTGGGGGTACCAAAAATGGGGTCTTCCTTGTTAGCAAGATGCTGTCCTCCTGAGTCAGACTGAACCAGTTCAAGGCAGTGGTTGGAAGGGAGGCGATTAAAGACCCAAAGCCTTATTTATGTGGTTGCTAATGCAGGATAATTAACAGCTGCTGAATCCTGCTCTATAGAAAGCCTGGAAATCCCTGGGTTTGTCACACAGGACCTACCCCTTCCCTGCCACTTACTATCCAGGCCTCAGTAGACGTGGCATGAGCCCAAGGGGAAGGAATCGGGGAGTATCGCGAGGTGCAAGGCTGGGTTTGCCCCACAACCTCCCTTCCCTCCCATCGCTTCCGAGACTCTTTCTTGTCACCGGAGCCACGAGCCAGGCTGGTTCCCTGACACCACACGTCTCATCTCCTTCCCTAGGGGGGCAAGGCTGGCTGTGGGGAGGCTGCAGCGACAACGTGGGCTTTGGGGAAGCCATTTCCAAGCAGTTCGTGGATGCCCTGGAGACGGGACAAGACGCCAGAGCTGCTATGAACCTGCATAACAACGAGGCGGGTAGAAAGGTGAGCCCTTCTCTCCCCCACAAGACCTGACAGCACAGACCAGTTTGGCTCTGGCCATTTGCTGGGGAGAGCAACGAACTGTAGCTAAAAGCACACGTCCAGAAGAAATGACCACCTTGCCAAGGAGAAGGGGATGGCAGCAGTACTGACCCGGTGGGTGGTGGTTGTTCTAAGGTAGCAAACCTTCCGAGATTACACTGTTAATGGCTTCCTGCTGTCCTCTCTTCTCCCAGTTTGAGTCGGGGAGTACCACGGAGAAGCCAACAACCCCTGAGCAGGACTCCTATGGAGGGAGGGTCGATGGTAACCCCTCCATAGGTCTGGAGCCACGTGTCTCCAGCACAGAAATGACCCCTCTGGACCTTCTGCTGAACCCTCTTCTCTCTCTCCTCACCCTGTAGGCGGTGAAAGGGACCATGAAGCGGACTTGCAAGTGCCACGGCGTGTCAGGGAGCTGCACCACCCAGACCTGCTGGCTGCAGCTGCCCGAGTTCCGGGAGGTGGGCACCTACCTCAAGGAGAGGTACCACAAAGCCCTGAAGGTGGACTTGCTGCAGGGGGCAGGCAACAGCGCTGCCAGCCGGGGCGCCATCGCCGAGACCTTCAGCTCCATCTCCAAGAAGGAGCTGGTCCATTTAGAAGACTCACCCGACTACTGCCTGGAGAACAAGACGCTGGGGCTGCTGGGGACGGAGGGCAGGGAGTGCCTGAAGAGGGGCAAGGCCCTCAGCAAGTGGGAGAAGCGGAGCTGCCGGCGGCTGTGCGGGGACTGCGGGCTGGCGGTGGAGGAGAGGCGGGCCGAGATGGTGTCCAGCTGCAACTGCAAGTTCCACTGGTGCTGCGCCGTGCGGTGCGAGCAGTGCCGCAAACGGGTCACCAAGTACTTCTGCGTCCGCAAGGAGAAGAGGGAGAGGAGCGGGGGCGGCGGGGCCAACCGCAAGCTCAAGAGAAAGCTCTAACTCGCCTCCTCCACGGTCCTCTCTCTCTGCCCTTCTCCTCTCCTGCCCTTCCCCGTCCATCCCCGGCACCCGTCTCCCTTTGGCTCAGTTTTGTCTCGTTCCCAACGCCCTCCCAGCGGGGCTTGGGTGAGGCAAAAGAGCTCATATGAGCCCCCCAGCCTTGGCCACCCAGGGCATTTCCCATTAGCACAGCGGGTGATGACTTCTAGGAAGACCCTCAAGCGTTGACCCTCAAGCGTTGAGATTTAGTCCCTTCCACTCCGGGTCACTCTATCCAGTGACTGTGGGTTTTTATGGCTGAAGACGCAGGTGGTCTCCCCTTTTCAGCTTGTCTGTCCCCCC
Organism: Limnodromus scolopaceus; assembly: GCA_028565335.1. Taxonomy (NCBI): domain Eukaryota; kingdom Metazoa; phylum Chordata; class Aves; order Charadriiformes; family Scolopacidae; genus Limnodromus; species Limnodromus scolopaceus. Next base: position 19,122,702 of record JAOXNO010000002.1, on the reverse strand, counting down.
CCCAAAAAAGCACCCCCTCTGGGCTTTTGAGAAAGTGAGATCAACGCTTGGGAAAGCATACGGAAGCTGAGATGGCACCACCAGAGCTGGGCAACTCGGAGTGGTAATCTCTAAAACAGAAGGGGCTTCTGGTGCCTTAAAAAACTAAAATAGAGGCACTAAAATAAAGTTGTTATTGCCTTTTATTAAGCCCTACGCTCTAAGGAAATAGAAAAGGCACACAACTCCTTCCTGCAGCAAGCCAGGAGGCCCGCAGCGCCGCTTCTCATCCTTTGACAGCTTTGCTGAGCTCTCCAAGCGCTTTATTTTGCATTGGAGACGGCAGCAGCAAGACTGAAGCTGCTGCTCAATCTGCCCATTAAACGGTTGCCCAAAAGAGAAGTCCCACCACTTGCCTTTTACGTCCTTTCTCCATATTTTTACACCCTTTCTCTCTGTCTTCTGAGCCTCCAGGTCCAGTCTCCCTTCTCACCCCACCATCCCTGCCCAAGCCCTTGATTGAACGATGCTATAAAGATGCCCTCACGCTTCTCCGGTCCCTTTTTCCCCCCCAAATCTCTCCCAGAGAGGAGGTGCCAGCCGAGCCCATTCCCCACCTCCCGGTGTCCCTTGCCAAGCACTCTTACCCCACAGCTAACTAACTAAATCCTTCCTCCTAGCCTGAGAAAATAATGTCAGTTACTATTTAATGCTGTTGTAAATAGGAAAGTGAAGCACTTTGAAGTTTAATTTATTGCACAGTTACTGTGATGTATACAGAAACAGTTTTTCCTCTCCCGCTTGTTGTATATATTCTATAGGCTAAGCAAGCAGCGGGAAGGTCGGGTCGATGCGTCCCTGTCCCCTCGCTGTGGTTGGGGTTGGGAGGGGAAGAAGCCATCAGCTCCAGGAGGACCTGGAGAAGTTCACTGCGCCACCACGGTGACCTCCCCCCGCGCCGGGCTGTGATGTTTGAAGTGTCCTTTAGCCAGACGAGAAGCCAGCAGAGCGAAGCTACTGGCCATTAGACCCATCTCATAGCCAAGATTTGTAAACCAATAGCCAATGCAATAAATCAGTAGCCAAGTGCTTGCAAAATGCTGCTGTGTCTAAGTAGTTGGGTGGGGTTTTTTTTCATCCAGTTGGGTGGGTGGGTGGGTGGATGGATGGATGTAGCTGCAGATGGATGTTCTGGAGACTAAAACCCAGCCGCTTGCCCGTCCTTTGAGCAGAAGAGCTGACCAGTTCCCTCCACACAGCACAACCTTGGTCCCCACCAGGAGGGGAAAGGGCCTGATGGCTCCTCGAGCTTTCATCCAACTGCAGGAAAGGGGGTGGGAAGGGGGAAGACGGGGGCCCAGGTGCCCTCTTCAGAGATGATACGTTAAGGACACTCAGCAAGACTCCATGTGTCCCTTAAGTTATCAAATACCCTCACAATCCAAGGACTACTCCGTTGGGGTGGGAATTTGGACCCAGGGCAAGCTGGGGTCTCACCAGAGGAAGAGTGTTTGCGCTAAGCAAGAAGCTGGCCCTTCGAAAATGGCAAGAAACATTATTGGCCCATTCTCAGGGAAACCTAAACCACTTCCACATCACACACAAAGCACCAACGGTTTGCACAGAGGTTCTTATTCCTGCAGTGACCCTGCCCTCGGTCTCCCCTGCACCTCCATCAGCAGTTCCTCCAGCTCCCTGCGGTGGGAACGCAGCCCTTGGGCAGGAAAGCAAAGAGATGGCGAGAGCCACCAGCAGGGAAAGCTCCATCATGGGCTGCATGAGGACCACCGCAGGGCAGAGAGGACACCTTGTAGCCCCTTGTCCCTCTGGTGCCCCCCGTTCCGCAGCCAGCTGGAAACCTAAGGAAAGGAGAAGACGGAAAGGAGAAGGTGTGGAAGCTCCTTCCCATTTCCTCCCCCTCCTCAGGCTGTGCTACCCCATCCCTCCCCTGCTGCCATTATTGCCCCACACGGTTGCCCCATGGAGGGTGTGGGACGTGCCCCACTGAGCACGGTGACTCCTGTTGGTGAAGGGGACACGGGGGGGAGCGTTACAAGCCCCCAAGCCCCACCACCACCGCCTGCTTTTTTTTTTTTTTCTTCCCTGGGAGAAAAAAAACCCATCGACATCGCAGCTGCAAAATGTGCTGACCTCAGCAGCGGGTCGGGGCCGGAGGGGTCCCCCCCTCCCCGGCGCAAGGAGCCCCCCGAGCTGGAAAGGCAGTGGCTGCCATTGTGCGGGGGGATTGGATGCTTCCATGTATTCATTTCGGGTTTAATGAAGGCGCATTCCTCAGAGGAGAAATATTTACATTCAGCTTCCCAGGTGGTCACCTTCGCCCAGATGACACACAAACAGGCAGTTCCCCCCCTCCCCTCCTTCTCCCCATATCCC
>JAOXNO010000002.1:18892610-18907078 GCA_028565335.1 Limnodromus scolopaceus | reverse complement strand
CTGAAAGGGTTGTCAGGCATTGGAATGGGCTGCCCAGGGAGGTGGTTGAGTCACCATCCCTGGAGGTATTCAAGAGAAGAGTTGACATGGTGCTCGGGGATATGGATTAGTGTTGGGTTGGGTTGGTTTTGGGTGTGGTATGGTGTGTGGGGGGTGGTGTGTTTTGTGGTTTTTTGGGGGTTTTGTGGGGTTTTTTTTTCCCATTGGTTGGACTAGATGATCTTAAAAGGTCCCTTCCAACCTAGGTGATTCTGTGACTCAGAGGATCCCAGGAAAACTTCCAGAATAGGGTGCAAAGGTTTTATTTTTAAATCTCACAACACCTGTCTCTGCTTAACTTGCTGGCGTAAGTTGCCCGCTGATGTCCATGGGGCCGATCAGCTGTAACAGCAGGAAGACAAGAGCCGGAGCCGCGTTTAGGAGGGCCATAGGCAAAATCAAACGCATCCGAAATCACGGGTACTACTGCCGCGGCAGCTGACACCAGACCTTCCACCACATCAGCAGTTTTTCAGTACTCAGCGTACACGCACACAAACTTTTTCCCCTGTTCTCAGCACGAGCACACAGGAAACCACGGGCAGATTTCGGCTCGCACCGAGCACACATCAACCTTTCTGAAGGCAGATGTAAGAGGCACGGGAACACAGCCCGGGGCCCTCACACGCATAAAGGCACAGACGAGGAACGCATTGCCACCGCCACAGCTCACCTTACCCGGGAGGAACATATTCCTCTCTCTGGTAAGCAGACAAAGCCACACAGCATCCCCAAGGGCACCCTCTCTCACCGACACACACAGAGCAAGGGGTCTTCCTTGCTTCTGCATCCTTCTGCATCCCTCCTTCAACCCGTTCTCCGTGCCTACGGTCGCACACAGCCTCTTGCTGTCTGTACACACCGACGGCCACAATACACACCGGCAGATCTGCTCACACACACACACACACACACACCACCCCCAGGAGGAGCTCCAGGTATTGAGAGGTAATCCTCCCGCCTCAGAGAGCCTGCCGAATGGAATAATTAATTTTCTGACGAGCATGAATAGCACGCAAAGTGCAGCCACCCGGATACGGTGGAAGGTTTCCAGCCAATATCCATGCCATCCGGATATTTGGATTCACCCATCCCCGGCTCCTGCTCTCAGCAGCGCTGACGGCAGCAAAGCTGAGCTTGCCGCGCTGATCGGGAAAGGTCTCCCGGATCTGGCTGGCTGGCCCGGATGGCAGAAGACAGCAGAACTGCTGTGCAGAGCCCTCTCCTCCTTCCCACCAAAGACAGGGACAACTGGCCAGCTCCCATCACCTCAACCTGCCGCTCCAACACCCACCCCCCAACACCCGTCTCCGGGGCAGGGGAGAGAATTGCACAAGCAGCATCAGTCTGCTCAAAGCTGACAGTCGTCCCTGGTGGAGAATTAAGGGCAAGTCCCTGATCATAGAATCACAGAATGGTTAAGAGTTGGAAGGGACCTTAAAGGTCATCTAGTTCCAACCCCTCTGTCCTGGGCAGGGACACCTCCCACCAGACCAGGGTGCTCAAAGCCCCATCCAGCCTGGCCTTGATGCAAGGACATTAATTCTCCAGGCTACAGATCAAAATTCTATCACCCCTAATCTCCTCCCATCCTGTCTTAAGTCAACTTGTTCTCCTCCATCTCACAGAGAAGGGTTAAAGCACTTGTGGAGAGCAACTACAGATCCTAATTCTAGGGGACAAAAGAAGAGGAAGCTTAGAGAAGGACAGGGGGTTCTAGGCATAGCAGTATTCTTAGACAATGGTTCGAATTGCACCCAAAGCCATACAGAGCTATGATGCTCCTAAAGACTAAGATATAGAGTTATTTCTTCTGTGCAGAAGTTCAGCCGGTGTTGCTGTAGCATAATTGACAAGTGTAGACAGAAATGGACAGAAGCAGCTTACCGTGCTGGAGATCTGAGTCCCATTCCCAGCTCTGCCTTCAGCTTTGCACGTGATGAGGGACAAGTCACCCCACGTTTTGCAGCTGTAAGATTAACACAGAAATACTTGACTTGACTGTTTTGCCTGTATCCTCCTCAGATCTCAACCTCATCAAGAACTCTGGTCAAGATCTAGACCAAGACAGTGCTAAGTTGCCTTGTCATAAAATAATCCCTCATTGCTGTAGGAAAAGCACAGACGTGTGGCTACAGACTCACAGGTAAGGTCATTTGCACATTGGCCAACACACACGTGCATCTATGCTCCTTGCATGGTGCCACACGGGTCACACCATCCGCCTCTGCATCCACCCCACCTATAAGTGCTTTTATCTTGGAACTCACATCAGGGAAGAAAATACCTGGCACAACTCTTCCCAGAAGACCTGAGGCCGGGAACTTACCTGTATACTCTTGGAGGGGAATTTGCTGAGGATTTTCGCGAGAGTTCAAGTCTGAGCCAAACTTCATTGTGATAAAGTCAACCTTCCATTGTGTAGGTTGGGTTCTATCAACTTTCTGGTTCTGATCCTTCCCAGTACACGTGGATCTTTGAATTTTTTCATCCACAGTTGTGACACTCAGAAATACCGCTTGGCTTTTACTGGGAACTGGCAAATTTAACGCTCCTTTGTGTGTACGAGAAATCTCTTAATCTTCTTTTTTTTTCCCCCTAAGAAAAGCTAGGAAAAGAACTCGGGGGAATTATCTTACTGTAAAATTGAGGCTTACAAGTAAAAGCAGAGTCATGAAATGAAAAGCTAAAGGTCCTTAGTCATGCTGAACTTGCTTTTTCAGCTCCTGGGGTTGTTGCCCATCCACAAGAGCTCAGTATGTCACTATTTATATTTGCTAATAGGTCCCACAAAAGAGAGAAAGGATTGTTGTGTAAGTCATTGCCCCAGTCCAGAGTACATTGGGAAATTCCCACGGATATACACAATACAGAAGCAAACAAAGACATACAAATATCTGCCCGGTAAAAGATACATCTAGCTTTTCAAAGCGTGACATACCAATGTGATGAGGAATTAAGTCAAAACCCTGGATTAGATATGGGTTCAAACTCCACCCCCCTCATGTTGCATGGATGGATTGAGGCTGCTCTGCCCGAGACCCTGTGATTTTAAAAAAAAAACAAAACAAAAACCAATAACCAAACCACAGGTGGAGTTTTCAAGAGTACCAAGAGTGCAAGTCAGTGAGATGGGTGCTCCTAAGTCCCTCTACTGCTTTGGCAGACTTCCAGCCCTAGGAATAAAATGAAAGGCAAGGAATATATATAGCTGCTCGGCTAATGAAGCTTCTTAATTTTTTTTCCAGCTCTCATTTATTCTCCGGTTTCACTGCAGAGCATTGATTCCACCTTCCTGCACCTTTCAGATATGCATATACACAGGCACATACATTTCACGTATAGGCAAGTGTGTATACACAGACCCGGGCACGGGAGTGTGTTTATACATGTAAAGCAGCTGGGTATTTACAAGCCGTTTCTAAGGTTATAATATACATTGCTATTATGAGCCGCTTCATTAACCTGTCAATCAGGTTGTTTTCTCTCTTTCACCCCTCTGCCGTGTTACGCCGTGGGTTGGAAGTGCAGCGCGCGTGTTCGTGTCAAGTGCGCTATTTCAGGCGGCAGCACAGACACACAGACACACATGGACGCGCGCCCCCGGAAATTAATACGGTTCCATTCCTGCCTCCCCCAGGAGCTCGGCTCTGGCCTACCCTCTGGACTTCGCTAGCCACGGAGATGCCTCACGCGGTCATTTATCACCCAAGCCCCTGGCCAGTGGCACCAGGGTCCCGGCGTTGCTTCCCCAGGCAGCCTGGCTGCCGGGCAGGAGCGCGTTCGCAGTTTGGAAGCGCTGCTGATGGGCTAGTCCCCAATAAACCCCCCAAAAGTGCTGATGTGCTGAAAGCAGCTGACACTGATGGATCTGCTCTCATCTTGCCTTTCAGTCCCGCTGCAAGAGAGAAGAGAGAGAGGAAGAGAAACAAAGGCAGAGATTAACTCTTTTGTCACAGAGCTCTGCAGTTTTACAAGGCAAGATAAAGCTGCTGTCCAGGTTGGGTGCAGATGGGACCAGCTCAGCACAGTCTGTCTGATTCTCCATGGAGTCCAATCTGGGGGGGGAAAGAAAAAAAAAAGCCTGAACTGCACAATGATTTACTGACAGGGCCAGTGCTGCCTAACAGAGCCTTATAACTTCCCTTGCGGCTGCAGCCACAGGCAGGGAGACCAGCAGGGATGCCTGGACACGGTCCTAAGCCACCAGCTCTGGGTGGCCCTGCTTGAGCAGAGGGGTTGGACAAGACGACCTCCAGAGGTCCTTTCCCACCTCAACCATTCTGTGATGATACGATTCTCCCAGACCCGCACGCCAGCCGGGAAACCAACATCCCTGCTTGTGCACCCACGCTGCACAACACCCCCTAGATACACCCAGACAAACTGATTAACACCCACAAGTGCAGACCCCCGAGGGGTGACGCACGCTGCTCAGCTCCTGAGGATGCAGGCTCCACACACATGGACGCCCAGGTGGATCCATACATTCCTGAGTAGGAAATCATGAAGTGGATTTTGCTTCTCCATGATGCCAAGGCATCAGGCTCCCCAAACCAGCTCTCAAGCTGCCATTCAGGGTACCCCTTCACGAGAGCCAGTCAAAATATTTTAATAGCATTTCATTTAATCTGAGTTTTACCAAAATTGAGCTATTTGGGGTGCTGGATCCATTCCGACCAAGTTTTTCTTGAGAACATTGCAGCTCCAAGGGGCTCAGATGCTACCCACAGTTTGTATTTTGGTGTCGTTCACAAGAACCTTCCAGACTTCCTCTCTGAGAAGGACCAGCAACATATCCACAGGGATGTGCCTTCTTCCCTCATGGTCACACAAAGAGCCCAATGTAAATACAGCCAGAGGTTCCCCTCATCTCCTTCAGTGCCTTTGCACGGCTGAATTTACCACTGACAGCAGCACAGCTACAGAAGGACCCCAAATTCTCACCCAACGCACCCAACTGTAGGACCAAATGCCCTCAGAAAAGCAGACTGCACTACATTGAGCCTAAACACCCAAGCAGAGACCTGTATTAATTGGTACTACAAACAAAAACAGGGTAACAACAATAATACTAGTGTTAATTCTTATTAATAACAATGTTAAGCAACACACTTGTTCCTGTGGAAAATCTCATTTCAGTTTTAACTTTGATTTGCCTTCATTTGGAGAGAGGAGGGATACTTTTTCTAGGTCCTTCTCAAAAAAAAAAATCCCTAAACCCGTATTGAAAACGTCATCATTTTCCAGTTTCAACAGAAACTTCCAAATAGCATCTTTCAAAAAAAAAAAAATCAGATTTTTAATCAAGAAAAAAAAGAGATATTTTTACTAGAAAGCTGTTTTCCCACTGGGAAACACTGCACAGCTCTAATTCCTGCCTGGATTTTTTTTTTCAAGCCTTGTTTGTCCTGCATTTGTGTTGCACAGTTCACAAGTATTTCCAGCAGCTTCAGGCAAACCAGTCACTGGGTAAAATAGAAAAATAGAAATTAGCAGGAATAAATAATAGAGGGCAGGGGCTGGCCCCGGGGAATGAATGTTGGGGACGTTTTGGGGTTTCTGTCAGAACTGGGACCTGGTGGTGCAGAGCCTCCACGGAGCTCTGGAGAGCAAGAACCTGTCAGATCCACGACCCATCCATCATAAAGCGCATCGATAAAGACAAGTACATTACACTTGGACACGGACACACTCCGAAACACAGACACGTCACCGCAGCGAAAACTCCTGCTCTCCCGTACACTCCGCTGAGCAGGCAATCCTTCCCAAAACACAAACAAGATCTCCAAGCCAAAAAACACCACCAAACACACACACACACACTCAAAAAAAAAAAAAAAAAGAGGGGCTGGGGAAAAAAGTCTTGAGATTATAATTTATTTATTTTTAATTCCTAGAGGAAAGAAAAAAAGGCTTTTTTAATTTTCTTTTTTTTTAAAAAAGGGCAATAATTCCCGAGGAAATCTTGACATGCTTTTTTGCCACGTCTTTTCAGGTTTTGTCTATTGGCCCACATTTCCTCTCAATGAAAAATTCTAACAGCTAAATCAGGATCCCAGAGTCCAAAAGGGACTTGCAGAAAAGGGCTCATGTCCAGAGGGTGATTTAAAATGACACTTGAAGTAGAGGGTCTGCTCTAAAGCCTGAAAACAACTTTGAAATTTCAAAGTTTCCCACCACACACCAATAACAAAAAAAATGTCACCGTGTCAGACGCAGACAGTCTAGGAAACAAACCCACCAAGGAATTATTGATCATCTCTTCATGTGTCCTTAATAAAATCTCGGTCTAAAAATCTATCCACAATATGCCATCTGACACACACTGAGATGAAATATGGTGTGTGCTCTTGGCATCTAACACCCCGATGAACCATTTGTGAAATCTCGGCAGAATTTCGCACTCTCAGGGGCGCGCTTTTCTCGGGGAGTGATTTTCAACCTTAATTTTATCTGTGGTCTCTTTAAAAAAAAATCAAAGATCAGTCTGAAGGGATTCAAAAACAATATGAATATGTAGGTTGTTGTACAGCTGGTATGAACTTGCCTTTCTCGGGAACTTTTGCAGACTCACTTAGAAACAGCCCAGGGTCCCCAGGGGGTCCTGCGGACCCCAAAAATCGGTATTTGCTGCCCAAATTGCAATCACGGAGGTTTTCCAGTGCCAGGGTTGGCCAGCCCTCGGCTGTAAAAACACCTCCGAACAAAACCTCTCTGCCTCTCCATCTCGGCCCCGACAGCACTGAGAGGTGCTTGAGCAGGACACTTGAGCAAGCGCCTGCTCTCCAGCACCCAAGGAGCGGTGAATTCCTCCTGTGCTTCTCCTGTGGAGAAGTGGATCCCGAAGCACCCGCTGCCCAGCCACCAGAGCCCAGGGAGAACATCGGGACAGGAGAAGACTTTCTCCCCAGCCCATGCACCCACCTCCATCCCCTCTGCTCCCAGCGAGACCCACAAGGGCCCATTTATTCCCAGATATGAAATTTGTGTTGTTTCTTTATTGTGCTTTAATGAAACCCTGTTTATTCTAGGGTTTTAATTCTTTCCATCTATTATGTTTAGACAACTCATTAACAATCATTTGTTATCATTAGACTTCAATTTTAAGCTCCTTTTCCCAGAGGAGGCAGTGCGGTGCTTTTAAACATATTTGCATCATAAACAATTTCAGGGCCCCGTGTGCCATCTATTACCCCGGCCTTTCCTCCCTTCTTACCAGCCTTTCTGCTAATCTGGACTGGAAATTGCGGAAAGAGCCTCGTTGGGAATTTTGGCCGGGTCCAGGGCGATGCACGTTTCCCCCAGGACCTGCAGCCACGGAGGGTTCTGGATCAGGACGACAGCCCGGTGCATTAATAGCAAACTCTTGAAATCCCGGGTCGTATAATGGCGAGCCGCTGCTTTTTCCGCTGGGGATTAATGACTACACGCTGCAGCTGGATTCATTAGGGCCCGTTAAAGACAGCGTGCTGGCCCGGGATAACGCCTGGGCCCCGTTCTGCTCATTTACGGTGGTTCAGCTCCGCTGGGTTTAGGGAAGCGGTTCCTGATTTGCAGCAGGGTCCCTCGTGCGCAGGACAGAGAAGGACCACGTCACACTTTGCACTCCCTGACAGCTCCCGGGGCCGAGGGCAGGGGGGGGAGCAAAAAATCCGATCCCTGTTACCTCGTGTAAATCCAGATGAACCTTCACTCAGGCTTGTGAGGCATCCCTTGGATGTGAAGCGGCATCAGCGCGCACGGAATGCGGCCAGCATCACGGAACTTCCTCTGGTAGAGAGCAGGTCCCTTAATTTGTGTAGAAAGCAGGAAAAGAGTTGCCTTTCTCCTCCTGTTTGTTTGTTTTTGTTCTTTTTATCCTAAGTTTTCCTTGGTGCTGTTTTCATCATACGGTGCTCATCACCCACCAGTAAAACGCAGAAGGAAAAAGCGATCGCTAACCTGGAATCTCTTTACATATGTTTTTGGCCTCCAAAATCTCATTCCAAATGATGCTCGAGAAATGTCGGATGTGCCAGCCGTGTCCACTCTTTCCCACATCCCAGCGAGGAACCCAATGGCACATCTGTTTACAAGCTTACCTCTTATTAGCGACAGGGCTAGATCATCTCTGCCAGTGCCAAGTCTTGTGCTGGTGCTGATGCGTTGTCGTCTTCGTCATCTTGGTACCCTGGGATCTGGCTTTTAAAGCTCATCTGGTGGCGCTACCCCATGTCCCGTAACAGGACAGGAACGCACATTTCCGAGCTACTGTGTTTCATGACAGCCCCTGCGCTCTTGAAGAGCAGTCCAAAAGGAAAACCGCTGCCCGGAGGCCTCAGTTCCACATAGCTCTAAGCTTGTGCTCAACTTTTAAGGACTTGGAGGCCATTCACAGGCTCTTCACTTGCCCCAAAGCCCCTTCGGACCACCAAGTGCACGCAATCAAATTTTGCTGGCTCGAGTACGCACACAGGGGAACATCAGGCTGGGCCACCACACCTATTAGTGCTTTCCACGCGGGTGCCCATAGCTTAAATGAAGATGGAAAAACTCCATACATGGTATCCTGGACTTTTCATGGAGTTTTTACCTCTCTGACGAGTTTTACAGCCTGTGCTAGAGGTAATGATGATCCCAGCTGCAAGGCTCCGCCCTGCATGCTAAATAAATTCCTGTAATTTTCTATCCTTCCTGTTGTTATTCTGATCCAATTAAAGTCATTGCACTTAAGTGAAAAGTCATGATTGGCTAATTGGATTTGGGAAGGCAGAACACCCATCGGGGGCCAGGTTTAATTTAGATTTCCTTAAAATTTCTAAAGCCACTGCCAGGCTAGAAGAGACAAGCTCCATCCTTGGTTAGCTCCAGCTCAGAGAAAAGGGATTAGTTAGTTGCTGAGTGAGCTCCCTGCTGCCTTGTGCCCATGGAGCTTTCCAATTCCAATGCCTGGCTTTTTTTCTTTTTGGAATCCGCCTCCTGCAGTGGTCCTTTGGAGATCTCCCACATGCCCCTTTCTAAGTCTCTTGTCCTCAGTTTGGTCCTGCACCATTCACCGTCTCTCCTGCTTTCTCTAAATACCAGTGCAGCCCCCTCCTCAGAAACACGCTCTTCCACGGTTTGCAGGGGTACTTCTGTGCAGTGATTGGACCTGCAGTCCTGGATGGGGGACGTGACTCAAACTCCTCTGAAGTCAAGTTGAAGTTTTACCACTGTGGTGGAGGAGGTTCAGCACATGGAGACCTCTAAGGACCTTTCCAAACACTGAGCAGCCAAGTCCTTCTCAGTGCCCTAGATGCAGGCCCCTGGAGCTCCAATCATGAAGTGAATATGATAAAAGATCCGTTTTCCATGAGTATTTGGAAGAGGCCAGAAGTCCATCTGTGACATTTCCAACATAAGCCATTCAAAAATGGTGTGCCGTAGCTGCTAAAACCAGAAAGTTCGCTGAAAGTCATTAAAATACTTGACAAAATCACAGATCCCGAGTACCTTCCAAATTTTAAGCTTCTAAGAAGTTCTGAGGCTATTTATCCTGACTTAACGCCCACCTTGGACACAGAAACACTGAAAAGATAACAAACTGAAAGGACAGCTGACACTGCCATACGCTCACCTGATTCTAAGGGCAGGGAGTTTCAGAAACTCAGCAGTTTTCATGAAACCTGTAATAAAAATAGAAGAGTTCCTAACGCTACCACCCAAACGCGCAATACGCCACTTGCATAAGATCAGTAGCAACCAAGACATATATCCTGACAAATATTAACAAGAGTAAACAAAAGTTGAGATAGAACTTAGATTCCCAGTTTCGGGACACTTTCAAAACACCTTGTTGGTTTGAGGGTTGGCTTTTTTTTTTTTTTTTTTTTTTTTTTTTAAGATCACGCCTGAGCATTTAGAAAATCTTAGATATTTCCAGTCTCGCACCCAAAACACAAGACATTCAAGATCACCGGGCACGTTAAGAAGCCTGGCTATTAATATTTGTAAATATTTGCAGCATCAAACGCCGGGAAGGAGAATCACTTGACCCATTTCCTGACATACTTCTGCTCCTATTGAAACAGAAGAGATAAAGAGGATCAGCCAAAGAAACAGACCCCTTCTCTCCTACCTGTTGCACTTTTTTAAAAAGAAATCACCATTTTGGTTTCCGTTGACAACTGTGGTGGAAATATGCTCCCTTCCCACTGTTTCTAGGATTTTCCAAGGCACACTTCAGCTGGGTCCTTTTTTTGCAAGCCTGGCCCTACCACCCAGTGATGTTGCTACCAAAAAATCTTCAACTTGATCTCTGCTTTTACACACAAATGTCTAACACGTGCTTCCTTCCCTGTGGTCTTGCCAGTATCGGACCACGAGCCAGAAATTGCCATGACCCAAGTTCCCAGCTTCTCCTGCTCTTGGCATTGACTGCCTTTCAGAATCTGGCCCCCGAGGCTTCACAGTTGGCTCCTGAAAAGAAAAAGGGCCCCTCCTTAAAAATCACAGTCCGTGCAAGTTTGTGTCTTCCGTGAAAATTAACATGCTGGACAGCAGATGGGACAAACACATGCTAGAGGCCAGATCCTTATGTTGGTTACACCAGGTTCATCTGCAAACTTAAGGGAACAAGGGCAAACACCAGAACTAGAGCAATTTACACGAGCAGTAGGTCTGCCCTCCTGCTGGCTGACAGTAAGAGTTTGGATTTTCAGGCGGAGAGAGAGAGATGGAGAAATAAATACCTTTATACAAAATTTCAGCCCACTACAAAACCTTCCTAAGAGGACCCATGCTGTGACACTTTGTACCTGATTCAGATGCTTTAAAAAAACAACAACAACAACAACAAAAAAACCCTAAACTAACTAAAAAAATAAAATAATAAAACAAAAAAAGCCCCAAACAAACAAAAAAAAACCAAAACCACCACACCACTTTGCCAAGCAACAGGCTCCACATCCACCTTTGGAGAAGCACACTGCCCCCAGGGATACAGAATTAACTTGATTTCGCCCTCTTTGCTCCCAGTCCCTGATTTACATCTCCTAAAATCCCTACTTATGGTAAAAAACAGTTATGGGTACAACCTCATGGAAGTTTCCAGCAGCACCCTGCAAAAGAGGAAAGCCCGCAGTGCTCAGACAAGCACACAGAAGAAGGGTGCGTGACACTTTGCAAACGAAGTGCATCCTTCCTGGAAAGCCCTGACCAATTTGAAGGGAAGACCTAGATACTAAACCAACTTTCTCCCCACTGCCCAACCATCCCCTCGATTCTTGGCCTCATTGATTTGAGGACGCCCATTCCCTCTTATCATTTCTCTTTCCTGGCTTTTGGCTGGCCACCCTCAAGGCCAGAAGGACCATGGCAAGTTTGTGGTTCTACCCAAGTCCTCCTTTTCTCCTCAAGTTTTCACACATCCTTCTTTTTGGGATACAATGTTTTCAGTTCCTTCCACTCCAGTTACACGTAAACACTGTGCATTTATTTCTTTGTACTTTTCAAAGGGAATTGGCACTTAACTTCCTGAGGATGCTGTCAAAATTCCAGCTGGACACTAGGAGCAGCAGGGACTATCTGCCTAGAGAGTCAGACCGAAGAGACACTCCTGGATTTCTGACAATAGCACGTTGAAAATAAGCACCTCTGCTTTTGGATTCTCCAGCAAGGGTAGCACAAAGGTTTCTGTGCTCCCAGGTCAAACCTGTCTCCTTCATGGACAGGCTCTCTGGACACATCTGGCACGTTATCAAATTAATTTCCATTGAGCTTGATCCAATGTTCATCAAAGTCAATAGTGACATTTCCTGGGTCATGCCAGAGGTCCAGTAATGCTCCATACCTTCCCATATGTAATCATTTAATTACCTCCCTCTAATTACCTCTGCAGGGAGCTTAAAGATGTTCAGTTTGCAACACCTCTTCCTGATGTTCCCTGGATCAAGTCTTTGTCCAGGAGAAGGGGACTGGCCTGACCCATGTTATAGGAAAGGTTTTTCAGGCTCCGCATTGACCCGCAAGAAACTCAACAGCAAGGAAGGGAAAAATATATTTATCATTACTTCTCTTGATCAGGATCTATTTCCTGAAGGACTCTTTGGAGCAGGAAACTCTGGTCACATCTATGTGTACACGCACACATATCTATACGAATGTCCAAAGACAACTGACCCCAAAGGTCAAAGAGGACTCCCACTCTAAAAAACAATAAAGCTCTCAGCTCAACTTCAAGGAAGAGGCAAAAGCAAATGATCAGAGAGAGCGAGAAAGCAAGAGAGACAGAGATAAAGAGAAAAAACCAAGGGGAAGATGATTTTCTATCAACAAAACAGCAGGGACGAATTCTAGTTCATCTCATCGGAAACGTCTCCTTCGTGTGCAAACACCGCCTGGAGCCAGCACTAATCTCCCAGATTAAAGCCTTTTAATAGCAATTAGTCCTCTCTGCACTAACCCACTGGACACTCCACTGCATATTTGGGAAAGGGGGGGGAGGCTGGAGGGAGCGTCACCAACAGTTTAACTCATAAGTGCCCTGATGTGTCTCCAAACGTTTGTCTTCCACACACACGTTTGTACGTAGGCCACGAGGAAGCAAGACCTGTTTGGATTGCAGCAGAGAACGGGACCGCAACAGCTAGACCTGGGTGTTGCACATGTAAATACTCGGGTGAGTTGGATCAAGCCCAGATCCAGGAGGTGGAATTTCAGGAGAGCATCGTGGCAAGCCAGAAGCGTTAGCCGGCTACAGTCAGAAGCACTGACCCACCACCAGCTCCAAGGGCTACCCCAGCTGGCAACAAGAGACAGCCACAGGCAATAAGATGTCCTTAGAGCTACCTTCATGCTACCAGCTTGCTGAACGAGCCTTGGTACCGCTCCTGCCTGAGACACCTTTCACCATCCCTGGAGAAAAGGAGGAGGAGATATTTTTTTATTATTTTTTTTTAATTGTTTTTGGTTGGTTTGTCTCCGTATCTCATCCAAGGCCTTGTGTGACCTCTCTGTGAGTGTTGAGCTGGTGTCCCATCTGGGTCTGGCAGAGGGAACAGCTCCCCACCTCCTGCACAGGGTGGGAGGGAGCCAGACCGCTACACCCAGAAGCCCAGGTCCTACAGAAAGGACCTCAGATTGCGTACCAGCCCCTCGTTAATAAAAATAAAATGAGCAGATTGGGCTGAAATGGCTGAGAGGGGGGAGAGGAGAGGAGAGCAGAGAGGACACTGGTGCGAAACAGCAGCCTCTGCGCAGAGACTCTGAACTTCCCAAATGACAAGCCAAGCAGAATTTCTTGGAAGGAGCCACCTCAGCTGCCCTTCGAGCTATCAGACCACACAAACAGGACAGAGAAAAACCTTCCGTGAGGTGACTGTAGGGAGGGGAAAACTACCCCAAGCCATTATTATCCTCTCCCCCACGAGCAGTGGGAGCTGCCAGAACCCCCTCACAACCCGGTGGTGCCCCCCACCTTCTAACACACACACACACACACACACACACACACACACACACACAACATCCATAGGGGTAGTGCAATTACTATTCAGGCTGGGGGCTGAAGATAGTCTCCTGGCCCTTCTTCTAATGTAAGGTTATTGTAATTGATATGAAGGTAATTGATAATGTGTTACGGTGAATAATGTCTTCAATTTTCTGCTAAATCCCATTTTTGTAGCCATCTGGGCTCCTCCAACTGCCCCCCTGGGACGCAGAGTAATAGATAGTAATTATTCTCAAGTCATTTACTTTTTCAAAGTGTTTAGTGCTTATCTGTTTTACAATTAAAATGGAAACGACCCTGATTCACTTCCTTTCTTTTTTATTTAAATAGCATTCACACACACACACACTCTCCTCCACTCACTGGAGCCTGGAGGGGGTGTGCCTGGATGTGTGTGCATGTGTGTGTCTGCGTGTGTGTGTGTGTTATTGTCACGGGGAAACACACGGGACGGAGTTACACAGTTCATCCTGCACCTTCACTCTACCAGGGTACAACCACGCGATGAGATGAAATACAAATCCCGTTCCTTCCCCCTGCTTGTCCCCATGGTGATGTGCAGAGCCAATGCCACAAACACACACACACACACACACCCCCGAGAAACACCCCTGGGGAGGGACACATCCAGTACACACAACACAACACACCCCAGAAACACACCCCCAAATACACGCACCTGACCTACCTCTGGGCACCGCGTATTCCCACGGGATCAACCCACCGATCTAGAAATCAATGGCAAGCACATCAAAGCCATAACGTTTCACCCCGAAACTGGTAATCCGTACAAAGATAAACCTGCAATTTGTAACAGCACAGACACAGTTACACCTGGAAGAATACAGTCAGGCATATAAATGCATATAAATGCAACCATATGAACAGGTTGCCCAGAGAAGCTGTGGCTGCCCCATCCCTGGAGGGGTTCAAGGCCAGGCTGGATGGGGCTTTGAGC
>JAOXNO010000002.1:18869831-18881455 GCA_028565335.1 Limnodromus scolopaceus | reverse complement strand
ATGGGGCAGCCACAGCTTCTCTGGGCAACCTCTTCCAGTGTCTCACCACCCTCACAGCAAAGAATTTCTTCCTGATAACTGGTCAAAATCTCCCCTCTTTCAGTTTAAAACCATTACTCCTCTTCCCATCACTTCACTCCCTGATCAAGAGTCCCTCCCCATCTCTCCTGTAGCCCCCCTTTGCCAGGGGGGTAATGCTGCTTTTCCCACCGCTCCAGTCCCCATAGCATGCATGAGCAGACAGATGGGCTGAGAGCTGGGACCATCCTGTTGACAGCTTCTGGCCCACCACGCATCTTGTTTAATCTGCAAAAATACCAACCTAGAACTGAGCTCCCTGGCCTGGAAAAACGAGGCTATTGGAGCTGCCCTGGCAAGGCTGCGTGGCAGTACCGTGGCATCACATCCCTGTCCTCATAGGATGTGGGCTGCAAGCTGACTCTGCTTAGAGAGAACATTAACTACACCTCTTTATTATTGAGAAGAAATTTATTGGAGACATCCCTCCCTCTCTCCAGCTTCTCCTTTACCTTCGCGGAAAAGTAAACATTTAATTTTTTTTGTTGTTAATAGATTTAATGTTCATTTGTCGGTAGCCTAGGGGCAGGAACGCGTGACATTTCAAATAATTGTTGTTTCGGGGGTATCCTCTGGAGGAAAATGCTGCAAAAGTGTGGAGAAGATTTAAGTAAATTACTGTGTCAGCTTCTATTTATTCCTTACATGATTGCCAGAGGCAGGGCTGCGAGATAACCATTAGAGGCCCAGCCATAAAACAGGGAAGCAGAATTTCAAAAAGCCGGAGTGCCATTACTGGAAAGTTAGTGTGTAACATGTTAAATTATCCCCAAAGTAGGGGGAGGTAGGAGGGGGGGCAGGCACACGCCTGAGAGTGAGAGAAAAGAAAAAGAGAGAAAGAGGGGCTGTTTGACTGAAAGGAAGGAATTGCTACATGGGGAAGGAGTGGAAGACTAGGTAGATAGATAGATAAAGAGAGGAAGAAGGAATGAAGACTAGGGCAGTCCCTGAGTCCAGCTCTGAAGGTCTGCCATGGTGCTTGAGGGTCTTTGGAGCAGAGTGTTCCATTTTGGAGTCCTGTCTGAGGGTGCTGAGGTGGGATGACCCAGGAAGAGGAACAGCTGGGTACTGCATTTGAGATGTCTCAAAGCTGTGTGATGGCTCAGCTGAGGTGAAGTGAAACAGCTCCTTTTCCTACAGCTAGAAAAGGCTGCGGACCTGGCAAATCCAGTTGCCTCCATGTAAGCAGCAAGCAATTTGGGCCTAGTTCCCTCCAACTTTGTTGCCTTCATGTCTCTGGGGCCATTGGGTTTCCTGCCCGTTGAGGCATCTTGTCTTTTTTCTTTGCTTTTCACTTTTCTTCACTTATTACCTCCAAAAGGTATTCCATCATATCAGTAAGAGGGAGTGTCCAGTTCGGTCTGGTGCTGGGTGTCGTTCCAATCCAAGCCTGACTGCTCAGCTCCAACCTGGAGGCACCTGTGGTTCCACCAGGGAAGACCTTTGGACTGGAAAGAAGCAGCAGGGACAGAAAGAACTGTAAAAAAAACATTGTGTGTTCAAAAAAATATTACCCACAACTAAAGGGGTAAAAGCACAGAGCAAATACACTTGCTGGGAGCAAACTGCTTTCTCCCAACATGGTCTATCTACAAGGGTATAGGCCAGGGAAGAGAAGAAAGAGGTAGATGCCAAGATGCTGAACGAGTCTACAGCACGGGCCAGTGTGAAGAAGGCATGTCAGGACCCAGGACACTATTCCCTGTTCTCCCTGTCCCATCTCAAACTTTGTCTGGCTGACACGCTGAATTATTTGAGGTTTACTACATTGTGCGTGGGGATGGAAGCCACAGCTGTGCCGGCTATCTCTAGGACAACCCAACAGAATCTAGATGTTGGCGGACTAACGGGAAGGCAGGTCTCTCCACCCAGCACAGTCAGCTTCATGCTTCCCTCATCAGGTCCTTCCTATCTCCCACCTCCCATCTGTATCCCCCGAAGGACCGGTTACAAGACTTTTTGGAACTTAATTGTTTTTCATGATGTAAACATGCAGAGGCCGCCCCAGCCCCGCTCAAGACCACAGACCCAGCTGCAAGAGGATGCTCAGGCTGGAAGTTAAGCAACTCTTGAAAACAAAAGGAAGGACCCCTCGCCTGGGGGGAATGGCAAATGCTCCGGTTCTGACACTGAAGCTAACGGAAAGGGACAGGAGCCAGCTCATTAGCCATGGGGGGCAGGAGGAGATCCCGTGGAGCAGCGGGCAGGCCGTATCTGCCACGTGTGGGATTTTTGTTGGAGCGCCTAACACAGCAGGAGAACGGCCCCACGGCCCTCTGCTGTAATCAGGCCCGGCCCTTCCAGCGCTCTCACAAGCTCGGCCATCCCTTGGCTCCCCCTGACACACTCCTTCTCGTGTCCATTTGTGCTGCTCTGTCCTGCACCACCCTCCCCATTGGTCTCCCTCCGCTCCCCTTTATTACTCACGCTCCACAGCTCGGCGCTGCCCTCTGACTCATTGCCCAGAAGCTGCCGGTTCTCCTTTTCTTTCATAGTAATTTATTTACATCATGAAAAACAATTAAGTTCCAAAAAGTCCTGTTTATCCCAGAGATCTGCTTTTATCTTCCCCAACATCACTTTTCATTTGTTCCTGCTATTGCTTCATTTTTCCTCCCTCTCTTGTCCAAGGCGAGCCCGACTGTGTGGGAGCCAAGGGGCTAACAAACTTGGGACTGTAGCCCCAGCCTCTCCAAACCAAAGGCTCTGCTCCCACCCTCTCGCCCAAGAGGATGGGAGTCCAACCACACGCTCAACAATAAATAACCAGGGGAGATTTTCTTTTTTTTTTTTTTTTTAATTTTAACGACTCACAAGGAAGACTTGCTGGTTAAATCATTGCTAACTCTCAACCTCCTCAATATTTCTTTGCTAATAGACTTCAGGTTTAATTGAAGGATCTTCTCTGGACTCTGTCTAAGGCACCATTTTCTCTTTAACCCCACCGCTCACAGCCTCACAAAAGCCAATCCATTAAGGGTCTTCATTAGTTTGAGCACCAGCCAACCACCCAAGCGGCAAAGGTCAAACACAGTCACCTGTCACAACATGGCAGTAAAACTACTAATTGTATGGGAACAAATGAGATAAAAAGATGGTACTATTATGCTATTTGATTTATTTTGTTTCCAAAGAGTCATTTAAGTCTAATTTACTTTGCAAGCTGTAGAGTGGGCCTGTGTGGATACAGACACTTGCGTGAGCAAATGTGGGCGTGTAGGTGTGCATGCGTGTGTGTGTATCTCTCTCTCTCTCTCACCATGCATATACACATGTACGTACATACAGGGATCTGAAATGCAAGTCTGGGGAACCATAAAGTCATGGCACCATAAAGACTTGCATTTAACCCTTCATACAAGCAGAACCCACCATGACTCTGTGACAGTAGCACGGAGTCACATCAGCCCTACCGCTGCCAGCTCGGTTGCCCGTTGCACCGATCCACAGCATCCCAGCTGCAATGGCAACGGCCAAGGGTCCCATTTTGGAAGGGCATTTGCTTTTTGGAAGCCTTTCTCTTTCCTTTTTTTTGTGTGCTCAGGAGGAGAAAATGGCCCACATGCCCTCTGGTGGACAAATGCCACTTTGCAACTCTGGGATCCAAATGGAAAGCTGGAAGTGGCCATATTTGTAGGCACAAAAAGAAGTCGCCTCCGTTAAGAGGTTTTTAAAAGCTTGCTTTCTCTCCAGCTTGTCCTGGCAACCGTGTTCTCAGCACATGTCTGTGACTGCCAACTGAAAAAATCTGGACTTTCTGAGGCACAAAACACACAGCCCAGCCTCACCACTTCATTGTAGTTGCCAAATCAACATGGCCATCTTCACCAACAGCTCCCATTACCCGATGGGGGTATCGTTTTTCCTGAAAGAAGACGTAAATAGTACTTCTCCTGGAATAACGACCTCCTTACTCAAACACAGGACCCAATCTCAGGCTGTATAATCACCCTTCAGCACAGCAGACCAAACATCCAGCAGAATCAGGACAGAAGTTTCCATGGCTTTTAAAACACACTTAATGCCGATTATAACCAAGAATTCTCTGAGAAGAGGTGAAACATTCAGAAGCTTTTCAAAGAACAGGTCTCTCCATGCTCATGCATTAGGGTCGCTGTCTTGGCTTCTTTCAGGGCAATGCAGGGAGGAGAGCAAGGGACTACAAACTCATGCAACAAACAAATGGGGAGAGACCCGAGCACCTCATAGCAATGAGACGGCTTCCTCTTGCACAACCAACAGCATGGACTGATACATGGACAGACTTCATGGGTAGAGCTGTTGGGAGAGTGGGAATATTCCCATGAAGGCAGCAATGTTATTTCTGCTTTTCTTTGAAGTTTTTTGACCATCTCTGTTCATCAGGGAGTCACGCAGGTCACCACAATCAATACTTCCTATTACGTGTTGTACAGCCAGCAAACACAATCAAAAAGGAAAAATATTCACTTGAAACATTTCAGAGCATTATGAAGGCTATTTCCAAATGCCTACTTGTGTGGGAAAGCCCTTTAGTTACGATAAACCCAACCGTACAGAGGCAGAGAAAACTAAGACTAGGAATAAAGAAGGGGCAGATGGTTCCTGGGTGAGCACAGCTGAGGAAAGAACTTGGGGAAGATGAAAGGAGATGACTGCATGGCCGCCTCCAGTGCACAGAGTAGTAGGGACTACACAGATGAAAATACAGCTAGGATATTGGTAAAATCTGGCTGGGGGGGGCGGAATGCAAGTTCCCCTCCGAAGTGGTAAGAGCATTTCCCATGGCTTCTTTGGCTGCGTTGGCCCAGTATGGCCCAGCCGTTCAGCCATGGTTACCTCTCAAGGAAGAGTCAGGGTCACGCCTGTCAAGCTCAATCAAACATGTCCTTGCGTTCACTCCAGCAAGCAGATTAGTGAGACTTAACTTGTTCTTGGCATTATGGGAGATCACATGGGCTTCTGTAAAACGTGAAAAGCAATATACACCATCCCCCTCCTGTTTTGGTGCTCCCAAAGTCCAGAGATCTTCTTGTCCTACGTTTTCTATTCCTGCTGAAAATAGGGAGGAGCTCGATCACAGCTTTGTGTGCCAATGGCGAGCATTTAGATTAGTCAGTACTATCATTAGTGACCTGAATCACGTCAGCTGTGCTTCTGCTCCCTTTCCTCCTCATCTCTTCTCCTTTTGTCCCCAAACCCCTTCCTCCTTGCCTCCCCCCTCTCACTTTGCTCCCGTCTCACTTCACGACTCCCCCAGTGCTGAGATCAGCCGTACCACACTGCTTATCTTCAGCAGTCATCAACACGTTACAGAGGATCCCACCAGCCCAAACTCATTAGCCCTCAGCTCGCAAAGGGCTCATGAGAAAAACATATTCCCTCAGCCTGTATTTAGAAAAAGGCATTTTCTATCGTGGGTGAGAAACAGACTCCACCAAGCTTGTGACGCATCATCACAGCTACCAGCAGGACCCCACAGTGGAGCTGATGTCTGGGAAGAAGGGAAAATTAGAACTTTTTTTTTTGGCTGGCAGTGGGTCATTTGCACCATGTGAATGTATCCAACCAGCCCTAAATCAGCTCCGGAACAGGGAGGAGGGGAAGGGAGGGGGATGACAAGAGCATTAAAACATTTCTCCTTTTTTGTGTTATTCAAAGATTGCATTTCAATTCACCTTTTCTTCTGTCAAAATTTGAAAAATAATAAACCACACAGGGATTCCTGAAGACTTTACCCTCCCCGTTCCCCAGATATTCCCATAATACGAGAGGGTAAGCAGCATTTCACAGCTCCAGTGGAGTCCAAATTAGTTTTTCTGGCAACTAAATGCAGTGTCTCCTCCACTATGCACACACACATCACTGCCTACAGCATTAACAGATCCTGCCTGAAGTGCAAAGCCAAGGAACCAAAAGGATGCAATGCCAGAATTAAAACTGCCTTGTAGTGTTAAAGCCCCTAAATACACATTGCATTATATTATCGGCTTCAATTACACAATCTCGACTATATTTCCAAGGAAATGACTCCTTAATCTAGGGTTTAGTACGGTGTTCCCTTAATAAGCGACTCTGCGCTTATTTCATTTTGTCTTTGTTCAGTTAGGTGTTATGCACTGTATTCACTGTGCAAACCTTCTCCTGAAGACCAAACTGTACATTTCTTTCTCCTGTGGGTGTTTTTTCTGATGTCCAATCATAAGAGTGACTGAGTGCTTTTCTGAGTTGAACCCACTTCTTATCTTCCAAAAACGGGACTTGTTATTTCCATTCTAGAGACACGAAACTGAGGCAGATAGGAACGAAGATCCAAAGGCATCTGATTTTGGAAACCCTTTACGTTTTCGGTGCACTCGGCTCACTCTGTGCAAGCACCACAGTTCCCATTCAGCAATGACATCTGTGACTCAGAGCCACACCTCGAAATGAAGCAGGGGGAAGCACAACCCTAAAAATTAGCAAATTACTACAGGGGCAAAGCGATTCACCCAACCTGCATCTTCTTGCAGGTTCAAGTAAGTAAAAAGGCAGAGGCCAAACGGCCAGACCTCTTTCAGTCTGCTCTATTCCTGAGCACATCCAGGCTGAGCAGCGAAGACAACGGGAATATTATTGCAAATGTTTGTAACCAAAGACTTATCGATAAGGCATCTAGACAGAGATCCCTGGCAGGAGCTATCAGGTCTTCACCACATTAATGCTGACCAATGTGAAAAAAACGTTCTTTTAATACTGTTGTGACAATTTTTTTCTGCGGAAGAGGGGAAATAAGACATTCTTAGCTTGCTTTTCCAATGTGTAAGAAAACTACATACTGCCCCCCTGACAAATCCAAACCAAAAGAAAAAAGACCAGGCACCACACTGACAAGAATAATTGACTGTGCAAACACAATTTAGGAAGCAGCAGATTTGCAGAAAAGTATCTTGGAGTGATGATGAATCACATCCATGAGTCAACTATGTCAAGCTTTTCAGGAAAAAAAAGCAGCTACCACAATAGGATTATGAACAGCAGCGTCCTTTGCAAGACATGTGAATGACTCTTCCCACTATAATCTATCCCAGAAAGGCCTCCTTTGGTGGGCTGCTTTCCACAGGGGGCAATTTAAGCAACATGCAAATTTACTCAGGACTCTGAGTCTTCGGGAGCAGGGAACAAATGATCAGATGTCTGTGAACATGAGATGGAAGACCAAAAGAACTGGAATCGTCTAGTCGGAAAAAAAGAGATTGAGGAGAGAGATGGCAGCAGTTTACTAACCGGTGAAAGAGCGAAGGAATAAATCTTTTTCCATGTCACTGACAGATACTAAAAGAAGTTATGAGCTTAAACTGCAACAAAAAAAGATTTAATTTGGACATTGGGAAGAATATTAGAAGAGTAAGTACTGTCATAGATTTGCCCAGAGGGAGGAGGATGACTTCACTGGAGTTTCTAAGGTCAGATTAGACAAACATTTGTCAGAATTGCTTACATAGTTGTGATCTTTCCTTGGGACCAGAGGTACAGGCTAAAGATCTCCTGAACAAAGCTCAGTCCTCATCAAATCCCAGCGCTGTGATCCAGAGCATGGGATGCTAGTTCTGCTCAGAGAAACAAATAATATGACAATACGTTTAAAATTATATTTTCCCAAAAGATATAAATTAGCTAATAAGTGTAAACATTCAACTCAGCAAACACCTAGCCTGCAAGATCTGAGATTGTGTGGTTAATATTTGACAAAATCATAAGCAACAGAAAATGGGGGTTGATAATGAGAAGTTTGGGCAGATCCTACCAACAGCTGGTACTTTAAGTCTCCATCCTAACTCAAGAGATTTGCACTGATTGAAGAAGCACTGGCTTGTGGAGCTAATGAGAAAGTCCTGGAATTACTTTTCACGCAAAAGTAGGGATGGGTGAAAACTCCAGCTCAGGGCCAGTTCATCCCAACAATCTCATAGAATCACAGAATGGTTTGGGTTGGAAGGGACCTTAAAGATCATCCAGTTCCAACCCCCCTGCCATGGACAGGGACACCTCTCACCAGACCACATTGCTCAAAGCCCCATCCAGTCTGGCCTTGAACCCCTCCAGGGATGGGGCAGCCAAAGCTTCTCTGGGCAACCTGTTCCAGTGTCTCACCACCCTCACAGGAAAGAATTTCTTCCTAAGATCTAATCTAAATTTACCCTCTTTCAGTTTAAAACCATTACCCCTTATCCTATCACTCCACCCCCTGATGAAGAGTCCCTCCCCATCTCTCCTGTAGCCCCCTTTAAGGACTGGAAGGGGATCTAAGATCTCCCTGGAGCCTTCTCTTCTCCAGGCTAAGCAGCCCCAACTCTCTCAGCCTGTCTTCATAGGAGAGGTGCTCCAGCCCTCTGATCGTTTTCATGGCCCTGAATTCTGACTTGATTTTGCTTGTATCTCGGTGGCCTGGTTGCAGCCAACGGGTGTCCACAGACCAGACCATAGGCTCTTTTACGTTGCAACGTGAAAGCTCACGGAGAACCTCTCCGTTCGTTCCCTACAGCCCCACTCTGCTCGCTCCTCACGTCGCGCTCCGCGGCAGCAGGACGGGACCTTCATTTTGGCCACCGATGGCCAGTGAGAAGGCTCGGTCCTGTGACACCTCCGTGTCCCCGTCACCGTTGCCGGTCACCCCGCCATCGGCGGCCGCGGAGGCCCGGCGGAGGCGGCGCTTTCAGCACCGCGGAGAGCGGCCCCCGGAGCCGGACCCGCCCGCCTCCCCCGGGGGAACGGGGCCAGGCTCCGCTTCGGGGGACGGGGGGGGGACACACACATTTCCATCCCGACCTGTCCCCCAGGCAGCTTGTTACGGTGTGAAAACTTGCCTGGTCCGAGATTTATCCGGGCTCACCTCGGCTGGGCCGAAATCTATCCCCAGGAACCATTCAAATCTGGGTAATTCTAAATTATACTTCAACCTGGCGCCGATTTTTGATCTAAAAATTATCGTGTTAAATAAAGGTGTCCCTACCATTCATTATCTCAGTGCAGGGGAAAAAACCACATGGCAGCATCTTGCTGAAAGGGAGTGTCCTGACATCATTCTCTTCCCATTGTAAATGGCACCAGGTCATTAACCAAGCTAGTTAAGTAACTCACCAATTCGCTAGCCATCCTGCCAACCAGAAAACCAGCCTGTTACTTGGGCAATCAGATAATTGCATTTTACATTTTCAAATAAGCCTTAACAAGCGGGAACTAATTAATGCCCATAACACCCCAACGAGCTCTGAATGCTCACTTCCATCTCGCAGCTCGGGAAACTGAGGCAAAGAGCCACACAACCCAGTCAGGGCAAAGGAAGAGCTAGAAGAAACTCCTGGTTCCCAGCCCTGTATTCACTCCATTCCCCAGGAAACACATGAAGGATGCTTTTACCCAAATGATGAAGCTACCAGCAACCACTGCATCATCAACTAAACCATCAGTCAGCCTAATAATTAGCCAATTAATTAGCAACCACCCAAAGCAGATTCATTTACTCGGGGCTCCGTCTAACACTCCAGTTGGATGGGGGAATCTAAACAAGGAATGGAACAGCAGAGCTTTGCCACACACCAGGCCCTGGCCAGCTTACAAACAGGGAACACTGGTCGGCTTCAGAGCCCAGCGCTGCAGCTGAGTTTCTTGGTATCGATGAACGCAGACCCACATTCCCAGCTCCTGGAGGAGGAGAGGATCCCCTGGCCAGGGAAGGGGATCACTGGAAAGCCAGTTTGAACCTGAGTCCCAACACAGTGGAAATTACCAGAGACAGGATCCCTACTGAACCTGCAGTGACATAAGAATATTGAGAGCAGGGAGGGATTCTCCCAACAGAAAATGTGGCAAAGCAGGAAAAGTTGGGCGTTTCCAAGCTGGGTGGCTGGGGAACACCAAGAGCCCAGGATTACTCACCCGAGGAGTCTGGAGTCTGAGAGCAGCTGCAGTGAAAAGTCAAAAAGTCTGTATGAAGGAGAAATGTTTTCTTTGCAGGTAAAGCCTTCAGTGTGAAGCACCTAGAGAGATTTTGTGGAGGACACAAGACTGTTATTTCAGTTGTTATTGTTATTATTAAACTCTGGGCTTACAGTGAAACAAATTTCATACCTTCAAGACCACTCTGTCAGCTCACCAAGAGCCCTCAAATGTCCAGCTAAAAATTTTTGGGTCTGTTTAGCATGGAGTAGAAAAGGGAACAGCGGTTAAATTTATATTTAAAGCTACTTTAGACTCTTAACCCACACCATCAAGGAATGAAAGACTAATTAGTAGCAGCAGGAAAGGAGAAGTTTTTAACCCTGAAAAAAAAAAAAAGTGAGTGAAAAATAGAATCTTGTGGTTATCTTTATGTAAATATTTCTTCAACATAGGAAGGATTTCAGTAGTAATTTCTCCCTATACAGAAAAAAAACCAAATTAAATGACCCAGTCTCCTGAAAGACCAGGGCCACATCAGCACTATCCTGCAAGGGCAGAGAGGAGAGTGTGGTGTTTTACCTATTCTGCTCCCTCCTCCTGAAAATCAGAATGCATCTTTCCAAGGGTTTGTTGCAAAAAGATACCTTCCACACCAATTAGCTTAATCAAATAGTTATTTTTCCTCCTTCCAAAACAAAGATGTTTTATTCAAGCATTTTGGTCAGGCTTGAAGAGGTAGGTCCAGGCTCACAAAAGATGATGGGACTGTGCCTTAACCACTTGCAATCCGTTAGCTGGGCTCTGCAACCCACTTCTAGCCTCTCTGAGCCATAGCGTGAAGAGTCACCATAAGGGTGGTGTAAACCAGTTTATTTCGCCTCCTAACTGGGGCAGGCTGCGAGTGGGGCTCCCAAGCAGCTATGTGGGCTTAGCTAATGGGAGACAACCGTGATGCACTTGCAATAGTGACACCAAGTATTTGCTTTGGGCTTACCCCTCATGCTAATGCCATTAAAACGGTGTGGCTCAGCAGTTCCCAAAGGGATTATCACGAGCCTCCAGTTGAGGAGCTCCTCGTTTGACCAGCCCCTGAGCTGCGACTTGATCTGCAGAATGGGCTTTAGGCTCGCCGAGTGCCCAGCGGGGTCACTCCCACTCTCAAACCACTTCTCCTTAGGGAAAAACTTCAGCCTGCAAGAGTTGATGAAAAAAAAGATTAAATATATCAATACAGGTTCTCCCCCCTCTCCAGCCTCTGCAGAACTGCCAGGCAGTCTCTTGGGAAGCCAAGGCCAGGCTGGACGGGGCTTTGAGCAACCTGGTCTGGTGGGAAGTGTCCCTACCCAGGGCACGGGGGTTAGAACTCGATGATCTTTAAGGTTCCCTTCCAACCCAAACCATTCTGTGATAAGCCCAGCAATCTCCCTGCATCTCCAAGGCCCACAGAGCTGCTTGTCCATAGTGCAGGAGGAGCAGGCTAGTAAGGAGGCCAAGAACCACGAAGTGGCCTCCTGCAGCAGAAAAAACCTGTGTGAGGATATGTGAAAAATAACCCTGACTTGCTAATCCTAGCTGTGAGCAAACAATTAGCAGGAAGCAGAGGCAAACAGGAAAGCTGATTTAATTATGTGACACTGATACAGCCA
>JAOXNO010000002.1:18852339-18868677 GCA_028565335.1 Limnodromus scolopaceus | reverse complement strand
TTCCTGTGAGAGTGGTAGAGCCCTGGAAGAGGCTGCCCAGAGAGGTGGTGGAGTCTCCTTCTCTGGAGATATTCAAAACTCGCCTGGACAAGTTCCTGTGCAACCTGCTCTAGGTAGACCCACTCCGGCCAGGGGTTGGACTAGATGATCTCCAGAGGTCCCTTCCAACCCCATATGATTCTATGATTCTGTGATCTGGACGTAAGTCCTCAACCCAGACACACAAGAGTCAGATAGACCCAGGCACAACAGTATGCGAGCACGTTTTTCCTGCCATTCTCACAAATGAGAAAGTCTTGAGGCCCCGTGTCAGAGCTCATGAGCCCACGGTAGAGTTAGCAGCAGGGATGCTAAGCCACCTTGCTTTAAAAGCTCCGCCTGCAGCCCGGGAGAGGAGAAGCTGAAGGCCCCTGGGGAGCAAAAGCCTCAGGAAGGGGCTTGTGAGCACGGGGCTGTTGTCAGCAGTTTCACGGATACGGATACTGATGCCGTGCGTCATGAACTAAGAGTGTCCCAAAACACTGTGCTCCAAACACCCTCCCAAAGACCCTGACTGACCAGAGGAAGGACCTAGTATTGGAACTGGGACGTGTCCCAAGGGAGCACAGAGTCAGAGTGAGCAGGGTGGAAGAGCCAGATCCCAGTCCAAACTCTGACTCGTTCCCAAAGTCTGGCATACGAGTCCTACAGACTCCACGAGGGATCCAACCTCCTGCTGGGGGAACCAAGCCATCAGACATGAAATCACAAAAGAAACTTTTAACGGGGACCAGAGCCTCTGTCTCCTTATCCCCAAAACCTTACCCAGGGGAAGTACCAACCAAAGCTCCTCCAAGACACTGCCAGAGGGAGGTTTCACACGTCTATCAGACCCACAGCCAAGACTTGGATGGAAGTGGGAAGTCCCAGAGGCCTGGCCTGCTTCTTACTCTCAGCTTGGCTGTAAAAGGAAATGACTCTGAAAAAAAACTCAACAAAATCTCCTTCTGTCTGGAGCAGGAAATTTTCTTCATGCTCATCTTCCACCTAAACATGAGGAGGAACTTCTTTACTGTGAGACTGGTAGAGCACTGGAACAGGCTGCCCAGCGAGGTGGTGGAATCTCCTTCTCTGGAGATATTCCAAACCCGCCTGGACAAGTTCCTGTGCAATGTGCTCTGGGTAGACCCACTCCAGCGGGGGGGTTGGACTAGATGATCTCCAGAGGTCCCTTCCAACCCCATATGATTCTATGATTCTATGTCAACCAGGTTGGTAGAAGCTTTCCTCCAGAGTGGCCAAATCCACGGCTGACCACAGCTCGGGTCCAAACAGCCTTCACCTGCTGAGCATGGATGGTGGACTTGGTGCACTACAAGGCAGCCAGACCCTCTCCTATTCCCAGGATGGCCCCAATTCATCAGTCCCAGGGAGACAACTCACCCTTCGACCCAGCGCGGATTCACCGTATTGGTGCCCGGACTCACAGAAACCCTCACATGTAAGAGGCCCACGTGTGTGCGCGCACACACACACACACACACGTACGTGTGGGGTGAGAGTAATTCAGCTGCGCCCAGCGTCTTCCTCTCCATCCCTTCTCCTCCCATTCCCACCCCATAGCCCAGCAGATGCTGCTGAGCCGGCCCGGGAAAGGCAGGCGGGGAGGTGGGAAGAGGGATGAAGAGGTACCCCAAGAGGGAGAGCAGCAGCTTCCACCGACCCTGGTAGGAAAATTAGGGGGGCTGAGGCTGTGGGGGAGGGGAGGGAGACAAGGCAGGGAGGGCTTCTCATTGTGAGGGAAATTTTATTTTTAACAGATGCTAAGGCAGATGGCACAGAATTAACAGAAAATGGGAGAGGAAAAAAGAGGAAGAACATTACTGGCTCCAGAGAGAGTGGACATTAAAAAAATAAAGAATAAGGGAATGAAAACAAGTTTAAGTACTCTCTCCAGAGGAGGGGGGGAGGGAAAGCGCGAGGCAGAGCAGGGACGAAGCAGCGTGATAATAACCAAAGGCGTGAAATTGCAAAAGTAAAATTTGTGGCACTCGGGAGGGGCTGATAAGGCCCCAGCTTCATTGCAAAACTCACTCAGAAATTACTGATGTGATGTTTTAGCCTTTATCATTAATAATAATCGAGAGTGGGGAGCGGGGTGGGGGGGGGCGCCTGAAACAAAGAGGGAGAGAAATCGCCTGAGCATCTGAAACCTGGGGAAGGAGGAAGAGGCAGCAAGGGGAGAGGAGAGGTGCGGGGGGAAGAGGATCAGAGAAGGGGCTCAAACGAGGGAGAAAAGGGATGAGAAGGGAAAGGAAAGCTGAAAAAAGGAAAAGGAAGCAATGCCAGCCAAGAAAAAAAAAGAGGAGGAGGAAAGAGCTGGAGGAGGAAGGCTGAAGGACAGGAGGAGAACAAAGGGGAAAGGCAGACAAACAGGAGTTGGGGAAGAAAATGCCAAAAAGTGAAAGGGAAGGGGAAAAAAAGGTGCCTGTGAGGGAGAAGAAGGTGAATGAATGGAGAAAACGATAGCAGAAATGAAATAGTGGGGGAAGACAGACTGCAGGACAGGGAGTAAGAGAGGGGGAGACAAAGAGATATGGCCCTGCCGCTCTCCTCCCAAATTAATCGAGGATACATCAACCCAAGCCACTAAAACAGAGCTATTATGAATGGGTTAGTCACAGGTGGAGTTAAAGGCCTACAGAGGGATATTAGCCAAAATTGAGTGGCTTTTAATTTCTTTCTAACGAGAGATTGTGGCTGGGGAGCCAGACACTGCCTCGGCTTAGCTAGGCCTGAAGGCAGCTAAAGACGGGAGCCGGCAGCTTCCCGCAGCCGGGGCTAAACCACAGGCGAGCTGACCTGTGCCGTACACGCAGCGAGGTGGAAAAGCCACGCGTGAGCCGACCTGCCCTCTCCGTGCGACGGAACGGCGGGGTCACAGATGACAAAGCTGCCAGGGACCCACCGGACCCCCTCGTCCTCCTCCCTGCCCCAGCGCAGGGGCTACGCCGACGGGATGGAAGGACGGACGGAGGGCATCCCAGTGTCCGGGGTGGGAGGGGATTCATCCCGCCCGTCGGGGCTTTGCT
Organism: Limnodromus scolopaceus; assembly: GCA_028565335.1. Taxonomy (NCBI): domain Eukaryota; kingdom Metazoa; phylum Chordata; class Aves; order Charadriiformes; family Scolopacidae; genus Limnodromus; species Limnodromus scolopaceus. The sequence goes on along the minus strand of JAOXNO010000002.1, from coordinate 18,865,606 downwards.
TTTACTGGGAGGAAGATCCCCCTTCTACTACAGCCTGCTCATTGCCCTCCTGGAGAGATCGGGGAGCTTCGACACAAGACCAGGACATCTGGGTTCTATTTCTGGCTCCGCTGCTGGCAATTCACCACATTTCTCCATTTCCCCATCTGCTATCTGGGAATAATGCGGTATTGTTAAAACTAAAGCACTTAAAAATGATGAATCAGGCCACGTCCCCAGTCCAAAATCATGAGATTGGTTTAAAAAATCGTGACACCTTCAAGAAGGACCGGGCCACAGGCAGGAGGACTCTCACGCCTTCGGAGAACCCAGTTCTACGGGACTCCAGTTTCCACACTTCCCTACAAGATTTAGAAAGAGGTTTCTTTCTTTTCCTGAACTTAAAACTCCCAGTTCATTTGGCCACATGATATTGGGATAGTGTAAAAAAAGAAAAAAAAAAATTATAATCTCTAGTAATACTAAGTAACATGAATTTTTTTTCCTATCGAGGATGTGCAAATTTTCCATGAAAACGTCTTACTTCCCAAAGTGTTGATTCATTAAAACTAAAGGGAGGGGCAAATTTCAAACAACCGTCTCTCCCTGAAGCAATTTCGGAGGGAAGAAAAAAAAAAAAAGAAAGAAAAACTCACAAAAAAAAGTTGTGGAACCATGGCAACATCCAGCTCTGACATTTTCTAAACAAAAACATTTGTTTTATGATTGAAAATGACTTTTCATTTTTAAGTTCTAGACCATTTAGGCTTAAAAGGGACTTTGAAATGGTAAAAAGTTGCACTGGGAACAAAATATTTCATTTGATCCAATACAGAATTTTGGGGCTAAGATAAAGGGAGAGGGAGATAGGGTCAGGCTGAGATTCAAATTATTCCTTTGTGAAAGCATTACATATTTTTACTTCTTATCCCATTTTGGAGCAGAAGTAACTGCAGTTTACAAATTTTCATAGAAAAAAAAAAAGGTATTTTTTGCCTAGATCCAATTTCCATCTATATGAGATTTTTGTGCTACATGAGAAAGTCCTCTATATGAGAAAGTATGTGCTAACTATTCTTATTTTATGCATTTATTTCACCCATTGCCCATATGGTCCAGCCTAAATAACCCCCACAGATGCTTCATCTCATTGCTGTTCAAATACTCACGCACCTTTCCCTTTTCCAAGCTGGACCTGGGCTTGCTCGTGGTGGTTGTGGACTTCACTCAGGAGTGGATGTGCTATCGGGTGAAAGACACAAACCAGATGAGCTGGAAAGTGCGTGTGTGACCTCTGAACCAACAAAAAACTCTTCTGTGGAGTATGTGTGAAGGCAGCAGGAAGCACTCCTGGAAATCAGGGTGAACTCCCAGGACAGTGGCATAGAAGGTACAAGTGATTATACAGGTGGTGCTGTTTATGGAACACGTATTACACACGTGCCGAGTCATAAAACCCCCCAGAAGCTGCTCTTACTGCATGGAACATCACATGAAATCTGGTAACAACAACCACGTCTAATGAGCAGGAGTCACAGCTGGAGATCACTTGCTAATTCATCTGAGAAGAATTCATAAACTTGAGAAACAGCCAGTCTCGTTGGCGAGATAAATCTGTGCCACTTCTCTGGATCTTACTGACACTTGGATGAAGAAACTTTAACCTTCTAATGAAAAAGCCTGCAAAGAGAAGAGACAATGTTCATGCACAGAACCCAGAGGCAGGGCTGCTGGGTTCCAGGCTCAGCTCAGCATCAACACTTCACCTCCAGCTCCACCAGAAAACGAGAGCAGCTGCCAGATGCGCCTGGTTTGGTGCTTTCACTCATTTAAAATGTTGCAGGCTACTTTTCTTTCAAAGACACGAGAGAAAGACCATGCGTGTAAGGGTGAGTTCAACTGGGAGAAGTCAGAAGTGCTGGAGTCTGGTTCATCCAGCTTCTGAGCCTCCTTCCACATCTCCAGCTGGAGAACTTCTAACCTGCTCATTAGGGAAACAATCTGACAGCGTGAACTTCAGCCTTCAGGGAGAATTTACGTTCTCACTGAGATGAGGCAACCTTAAGGAATATCTTCAGAGCGGACAGAAAAACAATACCCTAGGGTGAGAATGTCCCAGGGGATGGAGGAAAACAGGCGTAGGTCATCAGAGCACATGGACCCAAGAAATCAATCACCGAATAACGCCAGTGTTCGTCCATACTCAGAGACCTTAGACTTCCACGTGCAGGTTTCCCAGCTCACTCACTCAAGCAGGAGCACTGGATGAGCATCCAGTGATTTCCTGTTGATAATTCTTCTGCCTCGTCCGTCGGCACGGAGCAAGGACCATTCCCCGCTGTCATGAAAGCCTTTTTCAATAGTCACCATCCTCGCCTTGGGTTGCCAGCTGAGACCACTCCCTGGAGAGCTACACCCCTCTCGGAGTCTATTAAAGCTCAATTACCCAGGGCTGACTGGCCTCATCGTCTGGCAAAGGGAGGTAGGATGCTCCTCTCCCTCCCAGGGTTGGGGCTGCTTTACTACAGCCCGGCCAGCTCAATTTAATAAGATCAAATCAAGTACAAGAGGTGAGGGGAGGAAGGCAGCAAGAGGAAAAGCTGTAAGAAGGCAGCTCAGAAAGCCACCAGTGCCTGCCTAGGCAAGACTGACTGGCCCAGCGATGACAAAGGGCGCGTTGCTGATCTGCACAACACACAACGGAGCCACCTTGATTTACACCAGCAGGGACGTCCAGGCCATGTCCCACCAGCATCTTCCCATGCCAGCCCAGCATCTGATCCACTGGTGCTTTCCCAGGGACCAAAAGCACTCTTCTCCTACATGTTCCGCTTCCATTCTGCCACCACGCAGGCCCTGATGCCCCAGGAGGTTTCGCATCTCCAGCAGTCAAGTCCTGGCCCTCCCCAGACGTTGGAAAAAAGCTGTCATCGACGCCAACACGAAAGTTTCTATCAGGAATAAATGGCTTCCCTCCCACCTACACCCTCCCTCCTTGGATGTGTCTTCTGGGGTCTGAGTCCATAGACGGAATCACACAAATAGATCAGTCATACGGATAGCAGTCGTGTTTCATTTGCTACTCAGAGTCCTTGTGGGCAACGAAAATAAGAGAAGCTGAAAAAATGTAAAAGCATTTATTTCGTTCCTCATCCCTTAAGGACCCATGTTTTCCAAAGCTGCTTGCATCAGCAAGGAAGGTGGGGGCGAGGGAAAGGAGGACACACTGTTATGCTGAAGGTCTAACTTTGGTTTAGCACGTCTCCATCATGGTCCACGGGACTCAAGGTCCCCCAGAGACCAAAAGGTAAAAGTCTCAGGTGCCTCTGGAAAGCATCCTTTATCCTCATCACGCAGGTGAGGAAACTGAGGCAGGGGAGAAGCCTGACAACCACTTACAAAACCTCTCAGAGCTGTGTCTGAGAAGCGGAGGCAGGAGAAGCAGGGTCCCCTAAGCACCAGGCTGCCTGTCTTCCTTGGTACACCGTGACACCTGCCACCAGCTCAGGAACAAGGGAACAGAAGAGAGGAAACGCATCAAATGCAAACCATTCACAGGCATCACAGAACAGACACTCAGTCCAGAAGGGTCTGCACAATATCCCATCTCCAAACTAGAGGTCACCACTCACCTCTACGGCAACCTTGAGACCTCTGGTAGAAGGCACACACCCAGCACATTAAGTCACGGGGCAAGAGTAGGTCCTGCTAAAACCTCCCCCATTCCCTGTTTCTGGCAGAAGTTGGGATCTGCGGGAATGCTCTCCAGAGGTCCTCCTGAAAACCCACCTCTGGTGCCGAGTGGGGAGAGCAGGATGTGCAGGGCAACACAGATGGTCCAGCCTTTCCAGCTCGCAGGTGCACAGCAGCCAGGCAACATCTCTGCTGGGTGCAGAGATGAGCTGCCAAGAAAATACCTGAATCTTAGAGCTTCTCTTGCCTTGAATTAACAGCACACCACACAGCATGGAGCAGTGCCAGGACCTGGCCAGTTTCACAGGGCAGAGAGGAAGCATGTCCTCTGCTGCCAGATGTCCCAAGCCTCCAGCTTTCTGCCTCTTGGTAGGACTCAAGAACATCCCTCACTCTTCTGCAACACCTTCCTCACTCGGGTTCTCCAAAAAATTTAATGATTTTCCGGACAAGAGCAGTGAGTCCAGCAGGAACTGATACTTTCTCACTCCCGTCAAACGTGTCACCTCAGACCAGAGAGAGGAGAAATGTGGGCATTTGATCTGGTAAAGAAAGCATGGGCTGGGTGAGTGTCATTGACCATGGATGGAGAGGAAGGGATGGGATATACTTATATTCCCATGCAGGCTGGGCACCAGGGACAATGGTGATATCTGTCCAACAGACACTGGTTCCACTGGAATTGTGCCTCCAAGGTACATTTCCCAGGCTGGCCTGGTACGTGCCCAGTTCCCTTCAAGCTTGAGGGGGCTATGGCTGCATGACCAGATCACAAGGAGAAAAACTGACTTTCTGTGTGCCCTGTGGATCACACAGGCCAACATCTCCAGAGGTGCTGGCATTTTTCATTCCTTGGCAGGATACCAAGGAATACCCCAGCTCCCGGGAACACAGGGCCCTGAGAGAAAAGGACTCTGCTGTCACAGTCCCTTTAGACCTTGGCAAATACCTGCTGCTTCTCTTCAAACTTCAGCATCTGGAGTCACGGCATTTTAGGGGATGCAGATTTGGAAGGAGAAGGTGTTGAAGGGCAGAGGTTTAGCTGTCCTTTAGTGGAAGAAATCCCACCAGATTCAACAACCCCAGAAGGCAATAAAAATAACATTACACCAAAGCTGATTGGGTTTTGCTTTGCAGTCACTGGCGTTGGCAGATGTGCTGAACAAAACCTCCCACCAAAAAACCAACCCAAACATTCCACCCGCACACAGACCGTGAAAGGTTCCACACATGCAGAGACTGGGGACAGCGGAAACACCTTGTCTCCTTCCCATTCAGAAGAAGCCCAAAGTGAATCCAAAGTAGTCCAAGCCCAGGCTCATCAGCTTCAGCCAAGAGGAATTGTCCCAGGCTGGTGATTCAGGGAGAGCTGAACCTTCATTTAAGAGGAGTCTTGGCTTTGTGCCGTCCCCTGCTTTAAAACCTTCAGAGGCGAACATATTCTTGCTGGAAAAAAGAGAAGGGATAGGGCCAAAGAGGAAGAGAGGAAGAGGTCAAGCCTGCCACACGCTGGTGAGGAAGCCCTCCAAGGAGGCAACATGCACCAACAGAGCTGCCTGGGTTTGAGCAGCCCCATCCTTGGCGTATTGAAACCCCCGCTGAAGAGCGCCTTGACTCGCAATGGAGTTGAGCAGTTGGGCACCAATCGCCTTACCCCTGGCACTGGCATCTGACACGGCCAAGATGGGTATCAAATTTATACTGGATTAAAACCATGGCCCGATGCGCTGCCTAGGAAGCCCTGCGTGCCACGGTCCTAGATAAACCCTGAAGGCAGCCCCTTTCCTAGAGAACCGAGGAAAAACCTCCTCCCCGCCCCCAGCCCCAGCCATCATTCCCTGGAGCTTTACCCCCAAAGGGCCACAGAGATGTCAGGGAGGGACGGGGACACAGAGAGAGGCTCTCCCGACGGAGACTGGGAGGAGGATTAAAAAAAAAATAAAAAAATAAAAAGAAGAAAAAAAAAAGATGGAAGAGAGGCAGTGAGCAGAGGCAGAGAAAGAAAAAAAGAAAAAAGGAGTGGGAAGGGAGAAAGTGAGAAAAAGAGAGAGAGTGAGAAAAATGACAGGAGCTGAATTTTCGGCGCCCTCACTTTAAATCAAGATAAAAGACTGAAATGGAAAATAACAGTCCAGAGAAACCCCTGGACGGCTTTGGGCGTTAATGGAAACACATGGCTGAAGGCTGTAGTGTTGTCAGCTTCCCCGTGCTCTGACATTCCTTTCTGATAATCCGGCCTGCCATAAAATTAGAATAGCAAATACCTCCTGACAAAGATGCATGTTTCCCTCTATTGTGCCATCATAAAAAAAACTCCGCTGGTGACTCGAGGAGCCGCAAACTTCAATTTAAATTTACAGTGCGGCGGAAGGAAAGTGATATGCACTCAAAAATTTTAATAACCTATTAAGTTACGACTTCAATTTCATTTTATGAATATTTTCCTTGGGGAGCAGTGCTATCACAGAGAAAGATAGAAATTTAAAAAAGATAAATAGTGCCATTAATCTCCAACATTTCTCTTCCATTATCCTTGAAAATTAGGAGTTATTTTTGTTCAGATCTTCATGTAATTAGCTCCCTACACTTGATTCACTAGCCAGAAAATGACCATGTTCAGAAAATTAAAAATTTGTCATTAAGTGGAATTTAACATAATATCATTTATCTTTATCTATTCCCCAGCTGACAGCAGGAGCCTTGGAAGTGATACAGGCTTCTGTGTCAGAGAGTGGAGGCAAGTCCTCGACATGAGAGGGAGAGCGCGGGAGTGTGGGGGGGGAAGCTATAAGGATGTGGGAGGGTATCGGGAGAGGGGAAGCGTGTGAGACAAAAAGGAAGCGGGAGCTGGAGTCACGGAAAGAGGGGGAGAAAAGGAGGAGTGGGGTGTGGGAGGAGAGGGAAAACGCGGGAGGGAGTCGGAGGAGCAGGGTAGACAGCCAGGCAGGGTGAAGGGTTGGGGGTGGGGGGGTGAGGAAGAGGAGGGCAGGGAAGGCTGGCGAAGTAGGGGGATCTGCTGGGCTCCGTGGCAGAGCTGGGAAAGGGCCACCATGAAGCCAGCTGGGTGTCGCAACGAGAGGAGAGTCGGGGACCTGGTGAAAGCTCAACCTGGCAGGATCCCCGAGCGTGGTCGCCGGCTTCAGCTGGGCTGGATGAACGCCAAGGCACTGGATTCCCACAGGGTGGCTTTCTCCAATGCTTTCCCTGCCCCAGCCCACCAGTCCTTCATGAAACACAGGACAGGACCCAGCAGAAATCCTCACCAAGGTCAGAGGAAAGCTTTTGCTGCCTATTAAAGACCCAAAGCCTACACTGGCTACAAGATCCAAATGAATATTAGATGTTGGCAGATCTCCTCCTCTTCAAGGGTCTCAGAGTGATCCACCAAGCACTCTCCATCAAGTCATTATCACCTCATACAGAGGGGAAACAGAGGTACAGAACAGGTCTTTGACTTGCCCAAGGTGGTAAGACTGGAAGCAGGGCTGGGACCAGAACCCAGCCCAGACCAGCAGACCCTTTGAGACCTTCTGCTCCAACTCTTACTTTGCATTTCCCTCAACTAAACCTCTGCCCACGTTAGTGGTGCAGCGACTCCAGCTCTCCAGCATGGGCTGAACTACAAGAAGCCTCTTCAGCTTCTGAATCCCTCCCGTGGACCAAAAACATTAGCCTCCTAACCATCTCATTTAATCTCTGTCTCTCCTACTCTCCGTGGCTAGATCTGATAAAATATCTCTCTGGAGAAAATGAAAGAGAATAGGTGGAAGGAAGGAGAAGACGATCATAAAGCAAACACTATGGGCAGGAGCTATTTTAAATAACTGGCTAGCTAAAAAAGCCAAGGACATTAGCTACTCAGCAGTTCCATCACCAGCGCTTGTGCTATTTTAAGCAAATCTCTTTTGCTTCTCTACTCTGGCTTAAAGTTTGGGGATTTTTCCACTCCTCCCAGAGAAGTTCCGGGGAGTTTTATTTAGTTGCATTCCCTTTCTCCTATATCTTCATTTTCAAACTTTGTGCATACGTTTTATTCTTATTTTGTTTTATAAGTACAATAAAGCACGTTGCGGGGAAAGCCATAAAGATTTGCACTTCATCAGAAACAAGCTTAATGACCTTGCACTCTGCTAGGTACTTTTCTGTGCAAAACGTAACACAGATTTTTGCACAATTATCTACTGAATAGTGCACAGTACGTTATAGATCTGTACAACAAGGGGGCATAAAACAGCAGAGGAACGTTCTAGTGCAGACACTTGGCTGTGATTTTTAATGCAAGCCAGGGAGTGAGGTACAAAAAAAAATCTCACACAATAGCCTTCTCCCCACAGGTTCCTGCAAGGCACAGTTGGTGGCCACAAAGTACCAGCCCACATGCATCAACCTATTTCTTTCTACCTATAAAAGGACCAGATGGGTTAGGGTCCTGTGGAGGTCTTGAAAGTACCTCGGCTGAGTGGAAGTACCCAACGCTCACCACCTCCCACAACATCAGAGAGAAAACTCCCTCCAGCCAACGATCTGAAAAGCCAAGAATTGTCTCGTCCCTTCAGTAGGACATCTCCAGATGACTGGCTGGGACAGTCACCAGCTTGGAAGGCCCAGGCTGGAGAGGAGGAAGGCTGAGTAAGTAGGCATAGAGAAGAAATGTTGATCCTTGTGGGGCACCTCCCCATGGCAACACTGACCTGACCCACAGAAACTCATGTGAGGTATTTCCCTCTGTGCTGGGGCTGGTGCCTCACCACTGATGGGGGAAATCAGGAATGTGATTTCCTTTCATTGCCCCATTGCCCAAACTTTTCTTCTTTTTTTTTCTTTTTTTTTTTTCTTTTTTTTTTTTTTTGTGCATCCCAGAGCATGCTCTTTCCACCCTGGCTCTCAAACAGCCCTTTCCCCCCAGGTCTCCTCCCTCACGCCCACCCACTCAGCCTCATGCTCCTCCTCTCCCATCCCTCCACACACTCTCCCTTTTGCCCTTTCCCTTCGTTTTCTGTCTTTGCTCTGCTTCTGCCCTGAATTTTCTCCACTTCTTGAGCCATTTGATTCACGGTGGTCTCAAAGAAGAGTCTAAGGCCCCTTCCTCTCTTACCTATTTATTATTTGATTTCCTCAAGTGCCTTCACTTTGTTCCCCCATTCCTTGACTTGGCAGCTATCCCTGCTGCTCCCCTTAAAAATCAGTTCTGCTCCTTTTTCCCCCCCGCCACTGTCTTCCTTTACCCACTTCAACTTTTTTTTTATTTATAGCCTTACAGGCTAAGCCAGACTGTTTTCTTCCTCTCCCCCCACCCAGCCCCTGGCCCATCCCCTCCTGCCTCTCCCATCCCTTTCTCATGCTCCCCCTCCTCACCAGAGCCTCAGCACTGCAGCCTTAAAGCAGGATAAATGGATATGGATATCGTACAATAAAACCTTCAGAATGGAGAGTTTTGTGCAAGTGAACAGCAGCCAAGCCTGAGAGACTGAAAATTGGATAAAGGGATTAAAACAGTAGCACATTAACAGGAGATTTAGAGTGTAATAAACTCATTTCATAATAATATGTGCGTTGGGGCTGGTAATAAATCATCGCGGGATCCCTGCCTTCCGCAGTGCCGGAACGAGGCAGTGACCCGAAAGCGGGGTAGGATTTCAGCGAGATGTGGATTAATTTCACAGGGTTCTTGGCCAGGAATAGAGCGGCTGTGCCATTGCCGTACAGCTGCTGCTGCTGCTACTGCTGCCTTTTTTACACAAAAAAAAAAAAAAAAAGAAAAAAAAGCACAAAAGGCAAACAAATGCAACCAAACAAGAGGACCTGCCAACGCCGCCTGGCACACGTGTTTGTGGAGTGGGGTGGCCGAGTGGCCTTCACCAGCACAACCAGTAGAGGCCAAACATCACTTGCTACTTCTCAGTCACCTCCCTGGATGATGTCTTTCCCCCATTCCATGCAAAGTTGTGGGGTAAAAGTGATAAAACAGCAACAGGAAAGAAGCCAGCTAGACAAAAATGCTGGGCTAAGTCACCGCATTAATGGCCCAAATAATTTTGCCTAAGATATTAAGGTCAAAAGAACGTAACAACCATGTGCGGTAGATGTACCAGTCTGGTGGGTAGCCTAAAATGCAACCTTAGGACAGGTGGGGATGGGGAAAAGGCTGAGACCTCACCCGTATCTGCACAAAGCTCATGAAAAGTTACGAAAGAGGTGAAGCCTTAGACTGAGAAAGGGAGGAGAGCAGCATGCTGGAATGTTCCCAGAGAAAGAATACAGATGGATCCAAGCCATAACGCAATTAGGTGAGGCAAGGACTTTGCAGCAAGAGGTAATAAAGGAATAAAGAACAGGAAAATGCAGTACAAGTGTCCTGGAATAAAAAACAAAGGGCTTGAGGAGGCCTTGGGGAGTTGGGGACAGGACGATCATATCTTAAAGAAGATTGGGGAGCAAGAAAAAAAAGCTTCCCAAAAGAGAAGGTACTGAGAAGCTCACAACAGTCAAAGGCACTGGTCCAGATGACAGGGGAGCTGGGCTCTACTTTTTGCCACTGCAGCCATGGAGCTTGCTTGGATGGTGAAGCTCTCAGGGGAGGTCCTGCCTTGCTTCACCATAACCCATAAGAGCATGGTCCAGTGTCTGCAAGAAAAATGTATGGGGACACCTTGATGTTGATGCCATTGGACACGAAAACAAGAACCTGTATTGAAGAAAAGAGAAGATGGGCCAATCTCAAAGGAAATTCTCTAAACGTAAACCAAGAGTAAGCTGGCACGAAGAAGGGGAGGGTAAATTTAGATGAGAGAAATGGGACGTTGTGGAGACTGAGGAAGTGAATGGCCAGCAGGACATTTCAAACCTCAAAAGGAGACTTAGGGGCTGAAGACCTGCAGATTCATGGAGATTTGTCTTTGCTGGTACTCCCAGGGTTAGGACCACAATGCTTATTTAGTCAAGGCCAGAGTCCCAACTCTGGACTTCCCTGAAAATATTAAACTCTACTCTGTGCTACCCAAATACAGTGGTAAAAAAAAAAGTCACCAGCTCACGAATCAGCCATCCGCCTGCCTGAGCAGGTTGAGGATGTTCAAACCAAACAAGGCATATAACTATTCCTCAAGTCATTTCTTGCAAGAAGCCTGCATCTGACACAGAAAGCCACGTTCATATGCAAGCTTTCCTTACATCTGTGGTGGCTGCTGACAACCCTGCTACTGTGCACAAACCCCTCAAAGAAACCCTGTTTCTTTACTAAAGGGAGTTTTGCAGCATCATGCAGATGTGTGCAGAGGACCCAGCAAACACCTATGACTTTTACAGGACCAGACTGGGAGGTAGGCTCAAATGGCACGTCTGGATTTTTAAAAAGCTATTTGACATCACATTGAAAGACAGATTAAGGAAAAATACAAAACAAGGAGAAAGGCAAGACTGCGGTAAAACAGGGAAATGAGACTTAATCACACAGAAGGGCTGTATCTCAGAGCTGCTTGAGATTGATTCAGTCAAGGGACAAAGAACAGGCCCCAGCACTCTTGGAAAGTCATGCCCACCGATCTCCAAGAAGAAAGTAGAAGAAAGGAACGGACAAAACATCAGGTCCCAGCAGACTGTTGCCTGAACTCCCAAGCTTCTTCCAAGGAAATCAAAATAACATATTTACAAAACATTGCAAGGTTTGGATAAAAGCAAAACATTTCATAGCCATTGCAGTGCAGAGCAACACAGGTAGCCAGTACTAGGCTGAAGGCCTGCCTCCCACCTCACTCCAAGGGAGGCCACCAGCCTGGCTTGAAGACAAAGGTCCTACAGAAGGCAGATAGTCCAGCCTTGTCTTGGGCTAACTACTAGTCACTGATGCAGCCTGGAACAGGTCTAATGGAAGCAATCTGTACCTCCACACAGACTAAAGTGTCCACTGGGAATGGAGAAGGTGTTATGGCCTTGTCCATCTTCTGTGGACAGGACATTCTGTGCCAGGACTTGAGTATGACTCTGCACTTTTCCCCTGAGTGCCCAGAGCACAAATCTATTAACATATCAGGTCACTTTCTCTCCTGCCAGTTTAGATCAGGCAGCTTAACTTCCATTCAGGAAATTCTCATATCGTTGGAGACCCTCCTATGCCCCCACCAGACATTTTGATTTCAACGAGACCACGTTGTGTTTCAAGGAAGAAGCTTCACAAAAAGTATTGCCACCAGTCCAGTCCTCCCAGACACCTGCCTCACACTGTTCCTGGAGGGCTAAGGGGAAATCCTTATTGAACACCCCATTTTTGTTATGAAATTCAGTTGAGTGTAGCACAGAGCCCAGAAGTTCAGCTGACACCCCAGTCGATGGCCCCAAGACCTACAGCTGGGGTCTCTTGTTGCCTTTACCTAGCCCACACCAAGCAGCTGTGCTATAAGGCAGGGCTTGACTTCTTACAGTCCAGCATTAGATGGGACAACAACCAGAACACCTCTCATTGCGTTTATTTTTAATTATTCAAAAGTAAAATGTGCCGTAAGCAAAAGGTTGGGGAATTTTTCCTCAGCAGAAAAAGAACTAATATTTAAAACACATTTTGTAAAAACACATTATGGAGATCGGTTCCAGATTGTAAAGGCCGTTTTTGGTTAATCGACACAGGAACCACGAGATTCAACCACTAGACCTGAGTTTTAGCAAGTCCCTTAAGATAAAAAAAAGCAACATACATTAAGAAAAGTCTTCAGAAACCAGAAATTTTTACTCAAAATACAGTTTTTTTTATAAACACTGGAAAACGTGGTCAAAAACCCAAGCCAGCTTAGCTGTCAGACCATAGTAGTGAGAAAAAGGGAAAGCAGGAAGGAACAGCTCACTTTGCTGTTTCTTTTCCTCCGGTAGTAAGGGATGATCCCAGGTCATGAAACGCTGCAAGGCAGAAAGATGGGAGGCCCACGACTTCGCCCAAGATAGTCACACAGGGCACACAAGGCCACCGGTGGTACATCACTGTTACAGATGCCCACCGAGAGGTGACAACCCCCGAGAGGAGAGCCCAGAGCCCTTTCACACATGCTACGTACACGACGTGTGGCCCCCACAGCAATTTCAGCCAGGTAGGAGGGTGTCACAGCGGCGAGCGGTAGCAGCACCGCTCTTCATCTAAGCTGGCTTTCACTCATTACCACAGCTCTTGCCACACCACTGAAGTGTAAATTCACTCAGTAAATCACACCGGCTGCACTGTTGCAAAATAGTACTCAAGAAGCACTAATAAAGCAGGAGAAATTGGATTTGCATTGAAGTCAACCTGCCACTTCAGCTGTCAGTCACTGCCAATCGAGGGCTGTAAGCCCCAGCCAAACAGACTTCCCTGGGAGCAAACCAGCCACGGGAACTTGGGAAGCCAAAGAGCAGAAGTGAACATACTCAGCATGGGACCTTCACATTTCCCCACCTCACACACCAAATCACAGGGGTTGGAAGGGACCTTCAGAGATCATCTAGTCCAACCCCCTGCCAGAGCAGGGTCACCCCAAGCAGGTTGCACAGGAACGTGCCCAGGTGGGTTTGGAATGTCTCCAGAGAAGGAGACTCCACCACCTCTCTGGGCAGCCTCTTCCAGGGCTCTGCCACC
>JAOXNO010000002.1:18829915-18844367 GCA_028565335.1 Limnodromus scolopaceus | reverse complement strand
AAGCATAAGTGGGACTTCTCTTGAGCAAAATGAGCTGGTCTTCCCCTCAGAAGTTCAGACCTCTCCAAACCCCTTATTTACTAGAATCCAAGCAAGAAACTCAGAAGCCAGCAAGCATATCTGAGCCACCTCTTGGCACTGCAGATGAGAAGAGCAACTAAAGGTTTTACTTTCCCCCGTATTTCATTCAGTGACTGTCAGGTCAAAGACACAATGACCTAAATTGATATGGCCGTGCTTCTCTCACTCTACAACTAGATCTGTCATTGGCCTCCTCTCCTCTACTTCCATTATGTCCACATGATGGCCTTTACCCATTTGGAATATCTCCATGGTCAGCTATGTAGATTGGCAAGTATTTGCCAGTAATGGGAGTAATGTCCAGCTTCCAGTGCTTGTCCCAAGCCTCATCTTTAAAGCCCCACTGGAACAGCAGAAGACCACCGGAAAGCAGCTGCGTTTCACAAAGACCGTGCTCTATTGTTCCCTAAAGGCTTATAGCAAATGTACTCTTTGGGACCTCCCAAACATCCTAGAAGATTACCATCCATGTTTGTAATGACCCAGTATTCCAGCTAGGGATTTATTTTGTTCTCCCATCTCCCTTTTTTTTTTTTTTTCTTAAAAAAACCCCAGCATCACAGCATAGCAGCCACCACCGCCGCAGCAGCTCTGTGCAAGTCACATCAATTCCATTCCCAGGGGTGCAAACCAATTTCTCTTGTTTTTCCGCCCGTCTCTCTGGCTGAACCTCCAGCAGCCTTCAATCCCATTAATCCAAGCACTGCTGGCGATGACGAAGACTGATTTCACCAGCAAACGATCAATTTGTATCTCCCCCCCTTTTTTCTTTTTTTCCTTTTTTTTTTTTTTTGGTGTGATGTACAAAATATCATGAAAAAGGCGTTAGTGGTGATAGTTCCACAACAGTGAAATAATAGAGTAATAAGGCAATCCACTTTTGACCTTGCAGGACAGCTAATTCATCTACCCATCTATCTTAATTATTCCCTGGGTTACAAAAGAGAAACTGTACAATTCATTCATTCCATGGTGACAATTCCATTTTCCACCCCCAGTAAAGCACCATCCTTTCTCTGCAGTGATCCTGCCATAGACCACATCCCTTCTCAGCCTACTCACACCAGCCCACATGCAAACAGTCATTAAAGACCTGGTCCAAAGCCTGTGGAAGTTGATCAAGTCAATCAAGCTGGCCCCAAGGCACCAGAGTCTGTGCCCTTCCATACCTTCCCCTCACTTCTAAGCAAACAAGAAATTGGCCACCTGCATAGGCCATATCAAAAGCAGCAGTTGGACCTCTGGCAGAGTAGATAAGTGTTCAGACAGCCTAACTTTGCCCTGGGAGACCGATCTTTGCAGATCTTCTCTCATCTTGATGGAAAGAAGATATCTTACAGAAAGGTCTGTATTGTCTCAGGAAAGTCTATGAAATCCCCCTGCACCGGGTGAGAGCAAGACAAGATCTCTGAATTTGCAAAGGACATTGGGATAAAGGTACAGAGAAGACAGCCCAGACAGTGGAGGAGCTTCAAAGAACATCTTCTGACAGCACTGCTCTAAGTTCTGTTGTGTATCATTTACTGCATATTAATGTGGCCTGGAAGTTATTATTTTGAGTCTCAAATGTCCGAGTCTTACATCCATATAATCTGATCTTTCTGCTGCTTCACCTCAGAGGTTGAATACCACAACCTACCCGTTTTGAGGTGTGGCATCTACTAGTAGGCTGTTTGCACGACTCTCCAACCTGCAGGGAGAGGCTGATGTGAGTGAACGTCTCCCACCTTTTCTGAAAGAGCCACGGTTAGTCTTTACCTCCACTAGGCAAAGGGGATGTTGGCATTTGCAATGCCAAAATTTCACAATACCCCTCGCAGCCTAACAGTTGCAGGGAAGAAAGCAGAGAATTGGCCACAGAAGAGAGTTAAGGAGGAAGGTGCTTCGAAGGGAGTAGCGGTAACTGAGATAAATCCCACCGACTCCTGGTTGTTCCTCCTGTGAGTTAAGTTGAAGAAAAAGCACCAGAAATCTCCATAAGGAACTGCTGCCTCTGGTCAGGTCTTCTCCTACTCAAAGGAGTCTTGGCTGCTGATATATCCTTGAACATTTGCAATTTCCTAGCATCCCATTTCTCTGCAGATGATTTTAATCTCATCTTCAGGCTTCACAGCTCACTCTCTTCCTCTACTTAGCATCTCCAGATCTTTTCTGGACTTCTGAACAAGCCAGACTCTTTTCTTCTCCTCACCCTCATCTGTCTCCCTTCCATCACTTTACTCTCTTCATACCGCTCAAGCCTGTATCTCTGCTTTTCTTTCCAACACCCAGTTCCTATTATTTAAAATATATATGCCTCTCTTCCTTAAAGCCACCAAACCCAGAAAGTCCTTTCCTATGTCTGTCAGAGGTCCCTTTAGCTTGATTTCCTTTCCTGCCTGGTTTCTCCACCTCTGTCACGTTTGTCTCCAGTCTCATGCCCTACCATACCAAATCCATTCCCTTTTTCACAGCCCCGTCCTCTTGCCTCCTGGACTCCTCTACCTGTCTCACACAGTCCATCCACACTTATGATTCACATTAAGAAGACAACTTAATCTTCCACCAACTTCACTCTTCTGATATACCCCCTGCTCCCTTACCTCTTTCCCCACTCTTACCTTAATTTTCCCCTTCTTGTTGTTTTTCATATTTACTGTGGTCCCTGCCCCATTATCTCACCAACCTATTCTGCTTTCTCCTCAGTAGGCACCTCTCACAGAGGTGACACAGGTCCCCTGGCTGACTTTGGTCAATTCATATGACATTCTTTGGAGTCCATCTTCACACAAAGGAGGACCACAATCTTTCATCTGCTTCCTGGCATTGTCTAGACAGGATGACAAATGTCCCTTTGTGGCATGTCCAGGCTCCAGCATCCATATAAAGTTCACATTCTTCTTCCACAAGGCAGCGTCTTCGGTTCCTTGAGCTTTTATCAGGTGCCTCCCTGACCTGAAGACTTTAGAGTTTTCCCTAAGCTACAACCTGAGTTTTGCTATTTCCCAGGAAGTCCTCGTCCTCCCAGTTCCCTCTTTTTGCAGTATTTTCAGTAAACCTCTTCCTTTACCTTTTCCTCAGAAACTGATTACCATTGAACCAAAGTCCGGAGAGCCCAATCCTCCTCCTACCTTCAGCTCTCTTTAAATACTATGGCTGTGAACTGTGAGGCATTTGTAGGTGGCCAACTGCTCTCTCTTCGTGTGGTTACTGGATGACAAAGGGGCTGGCCCATAAGCCCTGGCATAATGGGTTTTTTTTTTTCAACAACCCAGAATTCCCACTGAAGAAGCTTCATTCGCCCCTCAAGAATTAACTTTCCTGCACCTCCCGCGGTGCTGGTGGTTGTGGAATGAAGGAATATTTCCCACTTTGGGCATAGCTACTAGTCTCTTTCCTGGTACTGGGTGTAGAATACAGCTAGACAGCTGAATGCTTTGATCTTCTTGATGGCTGGTGCACACACAAAGCTTTCGGAGTCATGTACTTCCCTGTTCCCCAGGAGAGCAAAGTTTCTTGCTCAGCTGAAAATTAACTTCTGGGGTTGCACTTACTCGCTTCCTCTTAAATGGCCTGCAAAGCAGCTCTGAAAGCAAAGTACCACGCTCCGGGATCCCACGACCCACCTTTCCCAGACACTCCTTAAGACAAAAGAAGGGGAGAAAAGCAAGGGGAAGGGAAGAAGAAAGAGAACGGTGGCTCTGGCCAAAGAAGAAGTTTCAGAGGAGAGAAAAAGGAAAGGGGAACGAGAAGGAAGTGAAGGAGAGAAAAAGGAACGGAGGGAGAGAGGGAGCAGCAATAATAAGGTCATTTGTTACAGGAGCTACTCCTAGTCTGTGTGTATGTAACACAATTTGAGCTAATTGTATTGCCCTCACTTTGGGGACGCTGCTGTCTGTCTCTGAAGCTTTTTCTAATTTCCCCCCTTAATGTACGATTTCAGAATCTTTCATTCTAATGATTTTAATGCAATCAGCAAAACTATGCATGTAATTGTCTTTGGCACGGCACTCGCTGGAGTGGCACTCGGGGACAGCTCCCTGAACCCAGGACTCCGGCAGGAGAATGCAAAACAGGCCTGTTTTCAATCACCGCGGCAGAAGGCAGCCGGCAACGTCTGCGAAAGGCTGCCGAAAAAAAACATTTGTCGGAAGACAATGACAAAAAAGGGGGTCTCAGCTCGGTGCTATTCAGAGACAATTTGTAAGCACGGCTGTTGAAGTCGATCCAAAGGCTCCGGAACAGCTGGAGCTTTGCAGTGATTGATAAGTGCGCCCAGGAGAACTTCATTTCTGCCTGAATGAAGACAAAAGCCCCGCGATGCTGGGCGGATGGGTAATGTCACTATCATTAAGTAGTGAGAGTGGATATGCCAGACCTTCAGATGGGGACACAGTCAGGGCTATGAGGAGAGGTCAGGGCACCCTCCCTTCCTTCCCATCACCGCCAGCTCTTTCCCCTCCCTGGCTCCCCCCCTCCCCACACACGCACTTTCAGCACAAACACCCTCTTTGCTAATTGTAATGCCCGTATAATAAAAGTTCCCCAAGCTTATAAGTACCACGCCATAGGTCTCTCCCTCTCATCTCCATGACTGCTGCGTACATGCTCCTTCCGGACCTACTAGGGCTGGTTCTGCCAGTGGCTGCTCCAGGCCATCCAGATGCACCTTTTCCACAGGTAACATCGCTGTTGCTCATGATCCCACCCTCAGAAGACACCATCCTTGAGAACCACCGTCAGTAGCCACACTCAGGTGACTCCCACCAAAGGCTGCTCATCTCCTTCCTTCCTCCCTGCGTTGCTCACCAACACCTTCTGAAACCCCAAGCCTGCATTTCTAAAGTCAAGTCCAGTTGAAATTTTTGGGCAACCCCGTGAGAACAGTTAGAGCATCACCACAGGAGAAGAAAGCACATGAAATACAAAGGCGATCACAATGGAATTGAACTGGCCTCTATGTGCTTTGCACATAATCTCATCTGTCTTGAGGCTTGCCCGGTTTTGGATGTTTGCTGACACAGTCTCTTTTTCCCTGCAGAGTTACCACATCTCACCTACAATAGTCAGCATGAAGAGGATTGGAGACAAGCGAGTAGATGATAATCTCAGTCTTTGCTTTGTGCTTTTCTCACAGTGAAGAAAAAACTGGAAAATACAACCCAAGTTGTTCTGAAACAAGAAGCATAATTAAAGGACTCTTTACTCATCAAATTACCCTTGGTGCTGCCCACAACTAGTCAAATTCGAGAGCTGTCTACTCAGCTTCTACACATTCAGTAGTCAGGACACCAACCACCTCTGAAACTCTACAGCGCAGCTGGGAATCAGCGGTGCACCATGAAAGCCATCAGAAAATAGTCCACAGCAAGGGTGACACCCATGCAGGAAGGGGAACTAACTGCCTGAAATTGCTCCAAGCCTGGGTTTTTAGATCCTCTAACACATCTTAAACACTTGCTCTTTCCATTCCAAGCACTGAATCCACCTCTTTTCTCCTGCTGTCAACGGCCAGGCCAGGAAATGCCAGAGAGAAGAAAAAAGCCTCTTCCAAAAACCCTACAGAATCTTCCCTTTAGCAAGAAACATCAGTCTGTCGCATTCTGAGATGCTTTAAGGAATGTGAAGGCAAATGAAAAAGGAACAGATAAAAAAAGGTTCCTACTGGCAGACAACATACCACTGTTTCACTTCCCACCAACATTTCAGGCCACCCCACTCCCACCTAATGCGGTTTACTTCTCTAAGGGCACAGAACTACAAATCTCCAGTGGGCGTCTTGGTCCAGGACACCCTCACCCAGCCACAGCCAAGATAGACTAATCATTGGTGAAGATGAATCTCAAGAAAGATGAGAAGCTTCAGAGTCAGGAGGTCTGGGACCATTCCCAAACTCTGTTGCTGACCTGGACTCAATCACACCCATTCTGCTGTACCTCTCTCTTTTTCCACTCCTATATCCCTCTCTTTTCCCACTTTTCTGCCTCCAAGAGCTTTACAGTGCATGGTTCAGGCTGCTCTACAGCACCTACAGCAACAAAACCCAACCTGAGCTGGGACTATAACCTGCCCCAGCAATAACGTTCCCAAGAGCCCCTACCTACCAGTACTCAGCATATTCCTGCCACACTGCCACCACGTCAGAAGCCATGAAAGAAAGTTACTCAGGGAAAGCAGGAACTCCAGCTATCAAATTATCACTGAATCCCTCTGTGCTTCAGATCAGATTGATCCCAACCTTTTAGGAGCTGCATCACCACCAGCCCCTTGATTCCCAGAGGAGCTGCCCTGAGGGAGGGAGCTGAGAGACCCCAGAGATGTTCTTTGTAGAAGGTGACTTCTAGTTGCTCAGCTCTGTCAACCAACTATTTACAGAGCCCAGGAAACATAAACTCACATTTCTCCTACTCATTCGATGACATCTCTGTCAACAACCCTGTCTCACCTTAGACTGTTAGTTCTTTGGGTAACAGAAGGCTTTGTGTCCTGTGGCTGTACAAATCCCACCATGTGCCCGGGTCTCTCAACCACCAGAGGAAGAAGCAGCAGCTCTCACACACAGAAAGCTGCCTGACATCCCTCTGTGCCTTGCGCCAGTGGTGAAAGCAGGGTGAGCTGACGTTCCCTTCAATCTTCCTCCACTTTCCAAACTCCAGGAACCTTTTGCTGAAGCAACACATTTTTTTTTGACTGACTTCCACCCAGCCAGCCAGCATCTTGCTCTCTCTGCAGGGTGATGGAATAGCACAGGCCAGTGATCAGCAGGAAAGCCAGTCCCCATCGGCCTGCAGAGGAGCACCAGCCCCACAGCCATTTGTACACGTCCTCTGGAATATCTACATTCAGCACTGTCCTTGCCAAAGCCACCACCAAACTGTGCACGTTGTTCCTTAATCTTGCTGTCCCCAGAGCTGGCTGATTGTCCTGCCTTCCTGCTCCGACAGCTAAACAGTTATGCAGAGCACTGCAGGGATTTCAGGTGGTCAGTCTTTGGTGTGCACTTTGGGGGGCTTCTTGTGGACATCCTTCCTGAGCTGGTAGCCCGACAGGCTGCAGCAGAAGAACAGCTCTCATAGCCTCTCTGGAGCAGAGGGGACACAGCAGACCCTTTCCGGAAAGGGGAAACAGAAGCACTCAAACAGCCTAGTGGTCCATGTCAACCAAGAAAGGAAGAGGATCCCAAAGTCCCAGAGGCTTACAGCTCCTCTCTTCCACTGAGCAATGCTTCTTCAGCTTCTGTACCTCCACTCCACAGGTAACCATGATGACATGGGAACCTATTGCTGAAGGCAGAGGGATATATTTTTTTCAGGGCCTGCACATGCAGCAATGATGTTACCAGTAACCAGCTCCAGCAGTGAGAAGCAGCAAGATACCCAGCCTTAATGAACTAATCTGGACCTGCAGAGACTTTATTTCAACTAAGTAAAGATCCCTCAAGCCTCCACTCAAGCTTAGTCGGGTCTAAGCCTCCAGCAAAGCAAATATCAGCTGCAGTAACATGTTCACCACACGACACTCCATTTCTCACAGCTACCAGGTTCCAGCTTCTAGGAGGAAGAGTAGAAATTGCCCAAACAGCTCACTGCTATGAGATCTCCTGATTTTTGGTCACAGAAAAGGATCTTTAAAGTCTCCAAAGATATTTTTCCAGTCTTTTACACCAGTCTGAGATATCTGTTTAGCCTGATCTTCCCAGTGACTGTAGTTCACCTTTCAGTTGCCACTTCTAGTAAGATTGACAATACCATTAGGTCCAGTATAACCTTTACATGGAGGTAGAACAATGATGAGCAAAGTCCTTGGATATGGCCATACTGTGAGGTACAAGACCCCAAAGACCCCTCCTTGGCTGCACACAACCTGCATCGCATCCTTTTGAGCATAGGGACCTTGGGTGTCCAAGAGCACCAGGCACAGGAGCTCATGGCCGAGAAGACCAGAACAAGCTGTACACAGGCCACCACAAGGCATTTACAGGGACAGTCAGGAGGTGGCCTGTGCTTTTAGACCTGTACAGATACAGCCTCTATTCCCACCAGGTGAACATGTCCTACCACCTCAGAGCTCTGTTTTGACCTAAACCCAAACAATGGCATTTGGTTTTGATCCTTTCATGGTCCTCCCTGCCCTAAGCCATGATGGTAGGGCCATGCAGGACACAAAACCTCCTCCAACATGCTCCCACTCTGATCTGTGCAATAATAAATAGTGATCAGTCTCGACAGAGAGCATCCAAGTGTCTGGCATGCCGTGGAGGGCAAGGGCAAAGCAGTCTCTGCTACAGGAGATGATCCTTGCCCTCCCTCTCTTGATGACCCCAGAGAATTCACACCGCCCCGCTCCCTCCTCTTGAAAGGTGATAACAAAGGTGTGAGTTTCTAAGCCTGACTGGCTCATGGAGTTAAAACCCAGTGAACCTGACCAGATCAGTGATAAAGCCAGAGCTCTGCTGAATTGGTCATTCTCTTGCTCTCTCCTTCTCTTGTCTGACCCCTCTTTTGCATGGTTCATAGAATCGGCAAAACTCCCTGACACAGAAACTGGAAGACACTCGATCTGTCGGTAACAATTTCCAGCGGCTTTGACAGAAACAGGCAGAGCACAGGAAGAATAAAAAAGGGGAAAGGAGGGGAAAAAAAAAAAAAAAAAAGAAAATAATTCCTCCTGTCTCCTATTCTCCCTTTCATTTTTCCTTTGGCTTCCCCTCTCTCCTGGTGCTGTGCGAGCTTGTCCTTTCCTTTGTCTGCTGCTGGACAGATGAAGACCATCCACGGGCTGCAGGAGGTATCTCAACCCAAGCCATGAAATGGACTAATTCATCATAGAGGAAAGACTGGCTGCACACAAAGAGACAGATGAACATCTTTTACTTTAAAGCCCCCACTGCTCTTGCAGGGTGTTCGGTTCCCTGTCCAAACTTGAGATCACCCACAGCGACAGGGAGGCTTGGAACAGGTAAGAAGGTCAGTGGAGAAGATGGGGCTGCTGATGATTTATACCCATGTGCTATTTATATTTTTTAGGTCAGCTTTGCTGGGATGGAGGGAAGAAGTTTTCACTTTATTCTGCAGAGCGAGGTGTGGCCTGGGACCATCAGAGTGTTTTTACCCACCAGATGCCTGGTCCAGTCTTTGATCTCTCCTGCTCTCATAGCTGCGGCTTTGAGCCTGATGCGCAGTAGGCTTCAAAGAAGATTGGGGAAGGGTCTCTGAGCATCAGGGCATACGGACCGAGACTTCTGCAGCCCCTTCTGGGCTATACATCTAACCCACAGACCAACTCTGTCACTGTAGGAGACTGGACTCCAAAACCCAGGTGTTTTCTTCCCATCCCTGAGTTCTGATGTCCTTCCCTAAGCAAAAGTCATCCTAACCAAGTGCCTAGGGAGATTTGAGGACACAGTAGGATGCCTACCTTTTCAGACAACCCATACTTCAGTCTATGTCCGCCCTAGCCAAAAATTACATCAGTGAGAATTATGGGCAGTGGAATCTGTGTTGCATCTTCTTCATCTCCCTCTCCCACGGAGGGAAATATTTTTCAGAATAGGTGATCTTTTGAAGGAGGTGTGCAAATGGTAGGAAGGAGAATCCATGGCTTTGATGAGCCAATGGCCAAGGAACAACAGTATCGATTACCCAAGGCCTAACTTTCATCATGATTAAATCAGACTATCATATTGTCATACAACCAGCACCTTCAGGTAACACACACCCTTGGAAGGGTCCATGCTTGAAAATAAGACCTCACATAAGACAAGTCACCTGCACAGCGGAGATGGGAAACTGGAGGAGAAACAGAAGGGTTGGTAACAGCAAAAACGCACAGGACACACTTGGCTACTGAATCACAGCAAGTCAGTTTTCACATCTAGCCCAGGCACCACGTACGTGAGATACCAGCAGGACACGACACAAGGGTGATATCCACCACAAAGCCTTTTCCTTCAAATGACAAAGCACATCTGGCTCAGAGCCTGCACGGTATTTCATGGCCTAGATGAGACTGGGGAGCACGAAAGCATGATACGCAGGTAACTCTTCACACAGATGGAAATTCAAAAGAAAAGCTTTACTCCTTCCTCCGTGGTAGGAACATCATCAGTGTCTGCTCACGGAAGGAACTGGTCCCAGGGTTGAAGAGAAGGCTGAAATCTACCCTTGGAAGTGATCAGTGCTCGGACTCTCCCTGAAGGCAGGAGCTTGTCTCCTCATCCAGGTCTTTGCCGTGCCAGGATCAAGCCTTCGCGGTGCCCAGCCTCATTGGCTTTGAGTATCGCGGCAGAGCAACAAAAGCAAAGCCAACAGGTGAAGCTGCAATTGCCCTTCCTGCCTCGAGACAGCTGATCAGAGCTGTGCCAAAAGGCAGCTGCTTGTTTCCTTCTCAAGAGATAATTACAGCAGCTAGAAAACACCATTTGCCATGTTGCTTTTAATTCATATCAGCAGAACTGACAGTTCCAGCTACGCTCACTCAGGGGCTGCAGGTACAAGTCTGGGAAGAATGGAGCTGCTCCAGCCTCAACTGCAAAGGGCTGGGAGGCTTCTCATTGCTTTGACCCACTCAACCCCCTCTGCTTTCTGTGTCTGCTCCACAAACCGGCCATAGTGCAGCTACCGTGACCCCAGTGATGGGCCAGGTGGTGCATGGAAATGGTCCGCATTGAGTTTTTGGAGCACTCAGACAGGCTGGGTGCTCTAGCAACTTCTAACGGGCTGCTTATATCACAAAATCTGGGGCTGTGGGGGACAAGGGGTGGATCTTGCACACCACAAGCTAGAAACACACTTGCTGCTTATGGGTGGGACTAGGGAGACCCTACAAGTGGGATACACAGATTCAACAGCGCAATTAAAGAAAGTGAAAGGGATGGGTAAATTAGATATCTCACAGTAGGAAGAGGCAGTAACAGCCCTTCACTTGAGAAAACCAGAATACCACCCATGCAGACTCGGTAGCCACATCCGTTTAAACTAGTTGCACAGTCTTCAGAGCAGCAGTTGCCTCCTACCGTGCTTCGCACAGCGCCCAGCACCACAGACCCCCTGCTGAGATGGGGCCACCAGGGCACGAAAAGCAGCCATGAAAATACTCCCAACAGACAAACTCAGCTCACGGAACATCCCACGCACAGCGAGCCACAACCGTTCCTACCGCCTCCGAAAACAAGTCCTCTTTAAGCCCAGAATTGGGCCAAATCGCCTATAATCCTACACGGTGACGAAAAACATGACTGACTCAAAACCCAGGGAGTCTCAGCCATGGAAAATCAGGGCAGGGAAAGTGAGGAAGCAAACCAAGCCCCCTCTTGCAAGACATCATGCAGTGGGTGCTTTAAAACTCCATCCACCACAACCACCCCGATCTCAGGCTCGCGCCAGCTTGAAGTGAACAGTCAAGTAGCTGGACACCAAGGATAAATAAGATTTCTGCTAATCCTGCTTTCACAGCAGGGTACTAGAAAATTTAGCTGACCTTTGTTAAATAAGCTCAATGGGTCCCTCGAGAGATGGTGAATTACCGTGAGCCGAGCAAAGAATGCCTGCCCCGGGCCATAGCCTGCAGAGAGGGGCTTTTTTCTGCACAAGAGGCTGTAATCGACCCCCTTCCAAGGAAAACTTATTTCTTTTGTGCTAAGGGGAATAGGCCACCCCAACCCTCTGCAAAGCCAGTCGTGCCCCATCTACAAAACCACCCTGAGGAGTACGGAAGACATTCTGAACCATGCAGCTTGGGAGTTGTGCCACTGGGAACTGTCACCGAGGATGCCAAGCTGCCAACAGAGAGCCCCTCTTGCCCCAAGATGCCACAGCCATGGCTGCCCATTTCCCTGCCCACAGGCTTGCCCTCTGGACTGCCATCCTGCACCCACAGGGGACTTTCACAAGGACAGCGGAAGACAGGCAGCATCTGGGAGACAAGACCATCAGGGATATCAATATTGTAGGGTCCCTTTACCGAAATATCTTGGTCTGAGATAAAACAGAACCTATTTTCTGTTCAGTAATTTTACTTTTCAGTTAAGCTTCTTCTAACAAACTGAACTCTCTGGAACTAGCAGCTTATTTTTTGCTCCCAGAGTGACAAGACTTGGTTGTTTATAATTTCTGTCCCAGGATGGTATGCAGAGAGGTTCTTGCTTATACTTATTGCTATAACCAACAAGGTCAGATAACTTCGTTATTTGCCCCGTTGGAGGGTCAGAAATGGAAAGCAATGGGGTCACACCTGCAGGGAGGAGGGGACAGGACAGGGGACCCAAAACTGACCAACAAGGTATTCTATCCCATCTGTATCAAGCTGAGGGATCAAAGGGTCAGCCTCTTTCTTCAATCACCAGTCCAAGGAGGACTCAGTCTTTTCATCTGCCTTTGATCCTCATCCAGGCATTCCCGAATCCAGATCCCATCCATTGCTGAGTCCAGACTGGGACTTTTCCTGCTGGTGACATAATCGCCATCCTAGGAGCTTGATAGGGGTTTTTTAATATATATTATATATATTTCATTATTTTCTTTTTATTATTTTATTAATATTTCATTAGTTTAGTTTCTTTTAAACTCGTAAGTCTCTTTCTCTCTCTTATTCCTCCTCCCTGAAGGGAGATGCTCTCCCAGCTCTGGAGGGAGAGTGGTCAGAGAGCATCTCTCCTTCATTTCAGCGGCCAGTGTGGCCCAAACCACACCACCAGGGCACAACGTGGACCAGCACAGGACCACAACCAAACGCCAGCCAGACTAAATTTCATTGCTACACAGCACATTTCCTTTGGGAAACACAAAAACCTTCAAAAACACCCATCCACCTGCTCCAGCTTGACTAGCTGGAGCTTGGGCCGCCTCATCTGATGGCTGAGGTAGGAGATGAGACGGAGCAGGGCTACATGAGGCTTTTTTTATCTGTGTTCTGGCTGAGGTGGATTTGATGAGACACAGAGGTCACCCAGGGTGAGATCAGCTGAGACATTAACATGCTGCAGAAGGAAACGCAGATTATTTCCTTTCCAGACATAACAGGACAGAAAACGGTATTGCAAAGCTGCACCGAGGGGTCTTTCACTCAGCATCTAAACAGCTGGAGCAGAAAACTGAGCCCCTTCAGAGCAAACTGAGCCAGGAGAACTCCCGCCTGGCAAAGAAGTGTCCAGCATCACATTTCTGGGTATCCAGGGTTCCTCCCGGTGCCACTACTACTTCTTTTCACAATATCAGGTAGAGAGAAGGACTACGGAAGGGAGAACTGTGATTAGAAACTATTTTTTTTTTCTGGTTCTCATTCTTTCAGCAATCCTTAGTCATCTGGATAGACAAATGTCTGGTTTGCCTCCTTATGGCAAATTAAAAAAAAAAAAAAATCTACTTGGCTGGTTTGAGCCGCCTTTATTTTTCCCTCTCCCCCTATCTCCCTCCAACTCAGACCTCTCAAAAGTTTTCAACTGAAACAGATCGCAGGTTCTAGTGTCCATAAAAACAGGAACATTTTTATTTCGGTTTCTCAGCCAATTTCAATGACCCTGCTGGGGTGGGGGGTAGGGAAACAGGATCATTCATTGTGGCTGCGCAGCACAATTCCATTTGCCAGGCTCTGAAATGAGAGACTCGCTGCTGATGAAGTCAAAAAAAAGGAAAAAGCTCCTCCGTGTCATTTTTCTCCTTTTCCCCACCCAAAGTCTTTCTTTTTCTCCACATGCTCCCCCCACCCCCATTTTCCAGCAGGCTCTCTGGAGATGAAGGGGGAGAGAAGCAGAAAGGTTGGTGTCTCGAGGGAAACCCACACCTCTCAATATTCAGAATATTGAATATGAAATGTCAGAGGCGTTATCAATCTTACTTTGATGGCACGAGGAGCTTCATTTGTTAGTGCGGGATGTGAAAGGGGCCTCTCAGAGCCATTCACCGACTCTTCAAAACACATTTCACCACCGGAGCTTTGTGATTGCTCATTCTATACAGTGTCCAGGTAGGAAGGGGAGACACCTCCAGTCCTGTGAATCTCTCCTAGGCAGCAAGGGAGGTGCAGACAAGTAGAAGGGCATATACTGTGTCCAGTTCTGGGCTCCCCCGGTTCAAGAAGGACGGAGAACTACTGGAAAGAGTCCAGTCGAGGCTACGATGATGATCAAGGGACTGGAGCACCTCTCTAATGAGGGAAGGCTGAGAGACCTGGATCTGTTTAGCCTGGAGAAGAGAAGATTGAGAGGGAACCTCATCAATGCTTCCAAACATCTAAAAGGCAGGTGTCAAGAGGATGGGGTCAGACTCTTCTCAGTGGTGCCCAGTGACAGGACAAGAGGCAACAGGCACAAGCTGGAACACAGGAAATTCCAGCTGAACATGAGGAAAAACTTCTTTCCTGTGAGGGTGGCGGAGCCCTGGAAGAGGCTGCCCAG
>JAOXNO010000002.1:18684339-18696860 GCA_028565335.1 Limnodromus scolopaceus | reverse complement strand
CCTGCCCTGGGCAGGGACACCTCCCACCAGACCAGGTTGCTCAAAGCCCCATCCAGCCTGGTCTTGAACCCCTCCAGAGATGGGGCAGCCACAGCTTCTCTGGGCCATAGCCATAGCTACGGTGTGAGCAATATTTGAGTCACCTGGCCTGGGAGGATCAACATGAGCTGATGCCTTCACACAGCAAACCATGTAGTTAAGAACCAGCACATCACGTCTGAATGTCAAGACCAGGAAGGGTGGGTGAGAGACTATCATGTATTACAGGCAATGGAATACACACCTGAGGTAGGTGGCCTTTAAGGGAAGGACAGAAGTGAAGAATTAGGTTGCAGAAGATGGCAGCAGTTAGGAATAGCAGGCTGAAGGGGAGGATGGATAGGAAGGACAAGTTTCAGGTAGATGCTAGGGGACACTCCTCTGCAAGGTGACTGAAACAGCATTGCTGCAGAAGCTTAGGGGCGGCTTGGATGAAATAGTGGGTATCACTTTAGGTGACCACTGAGGCTGTTGTCACTCTGCTGTCAAGGAATGTAATTTGGGCTTTTTCAGAACAGACGAAGTCTTAGTGCAGACCACAGTTCCTAACGCTCAGGAAACATAACCTCTGCCTCCTTCATGTTCCTACATTATTTTTCTCTTTTGACCTAACATCCTCCCTTTGACTTGTCAGGTGAGATTTGCATTTCTAAACCTCCCTGTAGGAAAGCAGCAGGTAACAGCAGAGAAGACTTTTGTCTTCATAACACTGTCTCAGTCCGATCTTACTGCAGCCAGTAAGAGCCTCTGAGCTCTGGGCACTTCCTAAGCCAAGGGGTCTCCTGCCAGACTCTCTCCAACCACATAGTTCTCTGGAGGTGCACCCTCTAGAAGGCACCGTGTTTCAGAAGGCACCTGCCTTAGGACCCCTGTGGAGAATGAGACATGGGGAAAGTTCAAAAGCTTCAATGACACAGTAATGAAGGTGCTGCTCCTCGCTCAGAAGGCTCTTGGAGAAGGAATAACGGTTGGAATTGGAAGTGTGTTATGAGCAGGATAGGCGATAGCTTTGCCATAGCCCTGGAGTACAAGAATTTAATAATCCTGTCTACCTGGTGGTAATGGAAGGGGCCTGCTTGTATGTAACAGCATTTTAAGAGTCGCTCTGCGAGACTCTTTATTTACGTTGCTGATACTGCATGTGTTTGTTGCCTTCTTTGTCAAGATTGGGATTTTGACGGATGATCACTTGCCAACGAATTTTCCACACTGAGTTTTGAACGTCAGCCTCTGCGCGCTCACGGCTGAATAAAAACACCGGGGCGTATGTGCATAGATGGAGCAGCAGAGCGAGTGCCTGTGTTCCCACCTGAATGGAAGTGTCAAAATGAATTAATTTTGCCTGCCGCTACATAGCGTTCTCTCTAACTTTTCAGTGACACTGTTTTCTCACTCATCACCTGTTGTTATTTCTCAGGCTAGTCGATAAAGGAAACCAAAAGAACATGAATTTTAAGCATAAAACTTTCTTGCCTTAAATGAATGTGAGAACAAAAGAAAGCACCATGTCTAGTAGGTGTTAATCATACAGATTAACACACTTAACACACAGCTACAAATCACTAAAGGAATTATGGTGATAAAAGAGTAGTAGAGTGCAAAATATAAATCCCTGAGGCTTTATATATGTATTTTTTTTTTATCAATATTGGGGAGTGGCTGGAAAACGGCTCAGCCGTTGCCTGGCATTTCTGTGCCGTTAGGTAAGAGGAGGTGAGTTAGGAACATCAGCCACTGATCAGGAACCTCTTCAGGGGAAAAAGAATGAACTTGCACTTCTTTTTTCTTAAGCAAATCACCTCGGTAATCTTTAGCCCAGACCTCTGAAAGCAACGACACTGGTTTAGCCCACCTCATCCCAGAGAAACGCACTCCCTTCAGGTTAATGCTCCATGGTGATTAGTTTTTGCTTTGCTGTGTAACTGTTATTTATTCCTGATTCCCCAGCCAAGGTTCATATCTGTTCCAGGCCCTGCTCTATCAGTTATCACTCTGCCACTAGTAGAGCTAAAGCGACTCTTATTCTTCTTTCATTGGCATATCCCAGCACAGTTCCAGTGACTCCAGTGTTGTTAATGGGCCATACTTAACCTGTCACTTCTGAACCAGACTCCAGCCCTCCAGTTAAAACAGACAGGAGAGATAAAATTTAACAAAAGAACAACAAATGGCACGAATTTCTTGGTGAGCTACAGTTCACCTGGGGAATGTGAAGGGCTTTTGATGCCTGGAACAAGGCTGAGATCTCAGTAGGCAGCGCTGGAGGTTGAGCTGTAAATCTCCCAGCAGCTGTGGGGGAAAGATTATCTTAATTTATTTAGCCTTTTTTTTTTTTTTTTTTTTTTGGTTTTGGCTTGAAACTCCCAGCAGCTTCTGAGATGATTTTAGTTCATTTAAATGCAATAAGCGCTAACAGCAAATGCCCTTCTGGCTGGCCCATTTTCAGGCTAACCAGTCCAAATGAGGAAATGCCTCTGGCATCAACCAAGAAGCCTCCAGCTGTACTTCCTAAGAGATGAAAAATAAACTACAACCATCCACCCAGTCCACACCCCTCTCTACTTCTTTGGTGGGGAAAAAGATATCACACCTTGAAATACTACTAACAAAAACTTGCACCTGTGATAAAAATGAAGTGGGACTCAAGCTAATTCACGTGATTCTATTATTTTATATATAAATATATATATATATTACACCAGCACCTGGAAGGAGTCCAACCACTATCGATCTCGTGCTAAGCACTGTGCAAATGTACTAAAAGTGTGCCCTTGCACCAAAGAGTTTGCAGCATAAAAAGAAGCACAGAGAGGTGAAGTGACTTGCCTAAAACCATCAGGAGGTGAACGGCAGAGGCGGGAAGAGAAACAGGCACGGAAAACTCTTGGATGGCTTTCCGATGCCTCGCATATTGATCATGCCCTAAAGCAACATCACCACAGCTTTGGAACTGCATCCACTGCATATAGACAGGACCTCAGCTACTCTGGCAGCGAATACGCTGCCGTTCTCTGTGCAGCTCAGGGCCATTTTGATTTAGTTAAAATAGATCCAAAATCTACAGCGAAACAAACAAATCCTTTTGAGCCTCACAAAACTAAGTTTTAACATCCAGCCTTACAGTGTGAGATCAAAAGTGCCGCAATCTTCCCCCAAAATTTTCAGCGGATGAACAGCAATTAAGAAAAGGCTGCACGGCACTTGCCTGTCAAGCTGCTAGTCGTGTGACGGGGGGACAAAAGGTGGTATCAAATCAATATGGAAAGATCTTATCCCTGCTGATCACCTGTCCTGATTCCTTCCCTTTCCAGGTCGTGATATGGCAAGCACCACCTTGCCCGGTTACCCACCCCATGTTCCCCCGACTGGACAAGGCAGCTACCCAACCTCAACTCTTGCAGGAATGGTTCCTGGTAAGTCAGCCTCCAGACTCCAGTAACGGTGCAGACATGCCTACTAGCATTGTAAGAGCTTCCACAGTTGGCTTTGCTGATATTATGGTCTATTTTTTTCATTAAAAAAAATCATCAGGGGCCTATAACCAACATAGCTAACAACCCTTTCTGTAACGTGTCTCTTTCCCCCTAGTAACTGATTCACTGCTGCTATGGGCAACTAGCTATCTATAACCTGTGGCAATTAATTGGTAATTAATTAACCTTAGTATTCATTAACTAATGTAATTATTTTCCAATGACCCGTGCAGATTATTATGTAGTGCTCGTGGCTCAGGGTATTCAACTATCCACTAACTTAGGGTAACAACTTACCTTCTATCTCAAGCCAGGTCATCAAACTGACAATCACCAACGATAATTTAATACCTGCAGGTTTTGGACACCTATTGTCCACAGCCTAAACCAGCTGAGAACTCAGCAATGATTAACACCATTTCAGGAGAAACCAACTATTCCCTTTCAACAACCACCTCCTGTTTGGAAGACAGTGCCTCCCATCCAAGAAACTATCTACCCAGTCCTACACCCAAAGGCAAACTGTTTCTTTGCTACACAATGCCTTTGGAGAAACACCTTCTCTTGGGAAATGGATTCTCCCAGTGTTCAGGGAAAAGAGAGAGAGGACCATGTACCCAAGGGCAACTGGGGAGTTTTTTTTTCCCCAGGCTCTATTCCACACTCCTCCGATGACAGTTATCCCCAGTAGATAAATGAAGAGGCAGGATTTTTGTTTCTCAGCCATGGTAGCTCAGAACTTCATCTGCCACTGACTTCTGTTCACGTTACCGCCCTGGGTTGTGAGTCGTGGTGGCTAACGAGCCAGTGGCACACAGGCCATTCTGCAACCTCTGCTACTGGAGGGGTGACTCCAGCACTGAAGCAGAAGAAAGTCTGGGGCTATGCTGTGAAGATGATGTGATTGACCTCCAGATGAGGAAAAGATAGTGGATTGATCTTCTCCTCACCCCCTCTTTCGTCCCCTGGTATAGTTGAGCAACTTGTTGAACTTTGTGGGTGGTGCAGAGTTGGCAAATTTTAGGGCATCTCCTTCTACACTGAATTTTTCCTGGAGATGGTTTTGCTCCAGAATCAGAGAAGCACTAAGACAATGCAAATCAATTAAATCCCCCCCTTCCCCAGCCCTGTCAGTAACAGCGGGTAGATTCAGTTGTCAACATTTAAGTCAGTTATAGGTCAAAACTTAGGGAAGGTCATGGCATATAGAAATGATTAATAACACCAAAATAGTTGGTTCTTTGAACAGGTACTTTTAAAAAACAGGCTTTTCTCAATTTCTAATTGTTCTCACTTAACTGTTCAGTGACTGCTGTGTAAGTTTAACATCCTCATCACAAGGATGATACTGAAATCTAAACTGGGACAAAAATTTAAAGACGACTAATCACTAATCCACTTATTTCAGTTCCTTGATGTGGAGGCTACTTATCCATTAGACAGCAGCGTCCCCAAAATCACAGATACACCCACCAAAAGAAAAGGAACAGGACGATAAAGACAAAAGTTGAGTTATACTTCAAAGGAAAAAAGGTTATTCAAGTCACATGGATATCTTTACATTAAATCTGACATCAACATTCAATTAGAGGAAGTTTTTCCAGTGGCTGACTTGGGCATCCTGCAGCAGTTACTGCATCTTTCCAAAGAGCATCAAATTCTGGCTGTTTCAGTCATACCCCACTGGTCAGCCCCAGCCTGGCAGCCCTTCCATTCCTGTCTTCTAATGTGACTGAAGCCAACAAGCTGGAGATAAAGAGGCTTCCTGGGAAGAAACATAAGACTTGGCTTTAATGGGTCACACTGCAGATCTCTGCAGCCACTGCTCTCTGTCAGGGGCCAACAGTGAATGCCTGGGGAAGGGTGTAAGAGCAGAGCAAACACGTATTGGTACTTTTCAAAAGACCTCCCACCCTCCAACAAGTTGCGGCTCAGAGACTTCCTAAGCCAGACTTAGCATCTTTCCATTTAATATTAAACACCCTCAATAGGTTTCCCCTCCACAAACTTAAACAGTGGAGGGGAATATAAGCCTTTAACATCTGCAGCAACCTATGGCAAGAAGTTCTGTAGCTTAACTACATATTGTGTGAAAACTACCTCCCTTATTTGTTCTGAACCTGCCACCTGCTAGGCTCACTTCATGCTTCATGGTTTCTGTATTAGAAGACTAAACGTGCCAAGATTTAAATACAGATACCAAGAAATACTGTTAGTAAAGGTTCCCAGAGCACAGATTGCACACAATATAGGCCTCATGAGATCGATCCTCTGTGCTTGCCTGCAACCTCTGTTAAGAGTCCAGGTTGAACAGAGAAAACGAATCTGATGTGGCTGACGGTTTGCTATGTGCCCCCAGGCCAAGAAAGATCAGGGGTCAGTGCTTTAACTCCACTGTTAAGCCAGGGAGATGACCACTCAGGGAGCACCTCTTAGAAAAATACTGACACGCAAACAAACCTTATTGTCCAGATGTGCGTGAATACGAGAGAGGCTCTGTCTTCTCTAAATAAAGGTGGGGAGCTAAAAATAGAACTGGTCAGAAAGCAGAATTTCCAACCCATGCAAAACTCTGATTTTTTTGACGTTTGTTTTCAGCTTGCGCTGGGATGAGGAGTCAGAATCTTGAAATAGTTCAATTTGCAAACATCAGGGTGAAACATTTCAATAACGTCAACATGTTCTAGATGTCAAGACATATTAAAATAATAAAAGAGTTGAAAGGAAATTAAATGAGATGAGAAAGGCAAAATGAAACAAAACAAGAAAGTTGAAACATAATGCTTTGTTTCAATTTGCAATCATTTCAGAACTTTCCTTTCCAGAACTCCATTGAAGCCGACAAGCTCGTGTAGAACATTTCCATTTCGATGAGATGGCATTTTCCAGTGGAGAACTGTTTCTGAGAAGATTTTTTGAGCAGTGCTAACCAAAGCTGCTCTGTGCTATCCCTGACAACCTTTCACTAGACTCTTACTTGTACGGTCTAGCGAAGAGCTTGTCTCTGGTAGCAGTACGTCCACGCACCGTGGTCAGTCGTGCACGCAAATATCTCTGAGGTTTATGTGGGTGATGCTGTAAGAGATATACCCTGCATTTGCCCTTGCCTGTAACTTCAGGTCCCGGGCTGTAGATGTGGATGAAAGCCAGTTGTCTCTGAGCACACACTTGGAAAAGCAGGGTTTAGTCACTCAAAGAAGGATGATTGTGCTACGCTTAACCTACGCCTCTGAGAGATGGTTCCTCCACAGGTAACAGAGCACCTTTGATCCCCATCCCGATTCTTCCTCTTTCCCACAAAGGCCATCAAGTTTCTGCAAACTGCTTCGGCGAAGTCGAGCATCCGCTGAAGGGAACTGCAGTTTCCACAGAGGAGGGTAGAGCCCGCAGAGGGTGATGGCAACGGCAGGGAGTCGTTAAACAGAATCCAATGTTGATGAGGAAATTACACTTGTTTCATTAGTGATCGGGGAAGGCGATAGCTCAGTTCCTCTTGGTCACAGTTGAGCTCAAAAGCTCATTATCCTGCTGCATGCATGCTTTCACTCCTCGTCAATAAACACTGGTTCCAGTGGCTGCCCTCCCTCCTCCCCAGCTCTCCGTAGCCGGGGCTCTTTCTCCTTTACTTAACCCGTGCTTTAGAAACACTATAAACAGTTTAGGGTGACAACTCAGGAGAGGGGGAGAGAGAAGCCTTGAAATACCAGAACTTCTTCTCTCCACGCAGAGAAGTGATGTTTATACGAGGCATTTCAAAGCAGAAATTCTCATCTGGATGGTTTTTTTTTTTTTCCCTCTTTGGGAGGCAAATTCATTCCAGTATATCCCCCAGATAATTCACTTCACTAGAGATAAATCTGGACTACACACTGCTTTTTGCCTTTGTATCCCACCCCACAGCATCTTGGTCACCGTGGCAGGTTTCACATCTTCCTTGCCAGGTAACCGTAATTTTTAGCACAAGACATTCCTAGATATGGAAACGTACTGAGTTGTCATCATCAAAACAGTATTTAGCAAGGGCTGCCACTCAAAATGAGGTTTTATGCTGAAACTAAAAACTGCTGTGGTAAAATACCTTTGGATGGTGATTCATTTTGATTCGTAGACGTTTTTGTACCGACTACTTTCGTTATTATCCTAAAGGTCTTTAAAAAACCTGGCTGGACAGACTCTCCTCAAGTTTAAACCAGTGCAAATCCCCTGACTTCAACAGACTTCATTTGCACCACCTGAGAATCTGTGGGTTTGGCTTTAACTCTCTGGTGAAGGGAGATTTGCAGAGATTACAGTATAATTAATTGACATTTCTTTGGTAATTGTATCACAGGCATCACGCGCCTCTTGCCTTGCCTTCTTTCCCCATTCCATGCTATCTAGAAGGAACCCCAGGTGCTTTCCAGACACTTCTGCTGGAACAACCCCACCTCGGGGCAGACCAGAAGCTAATAGTCACACTGTTCTTTCACTGTCTCCTAAGTGCATGATGCCTTTCAGATGGCTCTAATTGTCCCCAGCCTGTTGGTACTGCATTAAGTTGAGGTTATGATCAGATAAGGGCATGTTTTTACTTAACAGAATCACATATTTTTAAGTTTTGGGAGATAGCGAGTAAGAAAGAGGGATTAATATGCTTTTCATTTTGTTTTATATTTGAGCCCACCCTACTCTCAGAACACAACGAACTCTTCTCCACAAATCCATCCTCATCCTCAGTACCCTATGAACAAAATTTAGCCATGCATATTGCCATCAACCGCACTGCCAGTTCCAATGAGTTTATTGTGGGCTTGTCCCATCCAACTCCCCTGCCTGCTGTCTGGACGCTACTGGAGAGCCATAGGTTTTATTTAAAAGAAAGCTGCTAAATTAATTGCAGAAAAAGCTGGCATACGGAATCCTACTGCAACCCAAGAATAGGAAGGCAATTACAAATAAAGCAGTTTCGTTATTTATTTTTATCATGGAATTTCATTATTTTAAACTATTTTTTGATTCTGAAGAGGTCAATCTTATGACTTTTAATTGCATGGTCAAGTAACATTGTGCTGAACAAACACTGCAGTGTCCTGAAAGGCAGCGAGAGACGCTAGTTTTCCGGCCGGCATACGGATGAACACTGATTTGATGGAAGAGCAGGCATAAATCTTCGTTCTTAACTATATTCCACACCTTCCTTGCTGTCTTCCAGGGAGCGAGTTCTCAGGGAACCCCTACAGCCACCCTCAGTACACGACCTACAACGAGGCCTGGCGGTTCAGCAACCCTGCGTTACTAAGTGAGTACCTCTTTCCCACAGCACACCCCCAGCCTCGCGCTCCTTCTGTTTGTCTCTTTGTTTTCTTTTCTTTGGTTTGGTTTTGTTTTGTTTTCATTTGTTTCTGAAGAGGGCTTTCAAGTATTTAGTCAGGTGAGATGCCTTTTTCCTCACTCTCCAGTCCAGTGTTAGATGGGTTTATACCTCACGCGTGTTTTGTATCTGTTCTGAAGCTGATTCCTCTTCTGCGAGGCAAGAATTCCAGTTCAGCTCTGTCTTCTCCGTGGCCTCCAACTACATTTTTTCCAGATGAGATCAAAAGTTAAATCCAGGTTCTGCTACTCTCTTAGGCTGCGATCAGCATCCGTTCAAGGTCTGATTAGAAATCCAGATTAGGTTTCACTCCTTTCCCAAGCTAAGCCCACAGTCAGTTCCTGGGGATCTGGAAATCCCATACAAGTTCTTCCTATTGGATCCATGGAACAGTGTCCAGGCTGCATCACTAGGTTTATAATAGCCAGCAGAGTTTTCTTGGAGGGTTAGGTCCATCTCCAGTGACTCTAATACGCCCAGAAATAGGTTTTTTTTCAGAGGGGAAAAAACCTTCCATAAGACCATATATTCTAACACAGTGTTTCTTTGCAAGGAAATAGGAAGAGATTTATGTTATGTAAAATAAATCAGCTGTGATTATTAGCTACGTATTTACTGAGGTTTAACAACTGGATAATAGATGCCCATTTTATTCCAGTGTTGTTAAACCTCAGTAAATGTGATCTTAATAATCAATCACTATTTAACACACATTCAATAACCATCTTGAGAGCTTTCACGCCAAATGTGACCAAAATTCCAAACAAGAAAACACTGTAATTCTGTTTCATGTCCCCCCTCCCGGGTTTAAGTGACCTGCTGTACAGGTGTGCTCGCAACATCTGGCCCCCACACTTCCCTCGTGGCTGCAGCTCAGGTGTGGCAGATTCGTGCTGCGCTGCCCACGGGCTTCCCTCTCGGCAACTTATGGATGGTCAGAAGGAGCAGAAAGGTCTCCATTCCATAGAGGGTCTTCAGAGCCAGAGGCCATGGTAGTGTCTGTCCACTGAAATGTGGCTCTTGGCCACCTTCTGCTAATTGCCTGTCCCTAATCCCATCAAGTGCCGAGTCCCCAAGTTCGTTCTGTTGGTTCCTTTCCTTTCTTCCTTTCCGTTCCTTTCCTTTTCTTTTCAGTTCTCCTTTGTTTCTTTTTCTTCGTTTGATTGTTTTAATTTTTTATTTTATTTTATTTTATTTTTTTTTTACTGTTTGTCCTTTCAACCAGTCCATTCTTCTCCTGTGTTAACTTTCAGGTTCCCCTTATTATTATAGTGCCACATCCCGGGGCTCCGCACCTCCCACTGCTGCCGCTGCCTATGACCGCCACTAGTTACCATGGAAACCACATGAAACTGCAGGGCGACAGCTTAGGCCTCCACATTGTACCTGTCTGATCACCTCCCTCCATCCCTGGGAAGGGTGAAGACACCTTCTCCGTTCCTCCCCACAGTCCAGTTCCTTCCTCTTCGTCACGAAGGCGCCGGACCAAGCGCTCACCACTTGAGACTGAGACACCCCCCACCCTGTCCCGAACCCCGTCCTCCCCCTGCCCTCCGTCCCCATCGCTTCCCCCCCACGCCGGGAAGAGCCTGCGGCCACCTTGGCCTCTCCTATGGAAGTCCTCCACCGCGTCTAGCTCAGCCACGAGAAGTCCCCTTGGCTTCCAGGACTTCAGGTGGACCGGGAAGCAACGCAGCTGGGGCAACCATTGCCTTACAGGACCACCCCCTTCTCCCCCCACTTCTCCTTCTTCTGGGAGCAGAGGGGAGAACACCACTCATGAAACACTGTTCCCCAAAGATGTGCTTTTCTGTGGTGGACTCTTCAACATGAGTAACACCCGCGATGCTCACCCTGTTCCCCGGGACGGAGGGAACAGTCTGGCTTAGAGCAGAGATGGCGGTACAGAGACCCGGGCCCATCCGGCAAGGAAGAAAAGGACCAAGTAAACTTATCTGCGCCCCCCTCAACCTGAGGGGTTTCTCTGTGCACCTCATCCCCCCTCGCCAGCGTGGGGTGTGTCCCCTCCCCTGCCCCGAGTTGGCTGCATCCCCCCCCCCCCCACCGTGGTGGTGACTTTGCAGGCCAGAGTCGGGAGGAACCTCACACATACACCCACAATTTTCTGTGACACACAATCAGCTCAGACAGGAGGATGGAGCAACGCTTACAAACCGACCGACGAAAATGAAGAAATATATAAATAGATATATAAATATAACTGTGTTTTTATGCTTTGTCATGAAGGTCTGTAAAAAGGAAAAAAAAAAAAAAAAACCCAAATAAAAAATGGTGAACAGTCTGCAGTTCAAGTAACTTTCTTCTATTTTTTTTCTTTTTTAATTATTTTATTTAAAATTTAAAAAAAAAAAAAAAAAAAAAAGAACCAATCCCCAATTTTCTAAAAAACCCAAGCAAACAAAAACAACAAAAAAACCAAAATAATAATTAAAAAACCCTACAAAAATAAAACTCCAAGTCCCATCCCTCCCCGCCACCTGAATGGCAGACGAGTTCCTCTGACGTTTGATGCTCCTCTTTCACTCTAGGGTTTTGTTTCCTTTCTGTTTTGCACTACAATGGGATGGTGGTTTTGGAGAGGATTGGATGCCAGCTCCACCCCTGTCGCCTCCTCCTCCTCCTCCTCCTGCCCCTTTCCCAAATCCTGTCTCTGGGGAGCAGTGTGGACAAGTCACATCTGACAAAGTTACCAAACACATCAGTCGACAAAAAAAACCAAACCAAACCAAAACAAAAAAAAAAAAGAAAGGCACTCTGAGTCAACAAACGTTTTTTTTTTCCATGTCACTGGTTGGCAAACAAAGAAAACAAGCCCAGCTGCGCTCTAACTGCGCTGTGTGGTGGAAAGGAAAGTGTGGGGCTTCATGTGGGCCCACCCGCTTGCCCTCTGGACAGCTGAGACTGAGATGGACAAATTCAGGATTGGCTGGGATTATTGCTTGGTTCCCTAGCCCTTAGCCGCCGCTCCTTCTTCCCTTAACCCCTCTACCCGTGACGACTCCAGTTCACCCACATCCCAACTTTCGCCATTTTAGATACGCCCCGCACCCATTTCTCCAGATCCCCACAGCCGGTGACAACAGCCTCATTATCTGTGCCCAACACCTAATTTCCTAATTTCCTAACCACTATAGCCTCGCTATATGGGCACCCTTCGACCCCCAGTCCATCTGCTCATACACCTACCCATTTATAGGCCTCCATTCAAATCCATACGCCCGCGTCCTACCAGCCAGTCCCAACCTACAGCCCCATCTTTTCATCTTCAATCCTATATTGTGCACCCTAACATTTACCCCTTAATCCCAAATGCTCACCTGATGATTCTCTAGGGATTCTCTGCTCTTTTTGGTTCCCAAGTGACTGGCAAACACTGTTCTGCAAAAGGCTAACTGTCAATAGAAATGCTTATTACTCCTGTATCGTCAGCAAACTCATAAACTGTTCCTTGCACTGACACTTCCTAAAAAATACTCCAAGAAAACATGAAGGCAGCTCTAGCCTGTCCCCAGGGCATCAAGTCTGCCAAAATAGATCCTTGTTGTTTTAGAGAGGTTTCAGATAAAACTCGCGGGCTACCGTCCGCGGACAAAGACAGGATTGAGAGTCGGGGGGGGGGGGGGGGGGGGGGGGGGGGG
>JAOXNO010000002.1:18673794-18684239 GCA_028565335.1 Limnodromus scolopaceus | reverse complement strand
ACAGGGTATGTGGCTGCTGCTGTAGCACTAGTAGTAAAGAATAATCTGTTGTGACCACCTGAAATCCCTTTGCAGTGTTCCCTGTACCCGAAGGGCACAAAAGTGAAGAGCGGAGCAATCTGTACAGCCAAAATTCTGTGTAAAATCCCGAGCTCCCAGCCTCGGAGGAGGTGGCGGTTGCGGACTCGGTGTTCTGTCTCCAAGTTTAACTTGTATTGTATGAAATCCATCACCAGTGAACGGCTGTGTTGATCCCAAAGGCCCCTCTCACCGAACACTTGTAGCCCTTGCATGGCTCTAGCTGATTATAGGTCTGTGTCTTCTTTAACGGGATGCCCAGACGCTAAGGGTATTTGGGGGGGGGGGAGGGGGAATCTTTACATAGAAGAT
Source organism: Limnodromus scolopaceus (assembly GCA_028565335.1). Lineage (NCBI taxonomy): Eukaryota > Metazoa > Chordata > Aves > Charadriiformes > Scolopacidae > Limnodromus > Limnodromus scolopaceus. Next base: position 18,683,849 of record JAOXNO010000002.1, on the reverse strand, counting down.
ATAGAGCTAAAATCTGTTCCTGTACAGAATAAAATCAAAGAGGTTACTCCTCATCTATTAAAAGTGTTATTCCGCATGTCTTACCTCTGAGTAACCTGCTGCAAATAGCAGAGTTGTTACACCCTCACCGAGACCAGAATTTGGCCCGTTATCTCATCTTATTCTATACGAGAAGAAAATTCGGAGTAATTTCTAAAACTTTACTTTCGCCACTCCTTCTGTTTTCCTCCACGGACACCGGACAGACGCTGGACCCTGTTAGTAAAGTCTCCCTTTTAGCCTCCCAGTACAGCCTTTGCTCCGCTGGTACGCCACCCAGTTTCCCTCAGCGGGTGGTGATGGGGGCAGAGGCGCTAAATCCCAGGAGCAGCGAGGGGAACCCCCCACCCCCCAACCCCGAGGAGGCTAGAGAAAAGGAGACCCTCACGCCTCACACTTGGCAACCTGCAGCCCAGGGGCCACCTCAAGAGAAGGTAGCAGCTCCGAAACGCCGGTATTTATAACGGTGTTTCGTTAAACCGGAGACACGAGCTGGGGTAGGAAAGCAGGATTTGGGTTGGCTCACTGACGGCTGGCTTGATTTGACCCTCGGAGGGCCAAATCCATTTTTGGTGTAACTCCACTGCTAAAAAGAGGATTTCCACCAGGCATTGGATTGGTCTGGAAAAGTTCCTAAGTACGGCATGTAGTTCGACCAGAAAAAATTAAAAGGAAAGCAGAATTATGCAAAGGACTGGGCAGTCTAATCCTCTTCCACCACCATCTGTAGACCCCCATGCGAATGTACTGAATTACATTTGCCAAAGAGTTTCTTGTGTTGGTTGTTTTGATTTACAGTCGGTGGATGCATTGTAAAGCAGTATTATAGCTAAAGTCTAGTAGCTGACACAGGGATTTATGTGGTGATATTATGCAGAAGAAAACCATCAATATTCATATAGATTCCATTAGACTGGACTATGCAGGAAACGCAAAAATTCTACCAATTATTTAATATTATGTTATTTGCAAAAACAATTGCTGCTTTGTAGGAAGATAATGTGTGTAATGTGAAGGCAATTCCTCTTGTATATAAGTTCATCTCCATCTTCATCATGGTAGCTATTAAAACAGCCTCGTCTCATCCTGTAGATAAGGAACACGCTGTCTGTACTGTGCAAGTCTCGTTGTGCTCACTGAAAACAAAACGATGTGTTCAATAAAGCACAGCACAAATGCAGAACCTGAGGGAACAGCCAAACCTTGGAAGGATCCCCCTTCCCCAACAGGCCAACAGTTGCTTTGTTATAGGTGGATTTTTTTTATTTTTATTTTTTTTCATTTTTCTTGAAAAAGTTTTACGGGAAAAAATGAAAAAGAACTGGAGGAAGAAACCACTATGCAAAATCCAGTGAAGTCCATGACTCACGTCGCTCTCCTCCGTTCTGCTGTCTCTTCCCTTTCTCCCATTTCTTTCTCACACCCTCTTTCCATTCCATTTCTGTTTCTTTCTTTTATTATTCTTCATTCCCAACGCGCTTTTCTATCCAGAGAGGGAACGGCATGACTGAAACGAGAGCAGGTATCTGGGAACTCAAGCTCCCCAATTCTCCTCGTGGCTCTAGAGAACCTTTGTCAAGTCCAATTTCCCCCCTATGCCTCAATTCCAATCTTCTGTAAAATGGGGATAACAATAGTTCCTAGTTCACAGGGGGATTGCACAGCTGAATTAATTAGCACCGGCTCAGTGCTTTGAGATCCTGGAAAGAAAATTCTATCAAAGTGTTAAGTATTATTCTGAATAATAATGAATGTTTCCATTACATTTCTCTCTTTTCCTTTTTCTCAAGAAATCATTCTTTGGTTCTTTATTTTTCTTCCTTAGCTCTCCCTTCACTTTTTTCTTCTGTCATTCTTAGCTCTGCTCCTACTTTTGCTTTATCTAACGGACCAAGCAGAAATGTGGTGTGACTGGATCTTCTCCTCTCACCATTTTTTTCACGGGGGAAGAACCTCATGAGTTCTCCAAGGCCATGCTTCGCTGGAAGCAACAGGGACCATGGCATTTAAAACTGGGCAGCACTTTCAAGGTCTGTTCTCTGGAGCTCCCACAACCTTCTGGCCCAACGGGACGTGGGGCAAGAAGGAGGGAGGTTTGCGCAGGGTGGATGCATTAAAGGTGACACCCCTGTGACCTGTAACTCTGTTTGGGGAGGGTTGGTGGCGATGAGCCCTGCTGTGGGAACAGGGAGAAGCCTGCATGCTTTCTGACCCATCGGTAGCGATGATTTAAATTGAGAGTAAGACTTCAGAATTAATCACAACATGAACGTGAGGATGTTAAACGACAAAAGGAAAACTTAAAAAAAAAAAACCCCACCCTGCACCGCTTTCTCCTCTTGAGTATATAATTATATATGCACATAAACATTTTCCTAAAGGAATTTTTGGTTTGCTGAACTGTTGGAAAAACCCCACCCTTTTTGCCCCTAAGGAAAAGCACCCATCTGGGAAAAGAAGTAAGAATCGTAGCTGCCCCCTTTGGCACTGACAGAATGAGGGCTTCTGAGGGACCCCACAGACCCCACAGTGTGCTCCTTGGCTGGGCCCAGGACGGTGGCAAACTTGCAAAGCAGGAAGGAGGGACCAAACAATGACAATTACAGAAGTGACGACAAATCCAGCCGTCAGCAGCTCTGACGACGCTCTCCAGGCTAAGCTAGAGATGCGACCGGGGAGGGGAGGGGGCCAGTGCCAGGTGCAGGGTCACATCCATCCTAGGCTGCTGCAGCCACTCTTGGCTTTTCCTCATCGCTTCAGTTCTGTTTGACTCTTTTCTTTTCTCTTTTTGTGCACATGAGAAATAAAAACAATTTTTTTTTTTTTGTATGTCATTTTTGTGGCTTCTGGCTTGTTTCTCTTTCCCTCTTCTCCTCCTCCTCCTTTCTCTCTCCTTTCCTCAGCACTCCTCTCTCCAGAGAATTCCCCTTGAGGTCTCCAGGATGTTATGTTTCTTGCACCTACCACCCTTTGGGCACGGTGTAAACACTGCTGTGATTGCTGACAACCACCTCGCCATGTGATGGAAGGCACGGCAGATGCTTGCAATCCAGCCTCTGAGCCCCGACCCCGCTCCTGTTCGTTGCCAGCAGGACTCCCTTCTTCTATCAATCTCCCTCAATTGACTCCCAATGACCCATAACACATCAGGCGTCCCCCAGGTAGTTCAGAAAATCAAAATGCTGTTGGGAAGCTGCAATATCTGAAGGATGTGGGGTAACTCAGAGCCCCCTTCCCCTCTACGCCAACTGGGGATGGGCAACACCAGCTCAACGTGCCTCTCAGAGGACTTAAGGTCTTCCACAATCAGCCCCGATGCTCCATCAGAGTCCTGTGGGGACTGTGTGGGATGTCTCAGCATAGGGAAGTTGCCTGGCAGCTCTCGGGTCTTACCCCCACCTCTCTGCTACCCTGGGTTTAGTTTCACAAGAGGAATTCTTAGCCTGGTGCTTTATTATAGCTTGCTCTCTCCTCATCTCTATCTGTCTTGGTCAATCGAGGGGCAAAACCAAATGCAAAGTCATTAATAACCCATTCTCCAAGCTATTCATCGTCCACCTAACAAAGAGCCAGGCATTATATTAAGGTATGCTATAAACATACTAAATACTGAGGGATTCACTCAATTTTTCCTCAGTCAAGCATTAATTCTCCAGGAAGTCAGATGCAGTTTAAGGTCACAGAGGCGGAGCAAAACTGTAGCAAGGAGTCAGGCTAGGCTAAATCAATTTTGTTTCTCAATTTTTGGTCGTTTAACAGTATTTTCACAACGGCTTATGAAAGCCAGTGGGCCACGTTTTCTGCCGCTGTGTGTGTATGTTAAGGAAAGCCTGTGCCAAAGCGCTGCCACGAAATCAAATGCTTTCATGAAGCTTCTGCTCGTCAGAGAGTTAAAGCATTTCCTTTTGTTTCAGTTTATGTTTTCCCCTTGCAGTATTAATAGAGTAGGCTGAAAATCCTCCAACAGGGCATTTTCCATAAGTGAAAGTCAATTTGTTGAAATCCAAACAGTCTGTAAAAGCAATTCCATTTCCACGACGCTGCAGTAAAACTGCCTGGCAACTCTCCCGCAGCCGGAGACCCCGAGTTTCCAGGGTCCGCCGCCTGTGAGACAGCCTGGCCCGGGATGCGATGCAGTATCCCTGCTTGTGCTCCAAATCAGAACAAAACCGCATTCCAAAATTCTGAAGTCTTTTGTGCATGAGAATTATCTTTCTCTACCAAAGTTTAGATGGGTAGAATCAAAGAGTGGATTAATAAGTGAGATGCTGGATGTTAAACAGACTAGAATCAAAGGGAATTACTGAGGTACGTCTGCTGTCGGGGGTGAAAGACAGGCTAAGGATCAATAGACACGAGCACCAGAAGAAAGAAAAGTGGATTTTCAAAATTCATCCTGGTAAAACAATCTCAGAAGAAAGATTTAGACCTTGCATTGTCATCTCATTTGTATCCCACTTAACACAGCCCAGAGAACTGCACCCTGACAGTCCCAAGTAAGTCTCCATCACCCAGAGTTGAACTAGAGCAAAACTTCCCAACTTCCAAGAACTTATATATCTTGCAAAAAGAAATACTTGCATGAAAGAGCTATTTCTACCATCCCAACTAGTATTACGTTCCTGTAATAACCCTGCATAATCAACGGGAGTTCTCGGTGTGAAAATGTTGTGTGATGAAACTAAAAAGAGCAGCCCAGTCTGTCTCCTAATGAGGAAAGTGATATTGTAAGAGATTATGCAACACTAGGTGAAGAAATCCTCTTTATAATTACTCTGACAAGAAAAATAAAGAAAAGTTTGAACGTTCCGAGATGATGACAGCCTTCTTTAAAAATAAATATGTTCTTTAATGAGGTGTAGACAAGGAAAAATAACACCCATCTGAAGGTATTAATGAAGTTAGCGGATGAACGTACTGGACACACAATCAGTACTGAAAAACTCTAAGCAGCTGGGGAATGGTAAAAATGGAAGAACAGCAAACAGGGCACCAACGCTTTAAAGGAAGAAAATTATCCTGAAAACTATCATCTAGTAAAACTACACAATGATGATGTTTGTATCCAAAGGAAAATACTTTAAAATATTAAGGGAAGGATCACCTCGCTGCACAAGTAGTGGTTAATGAAGATATCCATAATAAAGACTCTGTCCATAAACCCTTATCTGCTTTAGGAAAAAAAGCTGGGAATATCCTCAGGACAGTTAACAATGTGATTCAGGAGCTGTCTGCAGCGAAGCAAAGGAAGTTTGTTAGAGCCTGCACTGCCAGCCCCTCGCACTTGAAAATCATGAACCAAGCACACACAAAAATCACAAGACAGACAGGAAATCATGGAATATGTATAGAACACCAGATATCATTTTGTATATATGTATATTTATATACATGTATATAAAATAAAAACAAAAGAACTTATATTTGACTCCTAATTTTAGTGTTCTCAAGAAGTCTATAGCTACATTATTAATTGTGCCTCTTCCATGGCAAGAGCCAGAAATTCACTAGTCGTGAAAAGTGAGCATCTCACCACATCACGGGGACCCCATGGTCTGTTGCTTTAGGAAGCAGCTCAAATATCACAAGGCCTGGAAATGGCCCTGTAACTCCCGGCAGGGCTGACAGAGCTGGTTTGACACCAAAGCTTCTCAAAGACTTGGGTTTTTTCCTGCCTTCTGCTGTGTGACATTTTGGTGGAAGCTGCCCATCACGTATGATCATTTTGGGTTCAAAACTCTATCTGCGAATTCACTCCATAGCAGCTGCTTGAAGAAGACCTTTTTCCACTCTTCCCTGTAGCAGGAGAACCCCCCTTGTCAACCCTGGCTGCTTCTTGCAACCCTCTCTCTCCTGCCACCTCTTCTGCCCTTTCCTTCAAGATCCGCCTTCAACACAAGGACTGTTGTCCCTCACGTGGAAAACATGGATTCTCTGTAACCCCCTTCCCTTGTTCTCTGCCTCCTACTCTCTTACGTATAAACCCTCCCATGTTCCTTGTTCCATCATATGGGAAGACCATCCTGCACCCCACACTCCCTGCTTGGGCACTATTGGCTTCTCCACACTCTCCTTTCCCCACATCCAGAGGACCTTCTCTGTCCTCACTCTTTTCTGCTGCTCTCCACAGCCCCCTTCACTACTCTGAGAGGAACACCAGGTTTCAAGACGGAGGCAACATCCATCTTTACTCCAGGCAGCCTGACTTTCTGCTGCTTTGTAGGTAAATGCTGAGCAGCCAAAACTGCAGCCTCCTGTGGCTTCCACCCCCAGGAGAAAAATTTCAAGGGACTGTCTTGATGCAACGCACGGCCACGGTTTCACCCAGAGCTACGCACGAGTCTTCGCCGAAGGATAAGCCTTCCCTTACGAAACATTAAAAAAACGGCTTCACTTCTAAATGGTCTCCCTTCAAAACATATTATTTGCATCAGAATTGCTCTGGCTTTGCCCCTGCGCCTGTTCAAAAGGAGACAAGTCGTTCTGTTTTAAAGAAACACACCGACAATGAAATATTACAAACATCACGACTTTCAGCCTGAGACCAATTTCAAAGGCGTCCTGTTGAACACTCGGGAAAGGAAGACAAACAGAACCTGAACCTACACAGCAAACCCAAAGCGGGTAGGACTGAACGATGAGAAATTTCACACAGATACAGTACCTCCGTGCACAGAAGAAGGAAGCATTTTTCCTCCACCAGAACCCGCAGACCTGCATTTGGCATCTCCTTAATACGCCAGCCATGGTTAGAGCGCCCAGCTAATAAGGCAGCTTCCACACGCGCACTTTTCAGACTCATATATGAAAGTCAAATCATCATTAACAAGCAAATCAATCCTCTTTTTCATGCCTCTTTCTCTAACACCACGACCAGCAGTTTTTAACTTGGGTTTTTAAAATCTCTAGTTTATTTTTAAGGAAAATGCTCTCAATGTAACTGGGAAAAGTGAGATTATGGACCTAGATGCACTATTCCGGCAGCTATTCCTCTCCTGATTGTTTTTTGTTCTTACTGTTTGCTAATTGAAAAAGATTGAAAATCGCTTCTCTAGATACGCTTCAAATCTCAGAGCATGACATAAAACCCAGGAATCCAAATTTCTACCCAGCAACGTCTAGCTAACAAACAGTTAGCTGTCTAACCCATCGGGAAAGTTTATATATCCTCTCCCTCTGTTAAAGCTGAGTAGAAATAGGGTAATAGCTCGGTAACGCTACCAGCTGAGACAACCTTTTATCTCAAGCAGACACGGTCCACACTCAGAAGTCCCAGACCGACTCGGCATAGAATCATTCCTCTTAAATGTCATGAATTGCCTGTTTTAAATTGAAAAGTCCTAGAGATAAAAGAAAAAAAATAAAAGAAAGCAGTAAAAGAATTGAGCCAAGGCTGCGGTGTTGGGTACCCAAAAGTTAGCAAGTGCCAGAATACAGGAAGATGGGACAGAACTCCGCAGGCAACGTGCCGGAGGGAACAGGAGAGAAATTAAACGAACTTGTCATACTTTTTGCTCTCTAACTTTGGAGAGTCTATTAGTACCACGGGGTAAGGTTATCACAAGGGGTTTGCATCACCACGAATAGAAACCTCTTGCACGCTCCCACTCCCCGAGCGGTGGTCTCCCCTCCCAGCCACCTTTGGCCAGCGATCCATTTATACCACACGACTGCGATACGCTACGAGGTTAAATTTGTTAATAAACCAGGGTGTGAGCGTGTTATACCTACTTAGTATTCAGTTTGCTCTTTTAGAAATGATTTGGTAGAGAATCAGGCCCTCCTCTCCCTCTCTAGCTGACTCTCATCTGATTCTAATTCAATTTCTCTGCCTATTGTTTATTTCACCGCTCCCCTGTGAAGTGTCAAATGCTGATGTTCCGTCAGCCTAGAACTGTCGTTTATATTTGTCATTCAGTCCTTGTTAAAAAATAAAACAGGACTGCGCCTGCCTTGGCGCGCTCTGCCTGGGAATTCCCTGTGGTAAAATTAGTCCATTTAGATGGAAAGTTTTGTGTCACTCCCCTGTCTAAATTGGCAGATCTGGCTCTTTTGCAAAAACCAATAAACTGTGAACCTTGATGCATCTGTCAATCAAACCCATCTTTGGTGAGCAAAGCCAGATGACAACAAAAGCTGGGCAGGTTCCTCCGATTGGTCCTTCTCATTTAGGCATATCAGGAGGCACCTGTCACTCCTCTGGCTCAGCATCCTGCTCAGAGGGACTCCAGTCACGGGGAGATGAAGCCTTACTGGGGGCTGGGTTGGGGCCGGGGTAGAATGGGAGGAAGGGGGAGTTTACCCTCCTCGCTCTCGATGCAATCTGCAGCTCGGCTCTTTCCTCACGGCTCTGCTGAGAGGCCAGGAACTGGCATCACCTTTTGTTCTGGACATGGGGTTTTTTTCCACATCTTAAGTGAAAGCTTTGATTTCTTAAACGATGCAGGTTTTCTGGCGGCTGAAAGGATGTAGCAGGAGCAGTAAATGTGACACGCTGCATCCCTGGGGCTCTGGGGACTGAGCCACGGTACCACAGTGGAGAGAGAGGACATATCCCAAATCCCTTCCCAAAGCTGCTGTGCGCACCCCGACTCTCTGGTCACCCACCCAGGAGGGGAATTTCTACCTCTCTGCTGGAAAAGACTGATTGAATGAGGCCTTGCATGTCACAGATTCACAACATCAAAAAATCACAGAATTACAGAATCACATGGGGTTGAACCTCAACAGAGGTTGAAACCTCTGGAGATCATCTAGTTCAACCCCCTGCCAGAGCAGGGACACCCAGAGCAGGTTGCACAGGAACGTGTCCAGGTGGGTTTGGAATGTCTCCAGAGAAGGAGACTCCACCATCTCTCTGGGCAGCCTCTTCCAGGGCTCTGCCACCCTCAAAGGAAAGAAGTCCCTCCTCGTGTTTAGATGGAACTTCCTATGTTCCAGTTTGTGCCCATTCCCTCTTGTCCTGTCACTGGGCACCACTGAAAAAAGTCTGGCCCCATCACGGGGAAGCATTTTTTATAAAGGCATAAAAGAGGAAGAAGAACAGCAGCAAAGAGCAATAGGTCACATCATGGTGCTCAAGAGAAGCTGGGGCACTTCGGAGCTGATGATACTCCTGGGAATGATCCCTAGAGAGATCAGGCTTCAGGAGACAGCTCAACTTGCCCAGTTTTCACTGGAAAACTGAACTCCACTGGGTGCCCCAGAAAAGGGTGCCGAATTTTTATTAATAATTTCTTTTCCATTCAAAAAAGAGAATTCAACCTAATTTTTCAAAGTGTGATCATTTGCATATTTGCATTAGGTTGCCACTGAACCGCTCAAGAAACTTGTTCTTCCCCAGAGCTGCTGCTCGATGATGGATTTACGTTGCCTCTCAAGCACCCCATCACAAACCTCATCTCAGGCACCTGTATCTTCTCTTTCCACTTTGTTTTCCTCGGAACAGCTCTGCCATCATACGGCACTTACATTCTTTGTGTAAGTGTCTTGGCAAATCGTCCTGGCGGTGCGGTAGCCAGACAGTTCTCTCAAAACCAGAATCCGGGACGTTACTAATTCTCACAGCTGCCTCACGAGTCTCATGGAAGTTTTGTGCTTTTGCTGCTGTTACAGGATATAGAAAATGAAAATCTCAGCCTTCCTAAACCAGTCCTGAGCCCGTGTGCTTCCACCGTCCTGCTTCAATTACAGGCTCAAAAAGACAAAGGAAATAGCTTGAAAGCAAACAGCAAGAAAAGCTCTTTATGATGTTTAAGCTCATGTCATTATTCTTGCAGGTGGAGGAAAGCGATTCTTGCTTACTGAGCGTTTGAGCCTTGCCAAACGGGGCATACAAAGTACCGGTTTTCATGCGAGAGATGAATCTGGTAAAACATTGACTAGATGATGTTAGTTAGCATTCGCATACACGCTCACTGGGCTACACGTATGAGGTCGCTGAATTTCACTGAATTTTTTAAAGTTGGAAGGGACCATAGAGATCATCTAGTCCAACTCCCCTGCTGAAGCAGGAT
>JAOXNO010000002.1:18635367-18656880 GCA_028565335.1 Limnodromus scolopaceus | reverse complement strand
GGGGCAGCCACAGCTTCTCTGGGCAACCTCTTCCAGTGTCTCACCACCCTCACAGGAAAGAATTTCTTCCTAATATCTCGTGTAAATCTCCCCTCTTTCAGTTTAAAACCATTACCCCTCACCCTATCTCCTTTGCTCCCTGCTCCTTTAAGATGCTGGAGCCAGCAGCCCTGTAAGGCTCTGTGCTGGCTGCTATGCTCACTGCAGCCATCTCAGCACAGAGAGTCAGACTCTGGGCTGCTCCAGTCTATTTTATCACAATTTACTCGGTAACAGGTTACAAATGTGGCATCTGATGAAAATAATGAGCCTTGATGTCACTTAGTGCACGAGGCTCCCTGCGTGTGTGCAGGGAATAGCAAACAAGAGCCAGCCTGGCCTCCTCTCGCAGGTGCCAGCACAATCGGTCCCACGGCAGCATCCTCCCACCTCGCTCTGCCTCAGCGAGTGTCACCCACCAGCCACATCCAGCCACTGTCACAGACCCAGTGCAGCATCAAGGTCACCCACAGCAGGGCCACTCTCTGCTGTGATGGGTCAACGTCCCTTGGGACCTCACCCAACAGCCTACAGGCCAGGTCCCAAGGACCCTTGTTATGCCCTCAGGTGGATCTATGTCCCAATTCTGGTCAAGGGCAAGGACCAGCCCATCAGGAGAAAATGGTCCCTCTTCTTGTCTTGGCACTGTTAGTATGATGGAAAACATTATTCAATGAAAAAAATCCCACTGAGAAGCTAAAAGAAGGTCACCCAGCTCTTAAGTGACTAAGTACTCCTAGTCTTAGGGACCGGTCAAGCCAAGTTGTACCAAAGACTTGCTGAGTGGCCCTGACTACAGTCCCTTTGCTCTTCTGAATCTTCTTTTTTTGTTGTTGTTGAATGGAGATGAAAGCCCTCCTATACCCCATGGAAGAGCCATAAGGGTAAACCTGATAAAGATGCCAGTGGTGATGGACAAAGATCAGGGACCTAGTGGCTGATGGTGAAGAGTACGAGCAGATGTGACACAGAGCAGAGGGAGAAGGTTCAAAGATGATGGGATAACATGGAGAAGAGAATGAAGCAAAATCTAAAGCAGATATAGGAATGGAAAGTAACAAATGAAAAGGGAGGGGCCACGGGACACATCCAGGACACAGCTTCATTCATACTCCAAAGTTTTGCTCCTCTTTTTTGTTTTTTTTTGTGGGTTTTTTGGTTATTTTTAAGCTTGGATTTGTCAGGTATTTTCAAAGTTTCCACTTAGAGCCAACAAAACAAAGCCAACCCCTCCTCATGCCTTTAGACAGAGAAGTAGGACAAGAAACCATTCTCTTGGACTCAGTACTTTCAGATGCTTTGGCCAGGCATCCTGACCAAATGCCTGACCTGATACCGTGTCTGGAATGGGACAGATTTAAATGCTTGAAAATCCCCTAGAGGAGTTACCTGCTCAGAGGAAAGGAGCCTTGTAGCCCCTAACATTTCCTGTTACCACTATTTAAGTTTTATTTCAATATATAGAAATACACCGCTCTTACATGCAGATTCCTAGTCTCTTGGGAATAGGGAACAGTATAAATAAATAAAATAATCAGTGCTTCACTCTTTTTCTGCACAGAAATACCAATTAAAAAAGCTACCCAAGATGCAGGAGGCTCCTACGATACCAGTGCTGGACTAAGGGGCAAGAGGTGAGGGTTACAGCACCCACTTTGCTCCCCTAGGTGCACTCAAAATCCAGAACATGATTCCCCATGTGTGAGAGGATTGGTCTTCCCAAATTCCAGACCATTTGGATTATAAAGCCTCTAAGATATAATCTGCTTTTTTTTTTTTTAAACAAAAAACCCCAAAATATAACACAAAAGCTATCATGACAAGGGCTCTGATCTCATGAGAGCCTTTCATTGCTACTGTAACATAAACCCTAACCCCACTCATTAAAATCTCATTCTCTTCCCTCGAGCTCCAACACTGCTCTTAGTCAGGTCACCGCACAGAGCCCGTGTGCAGGGAAATGGCAGCAGGACAAGAGAAGGTGGATGAGGACATACTTAGGTTTGTGGAGCTGGTCACAGTGACATCTAGCTTTTTTTCCCCTGAGTTGACAGCATAAGGCATACAAAAAATGCAAATCACAGCTTTTGGTGTGCACTGAGTCTAACATAGAAGTATCTGAACAGGCAGAAAACGTAAGATATAAAAGGGCTACTTTAATCTATCAGAGGAAGAGTTAACTAGAACCAGTGGCTTGGAAGTTAGAAAACAGACAATTTCAGATGAAAAATACAGTCCACAGTTTTAATTTACAGTGATGAGCTATCAGAACAAAGCGCCAACAGAAATAGTGAGTTCTTACTCTCTTAATATCATCTGTACAACATATGCCTCGCTCAGGAGAGCACAGTAGATTATTTCAGGCTTCCTTCTGTGTGTAAATCTATTCTTTCTGTAACCTACTCATCCACTGCTGCCAGGTCCCTCAAGTTGTCATCTCTCCTGATCTCGATCAGCAATTTGTCACACCTACAAGTGCCTCTTCCCTTTGTTCATTCCTTTTTCAGGTCATTAGCAAATATATTAAACAATGCTGGCACTGGTACAGATCGCCTGTTTTGCCTGAATATTGCCTTTCAGCAATATAAGAGTTCTCACCACATCCCCTTCCAATCTGCTTCCAAATGGATTCTTATATTTGGAGAGAATTTTTTTCTACTACCGCTTCAGTGTATGGGAGTCTCTGGGATACGGCAGCCGAGGCATCTTCTCTAAACCTCAGTCCACAGTCATTTGGGAGTTCTCCTTCTGTAAGGAAGCTTGAGTCTATTTTGCAGATGTAAAAGTACACCACAAGAGACTAACGTCGAGATGCACAGAGCCTTTAAATGCCTAATTCTCACGGATCTCAGCGCTGAGTTACCCTTATGAGTAACAGCTCAAATGACATTGCGGGGAGAAAGCTCTATCTTACAAATCCTATGTCTTAGCCAAAATGCTTTGGAAAAACAAAAATAGGTTCCCAACCCCAGCACAAGCCTTCACGCTCACCCACAGACGATATTGGACAATCAGGAGACGCACTAAAGCCAACATGTGAAGCAGTTCCCGGCCCTCTTCTCTTCGAAACACCTGCAAAACCAAGGCCACCTCAACCCTGCACCCAGAGATCAGCCTTCTCTGTCTCTACATCCTCCAACCCCTAACCCCTGGGGCCTGCTGACTGCGACAGATAGGAAAGCTCTCTGCAGCACAGTGTCTGCTGGAATGTTTTTTAATTATCTCTGGAAAGTATGGACTGTGTATCATCATTAACTGGACTAAACACTGACGGTCAGTGAGTCAGGTACCAGTAAACGGTGCAATTAACAGCCAGAGGAGAGAAGTGTATTCAATCTGAAAGCTTTCTTTCTCAATCCATCTCCACTCATCACCCAAAGTGCTGAGCAGCAGACTTTTACTTTCAATTACATTAATCAGGTTAATTCCAAGTTAAAGTCAACATTTTAATCAAGAGGCAGCAAACTCGCGCAGGGATGTAGAGGGCTGAGGGGGAGAAAGGAGGGAGAAAGAAGGGCAAGAGGAAGAAGGAGGAGGAAAGAAGGGCAAGAGGAAGAAGGAGGAGGAAAGGAAAAGAAAGAAAGAAGGACAGAAGATACCGGGAGAGAAAGCAGGATATTTCAAGTGACAGGCACCACCAAAAGAATTAACTGTGATAAATAAGGAATAAGCTTTTATGTTGGACCTCTAAGGTAACGGGGGTTAGTATTTACCTCTTTTGTAACTTTGGGACACTGGGCTGTGCAGGGGGAAATCTGGAATGTAAATCAGAGCAGTCTCAGGAGTGCTGCGCTTTATGGCAAGGACTGTCCATAGGAACATCTTTTTCTAAAGAGCCTGTAATGACCAATGTCAAAGGCCCATCCCATTGTGGCTTCTGTCTGCCCAGGCTTTACTCTCCCCCAGTTCCTGCAATGCCCAAAAACTCTACCAAGTGCTCCAGCACATTGAACAGAAATTCCACCTGCACCGGCAGCTGAATCAATCACAGATCAGATACCAATGACTGAAGAAATATGGCATTAAGTGTTTTAAAGAAGCCTGCTCTGATGAGCCCATTGTACGTCACTGCTAGAGATTTTTAAGCTAAGTGAAGGGTGGGTGATGCCCAGCTTCCATCAGATTTCAGAAGGACTTGGGAGTGTAATCTCATTTAGCTCCTCTACAGATCAAGTGATCCAGATCTGCAAAGGAGAACACAGAAAGGGTGCTGGAAGGTTCATCTGGGCTGAAGGTCCCCACTCTCGCCAGGGGAAACTTAATACGTATGGGGTAAGATGCTGATGAGACCTAAGAGTTTTGGTTCTGGCCCATCACGCTCTTTTCCTCCACAGTTGCATTAGTTCACAGTTTACAGAGGAAGTTCAAGAAGGTACAGCTCCTGTTCTACAGAGCCCTACTTGAGTCCTGACAGAGGAGCAGTCTCACCAATGGTGGAGTCTCATGACCATCACCCGGATGGTGTAGCTACGAGTCCTTAGACTGAATCACGGAGGGCACTCGCCCTGGACCTGAGTAAACTCTGTTAATCCTCACCTCACAGAGCAATTGCCAGTTTCTTCTCTTGGAAGCTTGACCAAGAAACCAGAGGGAGATTCAGAAGACTGAAAAACACAAGCTGGAGGAAACCCCATTTTCTGCAGAAAGGAGGCATAGGTTACAACAGGAACAAAGTGTTCTGTTCCTACCAGGAACACTTATTCACCTCCTCACTCTAAAACTGACTTCTCCCATGACCTTGGCTGAATCATCTCTCCTGAGCCATGATTTATTCACGCAAAGGGGCCAGCAGTGCTGCATTATTTTCCCAAAGCACTTTGACAAAAGACTTGTAATTTAGCGCTTTTTTATTTTTATTTTTTTTAAAGAGGAGACTGTGGGCACGTAACTGTAATTTTTAATTAAATCCTGCCCACAACCACGTCCTTCGACCCATCCAGATAGTATCTTTAACATCTCTAAAAAATACAGAGAAATTTTCTGAATCTGAACAGGAATCTGAAACAACAAAACAGTGCAAAAGGAATTGAGAATTATACGAGGGAAAGACAGATATAAAGTGAGGAAAATCCCACAATGGGAAGATGTCAATATACGTTATCTACTAAAATTCAAGCTTAGGGGTCCTTTCAAACACCAGCAGGTATCGCGGTTCCGTTCCCATGCTTGTGAGGTTTGATAACCTAATGAGAGCCACGTGCCCCAGCAGAGCAGAAATGGTACCTGCCTTTGGAAGGGAGCGAGAGACAGTGAAACATTGCCATCCGTTCCCAAAAGCCATCAAGGAGCAGAGCTCCAGGACTTTCTCCCCAGCAGGAGCTCAGTTCCAGCACTTCTGAATTTAAATTTTAAAAAGTTCCTTGCTGTTTTGCTTGAACAGGGAAACAAATGATGCAAAAATAGAAAGATTGGAGTAAATAAAATAAGAGCAAGCAGTTAATTAGTGGGTCTGATCAAGAATGCCCCGCCGTGCTCATTCTTCCTCCAGCGTTCCCCACTCCCCCTCTGTGCTCGGTGCTCTGCTCAGACCCGCACTGCAGCAGTAGACGTGCCCCTGTGCCGCCTACTCCCATCACCTCTCCTCACCAGTTCAGATCTGCTCACCAGTTCAGACCTGGAGCTGAAACACCATCCCTCTGTGCCTCCTTAACCAGCGCTCCCCGGTACCAGTCTCCCTAGAAACATCTTCTTTTTCCTCCCTCCCCCCTTCCCTCTCTTCTTTTCCCTCTGTGATGGTGAGGCCATCGCAGCCAGGAAGCACAACAGGTTTCAGCAGTGGTAGGAAAACACCTCTTTCCCCCAAGAGTAGGAGGGAAATTAGGAATGTGATGACTTAGCAAATTAGTTTGGGATCCAGATGGAATATGAACTGATAAAGAAAGATTCTGCCAGGCCAGTGGAAAGAACAAATTCCCTTTGTCTGCAGGCAACCTCCTGAACCTGAGAACCATTGCTAAAGTCAGCCAGGACCAGGAGAAGCAGGAATTTTGGCCCAGGGGAGCTGGAGCTCCAGGCACACGGTTCTGCTCCTGGCTGCACTGCTGAGCCGTTGTAACCGGGGCTCTGTCGCTCTGCCATACCTACTCTTGGTCTGACATCTCTGCATGGACCTTTCCTGGGCTGCCCACCTCTCCTGGAGCAGCTCTGATAGGGTTTAAACCTCAACCAAGAGCTGGTTGGCAAAACCACACCTAAAGATGCAGTAAAGATGCTTTAGCAGGGGAGTTGGACTAGATGATCTCTAGAGGTCCCTTCCAACTCTGACAATTCCGTGTTTCCGTAATGATGGCAAAAGTGGAGATATAGCCATAGCTTGTTTCAATTGGATTCAGCAGGGAAATAGATGGCTTGGTTTTGCAACCACAGTAGAAATGCTTCACTGGTATGTTATACTTGTATTTCTACACCATTAAAATCTCTGCATGTACATATGGTTTTACCATATGCCTGTTGATAGCCCAGTTCTTGACAGCCAGTTCTAGGGGCTACTGAAACCTAACTAAGAATAGGGTACCTTCCGAAAAAAAAACTAAGCCACATCCTGGGTGCTGAGGAACTCTCACATCCACGTCCACACGGCAGGGAGATGCCATCACACCTAAGTGCGGGCAGGGAAAGCGAAACACAGAACAGGAAAGAGTGATTTTCATAGCGAACCTCAACAATTCTGCCCTCTTTCTACTCAGCACTCCAGTCCTTCAGCGGCCTCAAATCAGGGCTGGGCTGCTGTGTTCACTAACCTAATTCACTGCCAACTGTGTCGATCTCCACATCCCACGCTACGGCCTTCCTGGGGCTCAAACCTTCATCTTGCACACACACCTCGTGACTTACACACGTCTTACTGAAATTGGACCCACTTTGCCATGAATCCTGCTGATTCCTCTCATCCTGAGGCTCCGGGAAGCGATGTGGAGTGGAAAGCGGAGTTAGTGGGCCTGAACCCATTGGCGGAGCTCCCGTTTCAATGCAGTCCAAGGAAAAAAAACCATAAATCATAGCTCCCAGGGATGGAAAATGTCTGGGAGGTCACATTTTCTTCTGAACGCACTGTGCCTTGCTGAGGGCTTCAAAGTCCCCAAAACCCTGCATTCCTCAGGGGAGAAAAAAAGGAGAGTCTCCATTTCCATCCCCTTTTTCCTGCCAAGAGGGTCTTGTTGAAGGACGAGCTATTGATTCCTCTCCCTCCAGCCTCTCCAGCAGCACGAGGCCTGGGCCGGGTGGAGTCGGACTCAATCATAATTGCATTTGCATAATACATTTTACCTTTCTCTCCTCTGCTGTAGTTTTCTGAACTTGCCAAGTTGCAAGCTGACCCCGAGAGCCAAGGCGTGATTAACTGAGAAATTCACAGCAGCGCCACTTTAATCAAAGGGGACAGAGGTTACAACAGCTCAATATTAGTGATAACCAGCCTTTGATCCACAGAGCTAGGCCAAGCCTGGCAGGCAAGCTGTGAGGAAATGCACCGTCAGGGCTTTTGGGGGGAAATAATACCTTATTAACCCCTTCATCTAACCTGCTGTGGGCGAGCGGAGAGAATCACCAGAAAAAAACTCCCTTCCAGAGTCTTAATCACAGCCCACGAAGCTGCTCCTTTTTAAGTCTGTACCCAAAGGTGTTAGATTTTAGCAAAGAGCCAACTCCATCTCACAAGACCTACCTTCTAATCATAGAATGGTTAGAGTTGGAAGGGATCTTAAAGATCATCATGTTTCAACCCCCCTGCCCTGGGCAGGGACACCTCCCACTAGAGCAGGTTGCTCTAAGCCCCAAGGCTCCTGCTTCTGCTTGGGACCGAGTATCCAGCCCAGAGACAGGCTGGCTATTGGCCTTAGCACTTCCCTGGCCATGTCCCGAGTCCGCTCCCCGCTGCCGAGCAGCCCCGGCCGAGTCCCTCAACCCTCTGTGCCCTCCCTTCCCTTCCCCTGCTTTCTGCCCAACTTCCCTCTTGTGCCTGAGGAAAAGCCATTTCTTAACACGCAGGTCCAGTAGTATCTAAAATAACGTAGCTGACCCGATGGAACCTTAATGTGGCCTTCCACAAATAATTAAACATCATCGTCATAGTCAGGTTGCGCCAAAGATAACATGAAATCCAAACAATGGGAAAAGTAACATTTGATATGAGATTTAAAATTCAAGATGTAGGTCTGAAATAAACTCAGAATCCCAGGAGAGAACTGAGCCCCAGTTATGGTATCCATGGAGAAACTGAAAATTCCCAATTTTTTAAAAAACTTTCAATTTTTAAATTTCTTTAACCTAGGACTGGAAATGATCCACACAAAAAGAAATCTGTCCTAGAACAACTTTCCTGACAGAAACAAATTTGGGTCTATCAAAATGTTTTATTCCAATAAAATAATTTTTTTAAAAAAGTTAGTTTAAAGAACCATCTAAATACTATAAAATCAAACACATTTCTGAACAAAAGTTATTTTGAAGTGAAAAAAAAACCCTTTTGCTTTTGGAGGAGGGCAATGGAAGGTGCCAATTGTGCCGAGAGACTTCCAACAAAAACTTGTGAAACAAAATCTCAGTAAAACTGGTATCTCATCAATAAGTTTCTGTTTTCAGTTAAACGGTCTTCTCTGGTGGAAAAAAACTTTCTTAAAACCAAGTAATTCCCCAGATAATCTTTTTTTTTGAGGTGGCACAACTGAAATAAAATGCCATTTTCCTGAATGCTCTTTATTCACTCACTGTTACCATCTTCCCTCAAACAAAAACTTGGCTGTAGACCCAGGCGAAGTCTCCCCTTTGCTGCACGGACTGAAAGGACTCCAAGTGTCCCAACCAAGAGAGAGGGAACGGCCCTCCTCAAACCAGGGGCCAGCAAGGGTGAAGAAATTCACTCACGTACTCCCAGAGCAACGTGATGTAGATACCAAGAAGGCCTCCCGGTGAAAATTGAGCTTTCCAATACAGTCACATTATAATTTTGGGTCATGATTTTAAAAAAAAAAGACTTGGGTCCATTTTTGAAGGATTGTCTCTAGACACCTTGAGGAGTCCTCATTTTTGAAAAGCGAGGGGCGGAGAACCAGAGAACTTACACAGACTGCTATCATGGCTACAGATGGCTGCAGGTGACTATTTCGTTTAACAGACTAAAGCCCAGCAGATCCTTCTGGGAGGGTCTCAGTTGGAGGAGCTGGAGATCATATCTCAGCTGGAGAAGGTCAGCTCTCATCGTGTGGATCCCATTTCTACAGGACTCAGCTCCCTCCCTTGCCACTTTCTCCTCACCCCTTCCTCACAGACCATCCTCATCTCTTCCCATCACTTCTAATTTCCTTCTTCTTCAACGCAGTGTTTTTGTGTCTCACTCACCTCCACGTTAAGTATCTCTAAGAACAGGGAAGGGAGTGGCAGCAAATCCCATTCTGACAGAAGGAAAAGCATTTCAGGAGAGATGGGGAGGGACTCTTTATGAGGAAGTGGAGCGATAGGATGAGGGCTAATGGTTTTAAACTGAAAGAGGGGAGATTTGGATGAGATACTAGGGAGAAATTCTTTCCTGTGAGGGTGGTGAGACACTGGAACAAGTTGCCCAGAGAAGCTGTGGCTGCCCCATCCATGGAGGGGTTCAAGGCCAGGCTGGATGGGGCTTTGAGGAACCTGGTCTGGTGGGAGGTGTCCCTGCCTATGGCACGGGTTGTTGGAACTGGGTGATCTTTAAGGTCCCTTCCAACCCAAACCATTCTATGATTCTATGATTTCAGCAAAGGCACCGCTATACACCACCAGCCTGGGCTGCCATTCCTAACCTCACCTCTGTTCCTCAGCAAAACAAACCGTCCACCAGTTACCAGTAACAGGAACCAGTCCTCTCACCCAGCACGTGCAGGGTACAGCCCACTGGCAGAGGACAACAACCGGTATCACACCAAGCCCACTCAGCACGTTGACCTCTGCCGGCTAATACACTATAGCACGAGGCTTTGGCTACTTCCCTCCCCCTTTTTTCTCTACCCTCTTCCCCCCTGCACATCCATTCATTAATTGATCCCTGATCATCTCACGGATTTATTTCCCTCTTTCCCCAGGGCAAGTCCACCCCCTTTTCCCCTGTTCTCTGCCATTAAGATGGGTCTCACATCACCATGCACAGCGGCACACACACAGCTCCAAACACCTCAGGGCAGGCACATCATTTCCAATTGTGAGCAAATGCTGTTGGTTTTCATTAATCTGCAGACACTATATTTGCCAATTTCTCCAACTTTTCTTTCTCACTCTCTCTTTCTGCTCCAAGGCAGGTGAGTGCATCAATTTTCTTCTCATCTGTGGCAGTTAAATTAAATGGAATCGGCCTGATTGCTGAAAATCAAAGAGAAGGCTGATAAAGCAATTAAATCCCTCTAATTCCTCCTCTTGAAAAGGTGCAGCTTGGCTCAGAAGCTAATTAACTTCATAATGAAAATCCTTCTTCACCCTTTTAGGCTTTCTTTCCTTCTTGTTTTTGGTAGAGGTGGTAGGTTGCCTATAGAAGAAGGAGGATGCTATTGTGATAAACATGGCTTCCTTGAACAAGGCAGACAACTGTGTGCATGCATCATGTGCATCGTGTCAGTGTCTCTCCAAGGTCTTAACGCGACCAAATTCTCCTACGTAGGGCAGAAGGTGCCATGGTGTTTGCTCTGCAGTTGCGCAAAAGCTCTCAGAATGGCCTTCTTATCACTACCTTTCAGGTTTATCCTTTGCCCAGCCCATGAAGACCACCAAAGCCACAGCCACTTGTAACGGCTTCAGCAACAGCAACTGCAATTTTTAGGTCAAGGATTCATTTGTTAAATTTCTGATATCACAGAATGACAGAACGATATGGGATTGGAAGGGACCTCTGGAGATCATCTAGTCCAGCCCTCCTGCCAGAGCAGGTCCTCTTAGAGCAGGTTGCACAGGAACTTGATATGACAAACAAAACAGCAGCTTCACACTAGACACTTAATTCATCTTAATTGTTAGAGTCATAGAAAATAGGCGAGCATGGACCTTTAAAGCCAAGGATTCCATCTCCTTAATCCACTCCTACTTAGCACCTGGCATTTGGGATTTTTTCTCTTTGCCGTTGTTGGGAGCTGGAAGGCTCTCTCAGATCTAAGCACGTATCTTTCAATTCTCTTACTCTTTCAAGCATCAGCCCACACTAGACTATTTTATGCTTTTTTCTCAGCGTGCTCCTCTTGGTTCAAGTCCTCTTGGTAACCAAAGGACCCTACATTATCCTCCATCCAGTCACAATCCAGCCTGTAAATGGGATTATCCTCCCCCTGCTCCAGGGCAATACAGCCTAGACATGAATCTCAGACGAGGGATGTATTTCAAGTTGGTTATCCAGGACATATACGTACAAGGGGAGATGGTTGCATCAGTATCCTGTGGTGCACTGATTCTCTAGGCATAGCCTGGGCCTTCACTGGGCCTTACTCCCTTTAATTTTCAACGTGAGAGTCAGTGACTCCAATGAAAATTAAGTGGACAAATCTAACTCCTTCACTGTTGTGCCACTTTAACTATATATAAAATATTGTAAGTGTGTAAGGGGAGGACAACTGGTGCATTGGCTTCCTTGGTTCAGGGCACATCTCAGTACACACCGGCATCTGACTTCCTACCAGGCAAATCTCCCATCTCAATGTTTCTACTTTCCAGACCTATTCCTGCTATTAAAAAGCTGTGCTTCAGGTTCAATTAACCTCCCCCTTTGTCGTAAAATTATCAACTCCAGTTTTCCAGGTTAAATAACTCTCTACTAATTCTTGCAGATTTTTACCAAACACATAACTAATGTATTCTGTATATTGCCATTTACCAAAATTTGGTCAAATATAAAGGGAAGTATATTCTATTAATGGCAATACCACATCACCCCTGGGAAAAGATAATTTTGCTGTTACTTTTCTCTTTCTGTAGAAAGGAAGAGGTAGCAAATTTGTTCAGAACTGAAGAGGGAATTTTGCTTCCGAAAAATAATTAACTGATCTGTCACCTGTCCCTGATGAAACTTGCCATGGGGTTTTTAATTACCACAAATGATCTGATCAATGCTGCTGTACCTTACGCAGAGAGCAGTGCTCTTAAAATAGCGTAAAATGCCCAGCAAAGCCTTGAGACCATCTTTGGCGTATACTGAAGAGTCTTCTTTTGGCACTGTAATTGGGAGCAGCTGATTTATAGGACAGAAATGCTTTAGAGCATCGAGCTTAGACTCTTTTACCTAGTCTGGTATTTTCCAGGACCTGTTAATGTTGTGTAAAGAAATATCCTGTGCACCCCTTGTTGACTCCCCAGCACTTTCCTCGGTAGCCCTAAAGGTAGAGTTTATGAATGGACCTCAAGCCAAATCCCAGCGGGACTTCTGTCCCATCCTGCTTGGTTTTGTGAGCTCTAACCAGATCACATCCCAAGGTGGCGTGGCCTCAAGCTGTTGGCATCCCTGTGTTATCCTCTCTTTGACAAATGGTTTATTTTTGCTGCAGCAGTAAATCTGGCGGCCGTTGTTTACTCCTCTGTCTGTGCACTCGTCAGCAGGAATGTACGCAGCTCTGCAAACCCCAAGCCCTCAGCTAACAAATGGTTCTGCACTCCATCAGTGCTCGCTCTCTGCCATGGAGATCCCTCCTTGCGGGCAGCAGAAGACACGCAGAGGGACTCTCTGACCCTCTGCTAAACAAATGGGGACAGAGGCATGGGTTCACAGAGCCCAACTCACTGGGAAGAGCAGCAGCCACTTCCTATTGTCCAGTATCTTGCTTTTTCTATGATTCCATGATTTTAACACCCCCAGAAACGCCCTGTTACCTAAGGGAAATCCATCACAGGCTTAAGGATGAATTGTATGTTTAGCAGCAATGTTAATATCGCTAAAGAATCAATACTTTGTGATTGCCAGGACCATTTTAACCCAGGGAATCTCAAAACCCGTTAGCAAGAGCAGCCCTTTGGCACCTCTGAAAGGTAACCCGCTGTCAGCTGCCCTTCCTGCAAAGGAGGGAGTAGAGACATAAAGACACAACAGTTTGTCAAGGTCACACAGGAAACCAGTGCCAAAGTGAAGACTTGGGCACCCTGATTCTAAGTACTTGCACTAATGAGAAGATGATCTATTTACACATTTGATCCAGCACAAGTTAAACAGGGTGTGTAAGGTACAGAAGAACCTTAAATAGGTATTCTGTAGCGAGGCTGCTGAAAGCAGAGAGTAATAGATCCATCTACAGACACATGCGTGCAGCTCTACTCGATGCACAGTTACTCTTGTTCTACGGATGTGATTCCGCACCCATTTTCCCTGGAAAAGCTACCACTGACTTTGACAGTGGAGGATCAGATCCTCTGTTTATCATTTGGAATAAACATATGGTGTGCTTTGGAAGGAGCTGAGTGTCACCAGGTGTACACTGAATGCTTATTTTTTCCCTCTCCTTATCGTTTTTTCCTTCCTTATTAACACGGCATCCTTTAGGCTCACCTAAAGGTCCAGGACTCCCTTCTTGGGCCACTCTGCTCCAAGCAGCGTAAAAGAAACAGCCATAGTCAATCCTGTGAAGAGCAGGAACGTGTCACACCAAGGGAAGACGTGCAACGTAATGAGACCTTTGCACACCCTTTGATACCAGTAAACAAGTTCTGTAGGAAAGCATCCTCACTGGAATACACGTACATGTGAGAGGGATAAATACACAGGATCATTGGCTGCATAGACAGGCACAGGCAGAAGCACAGTTAAAATCCAACACATCAAACACACAGAAACAAGACACAAACAAACAAAAAGGAAGACACAAACTCAACCCTCACACACTCGCAGAATGGGGGAGACACAGAAACCAAAGTGCCTGCATTCACACACAGATAGCCAGAGCCATAACCAGATACTGTCCTCACACACACTGGCCGAGTCACATCATAGCCCAGCAAGAAATTCACAGCCACCTTCCACTGTCTAGAAATAAAGGTCTTCTTTCATCCTTTCTTTCTCCCACCGTAGGGACCAGCGCGTGGGACGCAGGACCTAGGACTGTGATGAGAAGAGTGACACCATTCAGCTTGGGCAGCCTCAGCCAGGACACGGGGCACCGGGGGCATCGCAGTCTAGGTCAGGCATTAGGGAACGCGCCTGGGGTGGCTGCGCAGGAGAAGGTTTATATTTCAATAAACCAGGGGCTGTAACACTCTCCGAACTGAACAGCTTAAAGCCTTGTTAAAAGCAATGGTGCAGCGTTCTAACCGGAGGGGCCGTGTTGTCATACAAATGAGATGAGTTTATTTTCTGAGCCGTACCATTTGTTCTGACAGGCAGGGCGGCTGTAAAAGCTGGCGAGGGCACAGCGGGGGGCCCGGCTCTGCGCACAGCGAGAGACCGAGGCGAGGAGAGGCAGAGCTGCACCAGGCTTTGGACCCAGCCCAAGTCCCTGCCTCTACCTTCTGTAAGCAACAGCCTCGAAAAAGAAAAGAGACGGGGAGATGAACCAGCCGGCTGGAATATTATGGAACAAACGCATTCTAATGAGAGGTGCCCGGCAGCCCCACAGGTGCCCCACGTGTGCCCATCTCCTCCTGCCTTGCTGCTCCATGCTGCCCAGATCCACTTTCCAACAGCCAAAGATGCCACACAGAGGACTCGGACACACGCGATAGGGAGCGTACCCAAGTCAAATGCTCTCCTGTGTTGGTCCATGCCAAGTTCCTGGGAAACGTTTACCGAGGTGCCACCCGTATCTCCCCGCTGGGGTGAGCCAGGGAAGTCTCCTGGATGCTGCCCGTGTCATCTGGGCTGTCGGTGACCCCGCAGTGCGTTTCCTGCATCCAGTGCCTGTCTCTCCCTGAGGCTCTTGGAAGGCCCCTTCCACCGCAGGACAAGAAAAAGCTTTGCAAAGACAGTAACAATAACTTTATCCCTGCTTCTCCAGCAGAGAAAATAAACTGCGTAAACTAAGGTGAGTAGTCTAAAATCTGACAATGAGCCAGAAAGTCAGGTCTCTCTTAGCAAAACTACTAGAGAACATGGCCACCTTCTGGGAATACACCAACCTGGCAGCGATGGGGCTGGTGCCACAGATCCTGCCAGGGGAGACCTGGAAGACCCAGGCACCAGCGTTCCAGAGCGGTGGCTACAGCCCAGAATCAACAGCAGGCCCATTGCAAGTTCCACTTGCAAGGTGCCATTTGTATTTGAGAGACTACCAACGTTAACTCCGTGACAGATACCAGGGACTGTGTGTCACCTCCCCTCTGACCAGCTCGCCACGTTTCTGGAGCAAAGCCTGGCCTTGCAGTGGCAAGATGCCATGTTCTTTTGGCTGCTGGGACACCATGAAAACCAAACTGCTGCCACTCTCTCCCTGTCACCACCAACACGTACATGGGAAGGCAGGAAAGCCAGCCGCCACAGCGTGGGTTTGGTCACCAAAGCATAAGTTTGCAGTTTAAAAACAGAGAATATGGTCCTTCCCAGACCTAGAAAGCAACAATGACCCTTGGTCCCACTGGCTCATCCATAGCTTAGTCTGTCCTCTGTGGCTGTTAGTAGAAGTGTTAGTTTTGTCATGTTTACAGGTCCAAACCTACACTTGGCTTTCAGGTCTTTATTTCCTGTATTTCACCAATTATGCTGCAGAAATTGGGAATTCTTGTTTACTGGCATTAGAAGAAGCAAAAGATTCCCTATCCCATCACCAGTTCTAGGAGGCATTTAGCCACCCACAGTAAGAAGCAGACAACAGGAGATCAGGGGTGATATTTCCCCATTAATGTATGATATTTTCTCTGAACCCTTTTAACTGGGTGAAGAACCTCACGAGGACAGAATTTTAAAGTTCTGCTGCAAAAAAAATGGTCCAAATCCTTTCTAGGTGCCATGTAACAAGAGCAAAGAGACTGCACTAAGAACAAACACGGCACTGTGAGGATAACCTGCCTGTTGGAAGTGGTGTGGTAGGGAGAACAGCCCGGAGAATAACCATGAGAAGGAAACACCTCATCCAAACAACTCCAGACGTCTGTGGTCAGACTGGGAATATCCACGAAGCCGAAAGGTATGTAGGTATGCGGATCAGTTTTGGATTCCTGGGGGATTCTCATACCAAACTTTCTGTTCCTACTTTTAATATCCCATTAAATGGCTACAAATAGACTTTGTTACTTTAACCCTTTTAACTAACCCCTTACCTATTAGTATTAGGTATCTAGAATTAGAATAAGCAAAGTAAATGTAACATTGACATCTTGGTCCTATTTGTATCAATTTCCCACACCTCTTCTACAGGCTTCCCATTCTTGCTACTAATGAGGAGTTAATACAGCCCTGGGACTATGTTCTTTGTGCAGTGACAGCAGCATAATCCTCGTCAGTGGTTTGGGTCAGGCCTACTTGATGGAGGAACCGTTTTGGCTGGTTTTGTTCAAAGGAGGAGAAGTTTTTGGACCATCTCGCCGTGACCAGTCCCTGGCTGCTCCATCTCCTCCTCACACTGTGTGCCGACCCAACTTATTCCAAGGTTTGTTGGGGTGGGGGATAAAAAGGGAGACCAAGGCAGCCACCCAGAGGGTGGTCTCAGTACCAAGGTGTCAGAGTGCAACAGCCCCATTGGGCCAGCACCCTAAAAAATGAATTTAAGACCTTTAGGGCTAAAAACACCCAGTTCAACTCTGACACTCTATATACCAGGTACAACAGGGAACACACAACATGTGCTCATCTCCTGGATACCTGCAGCTCCTGCCCAACACCGGCCAGAGGTCATCCGTGCTTCAGGCCCCAAGTCTTTGGCTGAGCTGGGACAGAACTAGAGCTTACAGCTAATATTTTCCATATCTCTGCCACTGAGATACAGCTCATAACAGCCCCGTTGGCATTGAACACCTGCAACATCAAGCAGGAGAGCAGCTTATTTCCAGGAGCGGCCCCCACCAATCCCCACGTACTCTTGGGGTCTATTTTCAAAGAGAGATAAATGGTGCTTTTAATTAGCACCTTCCATTTTCATTTGAGCCTCGGGGTTTTTGGAGCTGGTCCCAAGGGGGAGACCAGGAATCCCAGGAAAATCAATCTTAATTCAAAACAGTAATAAAAAGCAGAACACTTGCTTCAGAGGGCTTGCAAAGAATCTCCTCAGCATAAACTCCCCTTGCATAACCTTCGGCCTCTTAATGCAGTGAGGAAGAGACTCTTAGAAGTGCCTTCATTCTTGTTTCATTATACTTTTTTTTTTTTTTTTACGTTTCCCATCTGAACAGGTAAAAACAGAGAATAGAAGCCCAGAATGGTTACATCTGGGCAGTGAAAATTTCAGGAGGAGACCTGAAAAAGTGAAAGAATAGACCAGAGGCCTCTAATAAAACAGCAGCTGAGCTATCTATGATGCTTTTTCTCCAGGAGATAATGGGATTATTTATTCTTCCTTGTCTACAAGATACTGTCCATCATTCAGGAAAAGCCATCAGATAGCAGGGGATAATGTATCTTAAGCAACATAACCTTGGCTTTGTAAGATAATAACGTTAAAAAGATTTTGTGAAGCTTATTGGAATAATCCAAACACCCTTCCACTTGTCTAGGGCCAAATGCCAGAAGAGCTCAGCACACCGGCCAGGAAACTACTCCATAGACACCTCCCACCTCTTCCACCAGTGCAGCATCTTGGCACACGTTATGCCCTTCACTGTACAACCCTGCAATCATCTCGCCACGCAACACTGCCATTTCCACTTTACATGTGAAAAACTGGGGCTCGGGGGGACTCATTTTCCCAGGTTTCTGTCACATAAAAACTAGCCATAGTCTCATCTATATAGGCCACCTCTATAGACAACGGAGGGAGCATAAACATCCAGATGGTAGCTTACTGTATCTGATGTAGGTAAGCATCCTGGAATTAGATGACTCCCAGGCATCTAAAGCAAGGTGAGACAAGCCCTGCCTTAAGTGGTTTTCTCAGAATCAGGTAGGAAGCCTGTGCTCAAGCACAGAATTGCTTCTCCTCACCTGAGTAGAGCATCCTGGCCACAGCTAACCTGCTGTGGAGGTGCCAGGAGTTAGGCAGTTTTTAATCCCTGCATTCTGATTCCATCTTTCTGGATGTCACTAGCCAGACAGACCTGCCCGATACTCTCAGTAGTGCCTTCCTCAGCCAGGCTACTCGAGCCTGTCCAGAGGTATCACTGAACATGCCCACAACATCCCTCTGCCATCTTTACCACCCTGCCTTTCAGGAGCAGCGAGCAGTCCCAGCCGAGCTCTCTGTACGTCCAAGTCTTCTTCATTCTTGATGCCAAGGGAGGCGAATAAGTAAATCAGAACGAGCAAAGCCCCTGCTTCGCCATCTCAAATGAATTTTAACCTACAAATAGCCCAAGATGAAAGCCATCAGTAGAGACTGACAGGACTCCCAGAAGCCCGCTAGTCAAGAGCTGCTTGTTGAACTGAATGCCTCCATTAGGTCAACAGGGCAGCAAATGCCATCAAAAAAATGTTACAAACCTCAGAAGGAATGTTTATTCTCAGATGCAGAACTGGCATCAACATACCAGAAAGCTAAACTCAAGGACCAGAGATGCTACTAACCACAACAAACACAGGAGTTTCCAGACTGACAGGGGATTCCCAGCTCTGCAGCTGGGAAGCAGCGGCTCAGGGCTGCAAACCCAGTTCCCTGCAGACAAGAAGAGAGGATGGGGTTGGTATCATTAGCCACGCTGAAAATGCAAAAGGTCTTTGAGAGGCAGAGGAGTTCAGACATGAGAACAGACCTTCTGAACTTGTTGATCAAGAGCGTGATTAAAAAAAAAAAAAAAAAGGATGCCACTAAGTCCTCGTTCTGGAACGTTTCCCACATGCTAGCCAGGAGCTGCCACAAGCTCCAAGACTGCTGGCTCCAGAACCCACTTTGGGTGCCAAAATCCTGGCTGTGCAGCCTGCCACATGCTTGCAGAAACCTGCTTCCCTAATTTAATGCAAGCTTGTCGAGTTTTGTTTCTGGAACCCATCCTGAGCAGCAGCCAGGAACTGCAGCAGGTCCAGGCTCTGTAACAGTATTGTCCCACTCCATGTTCTAGCGTGGCCACGCACCAGCAGCATCCTGGTTCTCGAGCCTGCCGTGGATGCAATCCGAGTGCTGTCTGCTGGGAAACGCAGAAACACTGGTCAAATGCTGCTTGTGAAGTTCTGTATCAGTAAATCCCTCCAGATCCGCCAAGGACATCCACATTCAGTAAAAACATTATTTTGGGACCAAACTCGAGACATTTCCAAGAATTTTTAGGAGGCTGCAATGCACAGCAGTACATTTTTTTTCCACCAACCTTATTATTGCTAAAATTAAAGTGCAAAACTTAGAGATCCAGTGACTCTTTCTCGAGTGGAGAGTTCCAGCTGAGGTCCAGAGCGCAGATCCACACATACATATCTGCATCTGCCTCTTTAAATCTGCTTAAAGGAGAGAAAAGAACAGCAGACAGCACTGGTCTGGGATGCACCCGGCTTCCCAGCCCTAGGGGCCTCTTCAATAGGCTTTAGAGTCCAAATGAGGTGTAAGTCTATTAAAAAAGAGCCTGAGCACAGATCAGAAATCCTCAGAGGGTTGTGGCCTGTCACTCTGGGGCAGTCCGTTTCTCTCTGATATGCGCACTGGGAAAAAGGAGCATCATGAGAAAAGGAGGACAAAAGGAAAAAAAGAGCACAACAGAAACAAATTTTACTGCTTTGTATTTTCACAGAGAGCTTACTGTATCTGTATGTCAGGATTCCAAATACTCTCTCTTCTCCTGCATACCCTGCCAGCCCAATACCAGTCATAACAGGTCCTACATCCCGTCCCGTACGCTCTTCCACACCAAGTAATACTCCATCCAAGCCTGGGGAGCCCAATGGATGGGGATGCCTTCCATGGTTTCATCACCAGCTCCTCACGAAACCACAGCTGAGGCACTGATACAGTCAATACCCACCACTGCTGCTTGTGCCTACTTAAACCTCAACCGGTTCCTTGCCCTTGCACACTACTGTATGAACAGCACACAGCAAAGCAGCTTGAAAATAAGAAAAGGGAAAAAACCATGAACATCTTACATATGTCAACATCCAAGACAGGAGAGAGAGTTTTTCCCTTACCCCCTCTTTAGCCTTTACAGTTGCCTGCTGTTGCTCACAAAGGCTAAGCCCCCAAACTCTGCAGCCTGGGGGAGCAGGCTGAGGGCAGCTGCAGTTCCAGAGGCTGGGGCTTCAGCTGTGCTTGTTGAGAGGGAGGTAAGTACACACATTAGCTGCAATGAGATGTTTGAGGGAGACAAAGACTATCAGAGATGCAGCTACACCCTGGTACATAACCTGGGCCTGCCTACAGACAGCTCCACGGCCGCAAAGTACACGCAATGCCATCTTAGCAGGCAAACGGAGGATTCCCATGGAAAACGTGAACACCCCGGGAGGTAAAGTGTCACTACTGCACCTCCTGTGTGGTCACTTATTCCTCCTCGATGGCACAAGAAGCCACTCCAGGCCAGGAAACATGTGAACAAGGCATTGCTGAGCACCAGCCTCCTTGGCCTGGCAAAGTACTGCTTGGGGACATAAATCAAGCTAGTCAAGGAATAATTTAGTGACTGCTTTCTAGGTCTCAAAATTTGTGTTTCTTCTGAACAGGAATGAAAACAAAACCTTTTGAATGTGACTTTGGGGGCTGCTCACCCATTGGAAACATCCAGTTGTCACTGAAAAAAAAAAAAAAAAGGTCATGTTTTCATTTAGGTAAATTTTACTTAGTCAGAGGGGACATGGGACTTTTAATCTAAATCAGAACCAGAGTGAGAACTGGACTGAAAGTGTCGTATCACTGCAGAACATTTCCGCTTCAGCTTATTTCAAGGAAAATTACATTGAATCAAAATTGCCCAGACTAGCTCTAGGCGGAGGAAGCCAGGCCAAAGCCAGGGAAAAGCCCCACGGCCGATCCAGTTGATTAAGGTTGAAAAGGTTTACAGCTACCTTTGCACTCCCACCCTGCGTTCCAGCTAAGGCAGCTCGGATGCAGCCCAGGATCAGCGCCTATTCTCTCTCCGTCTATCTCCCTCTTTCCCCCTCCCTTTCTCTTTCTCTCTCGGTAAATCCCAGAGGGCACATTTCCGTGCCAGAAAAAGCCTCTTTGTGAGGAGCGAAGGGAATGCACGGAGCCGCTAATGAGAACAAAACTGGAAAGCGAAACCCCGGGTTGGGGAGAGAGCCTTCCTCCCGCATCCTCGTCGGGGCACCCCGGGCGGCCCGGCCCCGGGGGTGGGGGGGGAAGAGGGCTCGGCCATGGGTGCTCTGACCCCCCCCGGCTCCCCTGCCCGCTCCAACTTCCCTGCCTTTTGAAGGCAGGCTGCAGAAAAAGGCAGCAGAACAGCCTTTATCATGCAAATAACAAGAGTAAATTGGCAAATTCCCCGGTGGGCACTTGAGTGAAATGCAGAGCTTCTGGCAGCGGGGAG
>JAOXNO010000002.1:18600294-18623745 GCA_028565335.1 Limnodromus scolopaceus | reverse complement strand
ATTGGATATTAGGAAAAAGTTCTTTACTATGAGGGTGGTGGAGCACTGGAACAGGTTGCCCAGGGAGGTAGTTGAGGCCTCTTCCCTGGAGACATTCAAGGCGAGGCTCGACGAGGCCCTGGGCAACCTGGTCTAGTTGGGTGTGCCCCTGCTGACTGTGGGGAAGCCAGACTAGATGACCCTTGGAGGTCCCTTCTGGCCTGGACCATTCTATGATTCTATGATCCTATAGCTCCACTCCCTGACCAAGAGTACCTCCCCATCTCTCCTGGAGCTTCTTTAGGGGCTGGAAGAGGCTCTAAGGTCTCCCCAGAGTGTTCTCTTCTCCAGGCTGAACAACCCCAACTCTCTCAGCCTGTCCTCACAGCAGAGGGGCTCCAGCCCTCAGAGGGCTCCTTCATGGCCTCCTCTGGACCCGTTCCAGCAGGTTCATGTCCTTCCTGTGCTGAGGTCTCCAGGACATCTTGCAATGCCTTTCAAAGACAAAGCCTTGCTCCTCCAGCTCAGCAGAAGAAAGAATCCTACCCCTTTGCCTTCCTCCAGGTAAGGAAGCAACTCCATTGCTGCTCTACAGATGCCAAATAAACACCTCCTGCGTTTGTCCCTCTCTCTTTCCATATGGAACAGATTTGCATCATAGCATGGCAGGAACCCTAAGCGGAAGGAGAAAGGATCTAGTGGGACAGATGGATGAGCAGAGATGTAATTCCAGAGGAAAGCTGCTGTCATCCCATTAAAGATGAGGTTAAAGGTAGCAGCAATGAAAGAGTGGGAGATATTTCACTGGGGGAAATGGAGTGGCACCGAGCTTTGAAATTGCACTGCGTGAGAATATTAATAAAAAAGTTAATGACGCAATGTGCTTTTTGCTCCACATTAATTACACTTTTACATTCCAGTTTTTAATGCATTTTGCACTAGACTTTATTTTACATTCCAGGAAGGGGAAAATATAATTGCAGCTTTAATTTCTATAGCCAAACCCTGATAAGATCACAGCTGTGAAAATCTCATAAAAAGCTTTAAATTAAGTTAAAAAAACAGTTCCCCTTCCTCCTCCCCCTGCTTCTCTTCCTGCACGAGGTGCCTTCAGCAGAGATGGTGAAAGCGTTGGTTCAAGGTAACGTTGTTCCCTGGCCTGGAGACATGTTCTGAAGTCAGCACCAGTCATGAGGTGCTGGACCATTCATTGCCGGGTACCGCTGCTGGGGCTCATCTACCTCGGGGAATAAACCTCAGCACCATCAGTGGGAATAAACCTCTTGCCAGGGACTACTTGGGTGTGCAGAAGCCCAGCTGTAATACAGGTGCCATTTCTGCTTTAATATACATAGTTCTGCTTATTACCAAAGGCACAGTTGGTTTACATGAGATACACCAGATAGTCTGTGTGAATGACAGGAATTGCAGATTGCTGCTTGAATCCTGTCAGAGTTGCCTCCCATCACTGAAGAAATAGAAGGATTCAATAAGATATCATGAAAGTAAAATAACCTGGCGCTCCTACCTTCTTCTTTTGCAATAGACAGGCTCTGGGTCTGGCCACAGAGTGTCTTTGTAGACACAGTGACCCCTCTACAGCTACAGACTGTGTCAAGGCCTAAGGAATGTCCCTGCCTTTGACTCCCTTCACTCAGAAATCCCAGTAGATCTCAGGATCCAGCGCAGGCATCATGCAAATCACAGCACAGCTACGTACCTACATCCCAGCCAGTTGTTCATTCAAGAGTGTGAAGAAGGCCCATCTCATCACTGTGCCTACAGCCCTCAGTGCAGCTACAGCAGCACGGCTGCACTGTGCGTGCCCGGCACTCTTACTGGGTTGGTAAAAAGATACACAAGTCTGTATACACTCAGAGCAGCCTGCTGGTGTACTGTGTCTTCACTCCCCTACCAGGAAATTGCTTTAGTTATGGTGACGAGTTGAGATCTTTCTTGCACCTGGACAAAACCAAAGCGCAGCCAGATGCTCGTCTATTCCTAGTACCAATCACCCACAACTTGAAACAGTCAAGCAGCCCTTTTCATCCCTTTCCTCTTTGCTATTTGTGCTGTGGATCCCGCCCCACCACTCTGATCCTCCACATCCTCATCCCAGGAACTCCAGGACAAGTCACCTACAAATCTCTTCCAATGTCATGTCAGCATTCCTAAATTTGTGGATCCCCATCTCAAAATTCTTAACATAAGCTACAGTATCATAAAAGTTAGAGATGAGATAATCCATGCTCCTGCCCTTGAAAGGAACGCTTATACAAGCATCTTCCTTGACATGTATTCCTACATGGACCCAAGTCCCTTCCCTGTTGGAAGCCTGTGACCTTGCTGAACCACTTCTCCTTGGACTCCGACCTTTTTTCCTCTAAACTCTCCAAACTGGATATCCTTGAATTTTCTTTCCTGAATTCAAACCTGATCCTCCAATTAGACCAGTCTCCATATTATTGTCCACCAGTGACACCTATGCCTGTTCTTGTGACTTTATTGGAGAGAGAAGAAATCACACCCACGAGAGAGCTTCTGCAATAAAAGGGGCAGTCAGAATACCTGCTTCCAAAACCTGGTGCAGACTGGACAACACGAGCTAAAGAAAGGTTCACTTCTCCTACCAAGGTTTTTTTGAACCTCTTGAGCTCCTTCTCCAGGATAAGTTCCCAATTTACACCTCTGTAAACAAAAGCAGAATCCATCACTCACAGCCATATTATTTTCCTTGATTGTTCCCTACATGCAAAAAGCAGAAAAGGAATGTGTTTTCACAAGTGAAAGAGAGAGATAGAAGAAAATAGGAGAGATTGAGAGAAAGGAAGAGAGAGAGGCTCTAAAACCTCATTTTCCTGGTAATTTACTCTTCTATTCAGTTGAGTCCTGCTGCTCGTAAGCCTATTCCTGTTACAATATTAGATATAAACAAGTAAACTGTGTAATGGATCACATTAAGCAGGCCCTGCATCTTGAGGCAGGATTTAATTTGCATGGCAGATTATCTTGTCTGCAGTAGGAGAGGCACCCTGGGGCACTGACTGCATTAATAGGATCTAGTCTCTTAAAATCCATTAAGTCAATTGAGTGGACCAGTCTATAATCTCATTTCAAATCCAGCGTGAAAATGCTTAAACACTAGCCCTATGACACTGACAGCGGAGAAGTGACTAAAGGGACATTGGAGACCGCACTGTGCCATATTGCCTGCCTGCTGGGAGTGGGGAAGGGAGGGGAAAAGGGTAGGGCTCATTCTCTTTTAACAAACTCCATTCAGAAAGATGCTGACAGCAGGAGCGAGGTGAGGAGAGGAGGCAGGAGCTGTGTAAGGGAAAAGACTGCGGAGTTTATCCCAAGTAATGACAGTGGGTTTGTTAAACAATGTGAATTGGCTGATGAAGTTCTGGATACCTCATTGCTCTGACACAGTCAGAGATACCGGACTGCGAAAAGGATGTGCCTTTACAGGGATATTCTACTATGAGCCACCAAGAATAGGAATTTTCAAACTGTACAGAAAATAAGATGAGTCTGGGAAATGTGACATTGCAATTAAAATGTAAGGCTAGAATACGAGAACGTCAAAGCTGCAGAAACCCAGGCTTGTGGCATCTCTGCTCTGGACTGTCATCAGCAGGCAATTCTTGAACTTGGATGCACTTGCACGAGGTTATTCGTGGCCCAGCTGATCAGAGTAAACTTTTCCCATTTACCCCATAGGAGAAAATTAGATAAAGGCTCAATTTGTCATAAAAAACCCGGCCACAAGCTCCCTGAGGTAAGAATTGATTCTGGTTTGGATATATGTTAAATATTTAGCATAAAGGGTCTCCAGTCTGGGCAGCTTGACCACATTACACTAACCACAAATAGCAATAGTAATAATAGAGGACAAACATAGCCAGATATATTAAAAGCAGACAGAAACTCAAAAGGAAGAAAAAAGACATAATAGCATAACCTAAAAACTTAAAGAGTAAGAAACCTCCAGAACCAGATGGCGTTTATGCAAACACTATAAAGAAATCAAAGTATAAAGAAGTTACTAACAAAAATATTCCATTTATCATTAAAACCAGCCACCCTCCCACCAGGCTGGAGGGGAGCCAACACTCTGCGCTTCTTTTAAAAGAGGTGCTAAGGGCAATCATGGGAATTATAGACCTCAGTGAGCCTTACGCCAGTCCCAGGAAAAATAGCTGAGAAAATCATTAGAGACAGAGTTATAAAGCACCAGACTAGGTGAGCGTAATGTGGTGAAGAAGCAGCTCAGCTTCTCCAAGCTGACTTTCTGACCTGCTACTGTTCCTTGGAAATGTCAGCAGCTCTGAAGAAGCAATGATAAGTAGGAGTCACCTGGCTATTAAGGATTTCACAAAAAAACGCATTCAAAAGTGTTAGGGCTCCACTCCCCCTAACATGCATAAGCCCCAAGGGTACATTCATTTTGCAGCACAACATTGGTTAGAAAAGCAGAAGAATGAAAGCGGTACTAAGTTCTTTTAAGAATTCAATTCCTCAAAGTGTGGCAATGTCTCTAAGCAGGGATCAAATTTAGGCACTAAAACCCAAAAGACAAGCCTCTCCCACCCAAGCTACAGGCGAGCTGGAGCAGTGGGCTCTAGCAGGCTGCTGTAGTGTCTGGTTCCTGGGGCACACACAAGACCACGTGTCCCGTATATCTGTGGTCGACGTCAGATGTCTATGCCATGTACATCCTCAATGCTGAAGCACATTGGGAATGGGACACTGCTGAAAGGGCTATAGCAGCACTGCTCAATAGCCCACCATGGAAGAGCAGAAGGATATTGCCCAGAGCCATTCCAACCTCCCACGAGTGAGGCCAGCCCCACAGAATACCAGAGGGCAGAGGCAAATTCTTAAGCATTTAGGCAAAACCCAGAATGGCACCTGTAAGGAAAACCTGCTCCATAGCCAGTAAGTGGGACAAGGGGCAATGGTTTTAAACTGAAAGAGGGGAGATTTAGATGAGATCTTAGCAAGAAATTCTTTCCTGTGAGGGTGGTGAGACACTGGAACAGGTTGCCCAGAGAAGCTGTGGCTGCCCCATCCCTGGAGGGGTTCAAGGCCAGGCTGGATGGGGCTTTCAGCAACCTGGTCTGGTGGGAGGTGTCCCTGCCCAGGGCAGGGAATTATTCTAAATCACCCACTTCCAGTTGCGTTATGGCGTGGCTTTGCTCTGATATATTTAAAGCTTCTTGAACGTCATTGATTTACACGCTTCCACTTCTCCTTATTCCTTCCCAGCTGGAGATCTCCCAGCTCGTCGTGCCTGGCAGCACTCACACCGTTACAGGTCCCAGCATTAGTCCCTCCTCTACCAACACACAGCTTCTCCTGCCCAGACCTTTAAATGCTGCCAGACCTGCTGCCCAAGGCAATTGTGTTATGAGAGCCCCAGGGACTGATATTAATCCAGTGGTGACTACCAGTCATAACGATCCCAGTATATTCTCCATTTCAAAAAATCTCTCAACTTGGATTGCTCAATGCTATATATCAGAGAGATCACTACACACCCATCCTGTTCTTATTCCCATCCTTAAATATTCACTTCGTAGGGAGACAGGATCCCATGGACAATGGATCTTTGGTTTGGTCGAGTGCACCAGATTTTATATCCTGAGCACTGGATGCTTGCACACCAAAGTTTTCCCAGATTTCCAGAGGCACAAGAACAGCCTCACTCTTTTCCTTCAGAGCTGCCACCCTCCCCAAATGGACATAAACATTCAACACAGCAGTTTCTGCCCAAACTCAACATTTTCTCAGCAGTCCTCACCCAAACTGCTCAACATAACCTCCAGGGTGATGAGGGATAACAGCACTAATGCTCCTTTGAACTCTAAAAAAATCACACCAGGCAGTGCCACAGGACCCCTGATGGGGTAGATGCCCACAGACAAATATCCCTTCCACAGAAAAGATGATAAGAGAACGGGGAGCACTTTTGCCTGGGGTGAACAACTACTGCATGTCCCAGAGAGATACAGAAGGAAATTCTCAGGTCGTGGGGTTTTATTGCTGGTTTTGGGCCGTTCCCTGCTGCCCCTAAAGGAGGCTTGCGGCTTAAAGACACAACCAAGGCTGTCACCTCTTCTTAAACATATACCACGACACAAATGAACTGCAACCTGCAGAGCAAACCGCATCATCCCGCCCACTCCCCATCCTGCATTATCACAGATCGACACTATTCTTTTTCTTTGAAGGAAAGACAGAACCATCAGCTGTTTGCAAACCACAGTATCATCTGTCTCTCCCACACAAACCACAGATCAAAGGCCTCCCCTGTCCAAACCACAGCAAGATCCCAGGGGCCCCGAGAAGCAGATGTCTGGCAGTTTGCTCGTATCTGCCTATAGGGAGGCACAGGAGAAACTGAGGAGAGCAGGGGAGGGAGATTTATTATTTTTATTATTATTTGTTTATTGTTACAAAGAACTAGTAACACACAGCTCCAATGTGGAGCACCAGCTTGTGAATGGAGTACGAACAGCAGAGCAAAGATGAGAAGTTTGCTTCTGTAACTCGACAAGCAGGACCCAAGTTACAGCAGGACACGCCGGGAATCATCCTAACACCATCCCTTCTGCTCTTCAACTTCAGCTTCCATTTCACAATGAAGCAGCTCACCTCTACCCAGAGCATATAAGAAAAATGGGATGTGTACCCTTCCTGAAGGCGTCGGTATCTGCTCGAGTCTGACAAGATATTGAAACAACAGTTCTGAGAAGCGCAGACTGCCCCATTCATCTCCCTGAGTGGCTCACTTGCCTCCTGATGACAATCTGCTAAATATCTCCACTTAATTAGTTTGCTGTTCCTTGAAGCAAGTAAGAATGCAATGTGACGATTGTGCTAGGACTATCTTTGTATAAGCTCCTCAAAGAGACAGTTCATTTTGTTGAAAAGAGGGCTGGCAGTTTTGGGAGATGCCTCAACTTATCTTTCCCTCATCAAGGACGACTTGGATTCAACAAGCCCAAAAAGACACCAAGACAGACAAGCAAAAGTAAAAGAAATGGTTCTTCAAGGTGCCCTCCAGAGCCCAGAGTGTGACTGAGGGGATGCTGTGGGCTTCTGGTGTGCTTTGGAGAAGGGTCTGTCTGCATTTGGGGGAGAGAAAGGTCACAAACTACACTTACGTGAGGATGGAAGGGGAAACACAGCTTCAGGAGACTAATATGAACATTAGAGAAGTCTCGCAGAAGTAAGGAGTTGAGAACAAAGCAAAGCTGCTCTCTCTGATCAATTTAAGTATGTATCCCTAAACAGAAGGAAATTAAATAAAGGATAGCTAAACGAAGAAAAAATCTTTGAAAATAAGTCAAATATTACATCAGCACTAGGACTTTACCCAGGACTGGCAAGTATGGTGTGAGTGTGCAGTGAAGAGTGTGAGAACAGACAGTAGAACTTGGCATCCATGATGGGAGCTTTATTTAAGGTGAAAAGAAAGATGGATTTCCGTGGGCCTCAGCAGGTCAGAGATGAGAGAGGAGCTTCCATCCAATAACGAATTCATTAATTTTCCTTATTAAATGTGCTGAGCCAAGACATATCCCCCAACTGGGAAAAACTAGGAGCTGCCGTCTCCTGGAATGTCACTGGGTGAGCTGCAGGCAATCACTACAGCCTGACAAGGGTGTATCTGCTGAAGACTAAGAACTGAGCGATCAGAAACCCAAACCCTCTCTTTGGCAGCCCACTGCACTGCTGAAAAACAGATGTGAAAGCTGAAGTGTATGGGCCAGACCCATCCCTGGGTAAATCCACAGAATTCAACTGACTTATCAGAAATGGCTTTGGTCCAGCATGTCTACGACAGTCAAAAATGGGCATGGTCTACAACAAGCTTTGGCTCAATCGCTGAATGAAGATCATCTAGGGTGCCTTTAACTGAAATTAAACATGAAGATTACCAGCTTGTAGTGAGTACAGAAAATAGAGCCCCTGGCCAGAAGGAGAAAGGAAAAGAGTTAGCAAAGGTCACTTGCAACCCATCCTTCATGTCCTGGATGGTGGCATTTGTTTCCCTGTTACCACAACATTTGTTCTTCCCAAGTATATACTACAGCACCACTAACAGACTGCCTGCTCACATGGATACATTCCCTCACTTCCTATCCTGAAGCGTACAGCCTCTATACCCTCCAAGCATATGGAAAGCCAAACTTCCATAGCGGATATTTTATTGCAAAGAGAGAGTGCTGCTAGAAACTTCTCTTTCTACTCAAAATGGTCTAGAAAGAGAACATAAAAGCAACACAGAGTTTGGTTGTATTTGCTTTATAACACTGACATTTTAGCATGTACTAAGACGTTTCTGTAGTCCCAAGCTCAAGCAGTCAAGTCTAAGGGGGCATCCTGCTCTACATTAGGATGTGCCCACCCAAAAGCACAAGCCCTTCCGGGCCTGTCGCTGGGAAGGATGCAGGGCCCATACCTCCCAAGGGATCCAGGCACCAGGCTGCAAGGTGAGGAAGATGAAAGCAAACTTTGGTAAGCAGCTGGTGAGGGAAAACCACTCATTCCTTCTCCTAGGAGCTGTGTCCACCTTCCTATTCTGTAATCTCTATAATATGTGTGTGTACATCTGAAGCCTTTCTTCTTCCCTAACCACAAGCCTATAGAGCTTGGTGGTCCCAGATTCCCAGGAGAAAGGACTTTCAACATGTGGCAAGGCAGGAGTTGAAGGTGGTTAATCTGTTTGTCTCCTTAGCGCTGCAGTAATTTCCCAGCTGATTTCTGAACTCCAGAAGAAAGGACAAGGATGGCGGGGAGGAGGGGAAGCAGAGGAAACGACGACTTCATCATTCAACAAGAGTTTGTGAGAAAGGAGGTTATATTGGGGGACCACCAAACGCGACGTCTTTCATTGCCCCACCTCCCACAATGCAAAGGTGCAGAGTTACCTCTTCTCCCACCCCCCCACCTCATCTACCCCCAGCCAAAGTATTCCCGAGCTCACCATATAATGCAGTTTTTCATGGCGTGCCTGCTTATCAGGGCTCTGAAACTATGTGAGACATGCATGCAGACAATGGGCCTGTCTCTCAGCCACCGAGGGCTCTGAAGGGATCCCTTTCAGCGCTCACAGATTGCTCTGTGTTCCCTTAATTGACAGACCCGGCCAAGTCTGACAGCAGTGGCGTGCAGCTGGGGCGGCCGCTCGCTCTCAGGTAGGCCACCTTTCAGCAGGGAAATTGCTTTTGATTGGCTTTATTGGAAGGAGCTTCTCCTGTTCAGCTGGCAAAAGTCTCTCGTATTTTAATGGCTGACAGTTTAGGACCAAACTCTCTTTTCCCAGAAGGTTCCCTCTTTTCCCTGTTTCCAAAGTCTCTTAGACCTAAATAAGTTATCTTGAAAAGGAGTGGACCTCAAACATAAGGAACGACTTTATCTGGTCAGAACTGCTAAGTATCTGGGACTTTCTAGATCTCGTTTTCATTTACCTCTCAAATCTCCAAGATTTTGGCTACAGCCTGCAAAAAATAACCTCACAAAGCAGGAACAACAGAGGAGCTGACAAGCGCTAATAGAAGTTCTCAACTTAAGTGCATGCTCTGGAGCTTCCACGTGAAAGCCCGGGCTACGACTTTAAAGAAGGCCTGAAGGAGCTGGTCTCTACCTTCTCCTAGAAATCAGTGGAGGCTGGACATGAAATTCCACTCAGGCTCCTTTCAGCCTCAGGGTATCTGAGGCATCAGTTAGTTACTGGTCTTTAATGCGCAAATGAGGATTTCCTTGTGGGGAAAAAAAAAAAGAAAGAAAAAAAAAAAAAAAAGAGGGTGTTGAGACTGGTATGCTCATCTTTAAACTGGTAGCCTGAACCTGACTATCCTGTCTCTTCCTCCACTCTCTGGTATGGTAGATGAGGCTGTACAGGCTCAGACGTCATATGCTTCATGGGCTAACAACGCAGTCCCTAGCTCCTTTCTGCATTCCCCATATCCCAGCTGGGAGAACCGAGTAAGGCTTCAGCTTTACCAGGAAAAAGTGTAAAAGTAATTTCCAGTGCCTTCCATAACCTTTTCTTTTCCAAAGTTTTGTTGGCTTTAAGATTTTTTTTTAAATTTTTATTTCTAAACATCTGCACTTGGCTTTTCACTGCATTTTATTATAGTCCTTCTGCCAGGCTTTGCTCAATAACATATAGAACCAGGTTCAATTTTTAGGGGTCATTAGTAAAGACCACTTAGAGAACCCACTCAGAAACCTGGGAAAATTAAACTAAACTACTTGGGCACTCAATGAGCTATGCGTCTCCACAAACGATGACTCAAATGACCTAACCAACCAGTTCTTCAACGAAGGGAGAAAAGGAGGAGAACTGGAAAGAAAAACATGAGTTCAAATAATTACCAACTGCACCTTTCTCAGAGAAGAGCAAGAAGAATTTAAAGCTCTTCTCTCCGATTCCCTGGGAGGAAATCAGG
This sequence comes from Limnodromus scolopaceus, assembly GCA_028565335.1. NCBI lineage: Eukaryota > Metazoa > Chordata > Aves > Charadriiformes > Scolopacidae > Limnodromus > Limnodromus scolopaceus. The sequence goes on along the minus strand of JAOXNO010000002.1, from coordinate 18,613,300 downwards.
AACCACTGCAGGAAGGGCTGGGGCAGCAAGTTGCTTCCCGCTACCTGCATTAGCGCACAATCTATCCTTAGATACAAAGCTTTCACATTCCAGGGTTGTGGAGCACCCACTCCCACAAGGCACCCTCAGGCATTTGCTTTGTCCACTTTGGCACACAGCGTTGCAGCGACATGATTTCCCCCCAATTATGACAGCATCTTTTTAAACAGAAACGATGCCAATACAAGAAAACATAAAAGCAGTTTAAGATCTCTTTCCTCTCTAGAACACGACGACAGGATGTCCCTGTTCTTCAGGGCTCCATTCTTCCCTCTCTGTCTAGGAAACACTTCTTCTCTTGAGGTATCAAACTATTAGAAATGGGATCCCTGAAGTCCTGCCTGTCCAAGAGATGGAGCTGCTCCAGGTGGTGTTGACTCCATGCTTGAGAGTCATTGCCCACTTTTGCCAGCTGTGTCACCTCTGCTAGAACCTCTACAAATGGTCAGGACAGACAAGGACTGAGAGAACTGGCATCCACTCTATGTTCATTGGTCTCACCCTCTCCAGGTTTGAGCTTAGACATCAAAACAAAATCCCGTGATCAAAGCACTGGACTAGGGTTTGGGGAATCCGCGTTCCCTTTTAACAATGACATAAGATGCTCTAAGTTTCTTTTCAAGAATTCCAGAGATTTCCCTGAAAAGCACATTTCCTACAGGACTTCAAGTTTCTGGTGCTGCTTCTTGGCTCTGTAGGGTATTTCAGAATAATGGTGTTTAATCCTTTATATATTATTGACACAGAGAGAAATTTCTAGCAGAGGGTCCACACATTAAACTATCAGAAATATCAGTCTTATGCAAAGCAACATCACAAGTTGCTCCTATAAATAATCACCTACCAACACCTATCACTACAACATCTGGGCATCTTCTGTGGGACACCACTGAAATCCTCCTCTCTTTTCTGCATAAATCTCTGTATGCTGTATTGCTTATTATTCCTTGCCAATTTGTTTTATGCTGGTCTGTACTTCCCTTTGCCTAACATTATTTAGAGTGTTTGCTTGAACAGAAGGGGATGTGAATTCACAGGGAGGTGGTGGTGGGTTTTTTTTCCACAGAAGACTTTCTTGTAGGATTTCCTAAAGATGCTCAGAAACTGGATTCCTCTGCTCCCCGAAATCTGATGTCCTTTCCAAGGAAAGATCTGCTCCATCCCACCTCTAGCATGTTGTCCCTATAAGCTGCAATATTCCAGTTGCCAGATGAAAATCTGACCTTTAAGATAGGTAAGGCTTACACCTTAGGAACAAATCGTTGTGGCTGAGATCTTTTTGGCTGAAGATAGCGCCGATTTGACTGTGTACACGTATACCAACAGGGCAGGCTACAGGTTCCATCGCACACCATGGAAGCACAGGTCCCACATGGAATGTCCCCTCACCTTCAGGGAACTCAGCTCGGTGCACACTACATGACACAGAAGGAAGCAGAGTTTCTGCTGGGCATGAACTGTTGAGTCTGATGTTACTTTTTTTTTCAGGCAGACAAGAATTCAGACTTTTGCCAGGTGGGCTGACACGCTATATGCCAGGACAGACAACACAGGCAAACCTGCACTGTCTCAGACAACATTATCTGATACTCAACAACACTCCTTTGGCAACCACAGGCTTATATTTTGATTTATAACCCAGTAACCTTTCCCAGGGCTTATACCACTCTTTCAATACCTGACAGCACCTGCTGTCAGGTCCAGCAAGGACCTTTTCTCTAGGGCTATTGGGACAAACCGAAAAAGCATGGTCACAAAAGCACTGAGAAAGACACGACAGCGGCACAAATTCCCGTTGAAGGGGGATTGATCTGCGAGGCTTTTTTTTCCCATGTGAAAGCGCTTCACTGGGAAAGTCTCCAAGCTAAAAGAGGAGAGGCCCAGAGGGAGGGAAGAGCAAGAGGCCCTGAGGGCAGCCAGGGAAAATGCTTCTGACTCCGCTAGGTGACATCTGGATAAATAGCAAACACTGTCGTCCCCTGATGCTACCTGCGCTAGGGTGGTGACCAACCAAAAAAGGTCTGAAAGGCCTTCAAGTTACTGTGCTGTAAAGTCCAACATTTTCATCGCGACCACCCCAGCGGGAGTCTGATCACAGACACTTCGAGTAACTGTGCTTATAGCCCGATGTAAGACTTTGCTAAGCTCCCAGTCCTGGCTACCCCAGGAAAGGCGAGGAGGTCCAAGGAACACGGCTCCCGAGGCAGAGCGTCCAGGGTTCTCCCAGTCCCTGGGGTGAGAGAAGGGGAAAGACTGTGAAGGATGGAAGCGCGGAGGGTGGCAGGGAAGAGAGATGTTCCAGGGCTGTGTGTAACGACGGCCACGGGGCCAAGCACACAGCCAGGGCTCTCAAGCAACACTTGCAGGGTAACGTCTGTCATTTCCACTGGTGGGGGAGGCGAGGAAGAGGGCTAGGAGAGTAGCTCAGCTGCAGCAAAGCCACACAAAGTTGGTCTGTTCGGCTGCCTTTGTGGCACTGTTGTATTTATTGAAGGCAGCAGCAGTTTGTTCTGTCCTTTCAGTTACTGTACGGGACCCGATCGGGGTGCAGATGGGACTACAAAGCAGCCCTTGTTGTCAGTAATGTGACTCACATGTCAGGCTCTTATTTGCTGTCAGTGGCTTTATTAAAGTCTACAGTTTCAGACCCTAGACCCTTGCCTATTGTATCCCCTGGCCCCAGAGATTCTCTTAGGGAGCGCTCACAATTACCAGCTCTCTCACAAGAGCACACAAACACACTGAGCTGGCATAGCAACTGTGCACTCAGGGGTGATGCCCAGGCTAAAGACAAGCTGGGCGCTTTTCATCTTTAAAGCTAATACACATACAGAAATGGACAGGACAGAGCAGAGCCCACGTCTGGAACAGGATCTCTCCCTCTAAGACCACCTGGTAACACACACATTCATTTATTCGTATGTTCTGCACTTACATATATGTTAATACTCACGCTCGTGCTCACATCCGCATTCGTGGCTCTGTTCTCCCCCACGGGAACATACACACACACATATATCCTCACTTACATGTTTGCACACACAAGCTTGTGCACTGACAGAGATACACAGATGGACATAGCACATCACCCATCACACACAGACGTGTCACCAAGCACCCACACGGGTGCTGGCAGTCCTCAGTGTCACACAGGCAGGTACACACACTCACACTCAGCTACACACAGCTCAGAAACTGTAGTCTCACCTTGACGTATGTATTCCCACAGACTTGGCGGGCATACACAGATGAGAATTCCCACAAAGGCACTCTCATCCCTTCACTTACAATTGCTTTGAGTAGAACAAAATTCCCATTTCAGATACTCAGCTGAAGTTAAAGACTGTTTCCTAGGCAAATCTTACTGTAAAAGGCTCAGGCTCTGACCTCTACGTAAACGAAGAGCCATTCCTCTGACTTTACCAGATGCTAACATTGCCAAGAGCAGAATCTTCACGTCCTTCTGACATGAAATTACCTTTCAATGCCATGGTTCTTCCCCTCCACCAAAGGGTTCTCTTTCTAACCTTAAACTAGAAAGCAGAAGACTTACCACCAGCCCTGCTGCAGTTCACAGTCTATCCCCCCGAATCAGACATCCACAGGAGAAATCAAGAAACAGGACAGCAATACTACTAAAAACTTTAAGAATGGAGAAAAAAGGACAGCAGTGGTCAGGAAAAGACTTTGCATAAAGAGGAGATAAAAAAACCCAAAACTAAACTAATAAAAAAAACTCCCAACACAAGTTTGGGAATGAGAACGCAAATTCTGTGATACCAGAGGAGGACTGGCTTGGACACCCCGGGGCATCAGTGAGAGCCCTTCTGTGACGACTGTGTTGAATTGGCCATGGCACTTCTCTTCAGCAAGAGCAATGAAATAACCATCACACATACATGTACTATGCACCCCAAGTCATATAAGCCCATGCTTACACTCATTTCTGTTCAAAAAAAGATTATACATATGCTTACCATTAATAGCAAGCTACCTTTGATGAGAATCAAGTCCACGATTCCCTACATAAGCCCCCTGTGATACAAGACAGTATCATTCTCACGTATTATGAGAGGACTAGTAGATACATGCAAGTTTTTGTCCAGGTCACGGAACAGTCCTTCTGAGACTCCTCTTCAAGTGACTTAAGCACAAAAACCAGCCCTCATTCTACACAAGCCTCAATTCTACAAAACCATGACAAAACTTGGGGGCTCTGGTCTGCAATGGAAACTTGACCATCTGTGGGCTTTACGGACCTTGGATGCTGCACAAGGATCGTGACGTTGGAGCATTGGATCCTTCACACTCCAGCACAAACCACAATAGCCGGTCACTTAAGTAGTTCTGAATGATTCACTAGCTTTGGTTGGTTTTTTTTTATTGCCTGCTGTTAAATTTCTGTGTTGTTTCTCTATCGGTATGCACTGGTATATAACTGGTTTATTCTACCCAAAGAAAGGTGAATTTCAATGATCAGGTGATGCCAGAAGTGCTTTAGATGTGAATGAAAGCCATCATTTAAATAATTGTTCATTAAAACTGTAATTGCCATTATTGCTGCAACTTTAATCTCATAAGAGATATACTTTTACTGCAGAATTCACATAGGTCCTCTCAAACCAAAGTACTCTATATTTACAACTCCGGAAACAGATATAAAGAAAACAAGTCCAAAAGAATAGTTATATTGATGGGTAAGGGCTCTGGATCTGCACAGATTTATTTCTGCATTTTATTTTACACATCTAGACAATTATTCTGAAATCAAACTAAACACACACCAAAAATAAAATAATTATTTTCAGGATTGGAGCCCATAAATATATACCAGGGACCCAAAGTTTCAGAAAAGTCTGTTAAAAGATTAAGAAGAAATTCTTAAAGAATTCTTAAAGAATTCTTAAAGAATCCAAGTCTGAGTTTCTAAACAATACAAATCTTGTTCCAAAAATAAACTTTAAAATAGAGAATATAACAGAACTGTACCAAAATACAAGATAAACCACCTTCAGTTGTTTAAAGCCTGTTTATTTGCTATTTTATATCACACGGAGTGAACCACACAGATTGCACTATTGTAAAACACACAGATACTTTAAATCACCCAACTACAGAAAAATACCTGAATATTTGACTCGTGTGTGTATATATATACACACACATGTATTTATTTGGTCTCATTCTGACAATACAAAGGCTGGTATTTCTGTTTCTTTCTGGAATTCTGCATGCTTCAAAAACCCTTACTTTTAGTCACAAGACAAGCTGCGTGGGAGCAGGTCTGGAAGGTAGGAACGGTTACGTGTTTGTGCCAGCATTAAGGAGAAGCTGTATAATATTTGTAAAATGAGATCAAGGCTGGTGATATGTGTAAAACATCAATTAAAGAAATACAGATGTCCAATTGTACCATTGCACTGGTTCTGTCAGAGGATCCCAAACTGCTTTGCAAATTTTTATTGGTCTCCTATTGCTGTGTGTGATGGTAGCCCCCGTGGGCTTGATCAGAAACCAGTATCTGCCCAGTCTGGGCAGTCTCCTTCCCCTACACTCTATAGCCCAGACACAGGCTATAATCCAAACATGCTAGAACCTGCTTGAAAACTGTAGCATATTAAAACATAGTGGATCCTGGGATGCTTCATGTTTACTTGCTTACTAGTACGCTTTTACCCCTGACTAAATAGTTTGATTACGTGCTTTTACGGAAAGGCCTTCTAAGATCACTTTGACCCTACTTAGTTGACTTTATTCGGTTGGCTGCAACTTCAAGCTCTTGACTACGCAGTTCATATTCTTCATACCAAATTATAGGAGCAGCTAAAAACAGCGTATAAAGGCAGAACCTCTAGATGATCCAACATATAGATATAACTAAGCAATCCACACAACCACTACACTTCATAGCCATGGTCTCTCTGGCCTGGGAACTTGCTGTTCCCTTCTGCTGTGTTACTGCACAGCTGCCCCCTCTTTGTTCCTCTTCACACCTCTCTGCCACTGCTGTTTCTTTAACACAGCAATCAGAAGCTTCTATCTCTTCCTCCTCAAGGGCTTTCACATCTATCTATACTCTTAATATCTCTTATTTTGGGCAAGAGAGACCCACCTCTTACCTGCCTCTACTCCCACACCCACCATCAATTCCTGGATCTCCAAACAGGGCACTTGTGCCTCCTCCTGGGTCGCCTTTTATGAAGGAACAGAGCTCCTTATAAATGCCCCTTGGTTGTTTCCCTCATCTCCATCAAAATCCTATCTGTAAGGTCCTTTATAAGGACATTTTCAAAAACTCACTCCCATTTGGATATACTGCTATGGCTACTTCAGACAATCTCCATACATTCCCCAAGCCGTGTCTTATTCTCATCACTGGTTGTCTTTTGTCTAACAGTTTCTTTCTGAATCTCTAGAGAAAAGACTGCCTTTTCTTCTCTGTTTTCAGCAACTATTCAAGCAAAAAACATCAAGAGCTTAGGGAACGACCTTGGAAATGCGGGTCCTACAGTTGGTTTCTGGCTCTTGGTAACCTGTTTCACTGGGTAAGCTTTGTCTTTGTTTCCCTCTCTAGTAAAAGGTCTGCTTACCTCCAAAAGCAGTTGCCACACATGCAAAATATTAAGAATTAAAGATCAGGTCCCACAGTTTATACTCAAGCCAAATTCCTACTATCATCAGAGAACATCCCAGTGTGTGATTTTTCACACCTCAATTATTACTTCAGAGAATCAGGCTGCCTATTTGGATTCTTACACCTCCACTGTCACCACACAGCCAGACCAGACCAGCAAACTCTAGATGCTGGTTTAATTCATAGCCCTTTGGGGTAACTGTCTGACCGTCTCTGGTGGTAACTGGGCAAAACACTAAAGACCATCAGCTTGTTACAACCTCTACTAAAAACCTCCATCTTCTAGCTCATCAATTCAAAGATCCAAGACTGAACACTGGCAGCTGACAACACATCCTCGGTATGGCATTATATCAGCTGCGTTTAAATTGGGTTTGTGGAAGTGCAAGAACTGCAGGATATTGAAGTGACTGGGAAAATGTAACAGCATTTCCCCTAATTCAGGCACACGGCCCAATCCTGTAGATATTTCGCCTTAAGGGTTTTTATCTCCTGACATAGCTTAGGACTGTGCTGGCTCTCCCTTCAACTTTCTATCTGCTGGCCCTGCTTGCTAGATAAATAGCTATACTCATATAGAAAAACCTGCACTAATAAAAACGTAGACAGCCAGAAATCTGCTGCCAACAAGCAAAATATCCTATATTTCACTGCTCTGCCATGGGAGAGTCATATCTCACTGAACAAATATTCATTCCCAAACACTGTGCTAATGCATAAAAGAGTCTCCAACATATCTTGGAAAAATGACTGAAAAACAAGGCAGCCCGAGCTTCAGCTTCTCTTTGCTTTGTTTTGCCTCTCCTCTTTCCTCCCCAAATACTTGGGAACATTTGAAGAGAAGATGATTTTAGATTTTTTCCATGTGCTTTTGTTCTTTAACTCTTCCCTCTCTCCAAATAAGTCAAGTGGAATAGGGCTTTAGCATGTTTTGTCGTGGTTTTTTTAACCGAGTTCAATCAGAAGCAAAAGCACTGGCTTCCCTGGTGTCAGCTGTAATCATCTGATCAGGTCAGAATCTTCGGTCTTGGATTGCTAGAGCTTTGGAGCAAGGAATCATCTCTGTTTTTTTCTGTATTGTTACGTTGCCCAGCACAGCGATGACTTCGTAGGTAATACGGACCCTTGGCACTCCAGGAATATTAATAATAAATACTAGTAAGCGAGGCTTGCAGCACTGAGCGTGGTGGGCAGCTTCCCTGATTCAAATCAGCAAAGTCAGAAATAGGTTATTTGTCCCCAAGTCACACTTGGACTCAAAGCTCTTTGGGACCGTGTTTTGTGACTGCAAGGTCCTTAAGCAGAAGGAGGTCCCTCAGTTATAAATGAATACTTGGAAACAATTCAGCTTCTGGATTGCCAAGAATCAAGAGGCTGCCTCTACCAAATAAGTAATAAAGCCATGCCCTTACATAATTTTTATAGCTTGGGGCAAGCAAAGACTTTCTCTTTAGAGTGACTAAGTTGCAAGGCAACTATCTTTCTAAATTCCTTCTCTGATTTATAACAAATAGGGAATTCTTCTCTGCTTGCTCACTAAAACATTTGTGTAATTCTGATGCACGCTCTTAAGCAACTTCCACCTTCGAGGCCAGCAGAGGCTACGTTTCTTAAGAAGACTCTCTCTGTATTTACTGATGACACAGCCATATAATTGCATTTGTTCTCGTAACTCAGGATGACCGCGTGCTTTGAGATCCCTCAGAATGACGGGCACTACAATGGTAATGTCACCAGTTATTATATGACAGACTGCATTTCGGAAAGATATCGACCCAAACACAGCCTCTTATAAAACATACACAGCCCTGTACAAGGCTTTACTATCCAGAAAGCGTGAGCAAAGAAAGGAAGCCAAATATTTCTTAATAAAGCAAGTATTAACTATTCTATCACATTCAAAACTCATGCTCTTGGCTGCATAGAGTTTTGGTAGGTGTCATCATGGTAAATAAAAAATTTAAAAAAAAAAAAAAGAAGCATCAACAGAACTGCTTGGTATCTAAGAGGAGAGGAGGAACGTTGCACTGCCAGGATTAGAGGAGGATACACAGACACACACCGCTTCCCTGTACCTGCCTCAGCTCCCCACCCGGGCCCTACAGAGCTCAAGCTCCCACCCAAGCATGGCACTCAGAGACCACTGGAACATGGACATGGCCCCTCTGGAACTAGTCCTTGTCTTCCCTCACCCCAGCCTGTGTATGCAGTTGACATAGATATATATAGATATATATATAGATATATATATATGCAGCATTAAAAAGGTTGATTCCAGCTTCTGCATCTACGTGTTTATAGCAAATAGCAGGATAGAGATTGATCTGGGATAGGTTAGAAGTAATATCGAAAATACCATTGCTGGGAAAGAATCAAAAAGTGCCTTTTCACGATTCAGGTTTTCTAGTTGGAGTTAAGGATGAAAATCAAGTTCTCTTCCAGTCCCAAACATAATTCCACTAAGAAACACGTTTCACATCAACAAACGCTAATAGAAAATGTTCCCCACTGCTCACATAAAACTGTTATGCAGATGAAACATGTTTTTCTGCCAATAATGACAAGTTACCTGCGGTTAAAACAGCAGCTAATCAGCTTTACTCACCATTAACGTGCAATGAACACGATGCTAAGGCTACAAAACGTTGTGGTGGCAAGTTGGTGATACCAAGTGAGAAGCCCGTAGCATGTTCTCCAAGCGCTGCACAAGCACAAGACTGCTTTGTTACACCAAGGCATCACCGGTGGGAGATGCTTATTCATAGTATTGGGCAGGAAAAGAGTTATCCATGGCTTTCGCTTCCTCTCCAACTTCACGTGCATTTGCATTTATTTTACTTCCCAGTAACACCAGCTGCTCACAGGGTTGCCCTATCCAGAACATGTTGGTGACCAACAGCCTCCCCCACTCAAGCCTGACTGTCTACTTGAAAACAAAGTTGAAGGCATTTTTACTCCCCAAAAGCAAACAAGCAAATTAACGTCCAGTTCCGTTTTTTAGTTCAGCATTTTTACCCAAACAAGATGATTACAAGTATCATGTACATCAGGCGGCATTTTGTCAAGAAAGATGACATTTAATCACAAAAAATGACAGCAGAAGTCCTCTGTAAAATCTAACTCCAGTGTCCCAAGTTCCGTGCTACGGCCATTCATGTCACAAATGCAATCAGCAGCACTGGGACAGGTCACGATCAGACACGCCAATGCCACTATATTTGGTACAGAATCAAAAAAATAGAGAGACTTGCAGTCGTTCCGTCAACTCCTCCAAGAACCACAACTCCCACCACGTTCTCCGGATGCTATTCCCTCGTGCCAGCTCACACCCTCTGGCCAGAATACAGCCTATACAGGCCTAGGAGCAGCAGGGATATAGCTAACAGCATATATTGTTTATAGATCAGTCTCAATTTTTCCTCAGAAAGGCTCTACACACACTCTGGATCCTTTAGCCCTGATAGAAAAGCAGCATTAGGCGCTTTGTGTCGTAAAGATCTATATGCACCAGACCATATCCATCAGCTGGCATAAATCAGCATTGCTTCCCTCGAATGCAAAGAAATTCTATTATTTATTCACCACTTAAAGGCCGAAATCACTTCTTTTTGGAAAACTGAATCACTGAATACACAGATTACCCATGCCAGAGGCACTCAGACAGCTCGGGTTAAGCAGGGTCATATCTCAGGTGCAAGGCTCTCCCTCGACCACGCAAACACAGCACTCGGGTGTCAGTAGACTCAAATGTCTTATTCCTAATTTTGAAGCAAGGGAAAAACGTTTGGTCTGTAGTAAAGGCTGGCGGTTTTGTTAGGAACAGGATTAAAGAGATGTGGACAGAGAGCTGGATATTTGCTGAATTCTGCTAGACAAGATAAGGCAAGCACAAGTTAATTCACGTTGTCTGGTGGCAATGAGAATCCAGTGTATAATGCTGGTATGTTTGGGATTTGAGTTAAAATTAGGGACAGCAGGATCTGAAGAGCCAAATTTTTTACTGACCTCTGTCAGACCTGTAGAGGAAAGCCAAGGCTTGATACCACTAGATGAGAATGCCAAATTCTGGGTTTCTAAACTGTGGTCAAAAATAGGATTAGAGTTGAGGATAGAGCCTGGAACAAGAGAGATTAGAGGGGCAAATTAATTGTCTAAATCTTTAAGACTCACAAAACTGGATGAAAGTTGGTGTCGCTGCAGTCAAATATTTATTCTTAATTTTCCACTGATGGCAAGCGTCTGGGCAGAGGTCAAGGCAGGGTTAGGATTACAATCAGGCTCTAGCTTAGCATTCCAGAAATGAGGCTCTGCTAAACAATTTTTGTTGCTCAATTCTGCCAAACCTGCTCAGGGATAAGTAGATTAAAATGTATCATTTTTAATTGTCAGACAGAATGGGGTTACTGAGCCATGATCAACGCTGGAGCCGGAATGGCATCATTGCTTGAGGTAAGATAAGTGGTAAAATCAGTATCAGCATATTTAAACATCTTCCGATTAACTTTTGGACATAACTGAATTTCTAGGCCATCACCCATGCCAGGAATAAAGCGAGGACTAAAACTAAGATTTAGCATACAGTTCTGTGCAGTCAGGTCTACTGATAAATCCCGTCCAGCCTGCGGTAGGATTGCAGCCTGCCTCAGTGGATGCAAATTTTTCCATAGCTAATGTTCAGAGCTCAACAGGTTCCTTAGCCATAAACAATGCTGTGAGTAGCTCCCATTTAGGGCTTGGGACAGGAGGCTCTGCAGAGCTCTGTCTTCATTGCAGAACCCTCTTATCTCAGCGATAAGATGAAAAGACTGATAGCCTCAAACACTTTGTGTTTAATTTCCGGGCAGCACTATGTCCCCGTGTTACAGTGATCAATAAGGTTATGGCTTGGCTTGGTCTCAGAATTCAAAACGGGAGGTTTTGGTGCTTAGTTTTATCTGGTTCTTGAAGAAAAATTAAAGGTAGCTGCCAGAACGTTTAAATATGTTATGCTGAGTTATTAGGAAGCCATGGATGCCTAGGCTCTGAACAACCCTAGGGTGAGAGGTGGCATTAGGGTTTGGATCTGGAGTTGAAGGCCACGCAGAGACAGGTTTATTGCTACATTTTCCAAAATCCATAGACAAAAGAGAAGAGCCAGTATCAGTAAATTCATACACCTCATCCCTAAATTTCAGACACAGCTGAATTCCCACCCTATTATAGAATCATTTAGATTGGAAAAGATCGTTGAGTCCTGGCCTACCCTATCAGACACCAGTATTTGGGAAAGCTTCAGCAGAGGACTTTGGAGAGGCAGGTATGCGAAACAAGCCTCGCGACAGGAGCTCCAGCAGCGGGCTGCTTCAGTATGCCTAGCCTGAAGAAGTAAAAATGAGTGGTGATGTCAGCAGATTTGACTATCTGAACTTAATTTCCAAGCCACGCAGACTACGAACAACACTCCAGTCCGGTTCACAGGGATTAGTGTTTGGGATCGGACTCTCAGCAGTGCACAGGAAATTCTGCCTTCAGGCAGTTTCACAGTGAAATATGGAAATCAGACTTAAAAAACAAAACAAAAAAAAAACCCAACAAACCCCAAACAACCCAAAACCTGCATTTTTCTGCCTTCATTGTAAAAAGAGGCGTTGCCAATCATTTTGTTGTATTTGCCAAAATTTCTACCATTTTCTTTGGAGATGCGTTTCAGTTTACCCATTTCATCTCCATCTTAGCAAATCACAAAAACACTTCCCTTCACGACAAAAACGTACGCTCGTGCCTCTGTCTTCTCTTCTTCAGCTGTTGCATTTCACACTTTGTGAAGGTCTTGTGAAGGTTTCACACATTTCACTGTGACGAGGCATTAGAGGACAGATCTATGCAGGGATCAATAGCAGTCTGGCTCACCGCTAGTTTAGACCTTGTTGTCTTGTTGAGACATATATATCTCATCTTTATCTCACATCCTAAGCTTTGTTGGGTTTGGGGTTAGGCATTTCTTCCTGAGCAACCTGGATGTGATGTGGTATATAGGAGGGGATTACGAGCCAGCCCGGGTTCAGGGTCTGAGCGGAGAGAACACACTCCTCCAGCTGAGACGGCTCCAAAACCTCACCGTGCCCCTCTGTGCAGGGGAAAACATCCTCTGGCCACCGGGCTACCTTCCTTCGAGCCGACGCTCTGCACCCCGGGGGCTTTACCCCACCGCATCGCGGTGAAGAGGAGCCTCTGCCGCACCTCTAGGCCGCCGAGAGGCGAGCATCCCACCGGAGGAGGCGAGCATCCATCCCACCGGAGGGGGCGAGCATCCATCCCACCGGAGGGGGCGAGCATCCATCCCACCGGAGGGGG
>JAOXNO010000002.1:18568663-18598411 GCA_028565335.1 Limnodromus scolopaceus | reverse complement strand
TCTTTCAGTTTTAAACCATTACGCCTCGTCCTATGGCTCCACTCCCTGATCAAGAGTCCCTCACCACCTTCTGACTTTACATTGGCCATTTTCCCCCACTGCCCGTTTTGGGTTAAAATCTCTTGCAGGGGGCTTTCTCTCACTGCACAGCAGGGTAGGGATCGGCCATCAGCCAGCTCTTGGGGTGCTTCTCCTGTCCCTGAAGCGATGCCACTTCTTGGTTCACCCAGAAAAGCCACCCGAGTCCTCACCACGGAGCTAACCCAGCAGAGCTGCGGCCCCTTCCTTCCCATACCCAGCCTCAGCTCCTCGGGGCAGCCACATCCCCTGCCCCTGGCGGCATTTACACCCGACTTTCCAATCCAGGCCTCCCTGCCCCCACACCCCCTGTGCTCCCCAGTAGGTCACCCCGCTCCGCTCCCCGGCCTGTGAACAGCCCCTAAGGTTAGGTTTTATATTTCTTACCCGCTGGCCCCTCCACTCCCACCAAGTCAAACTTCAACCAAACAAAAAAGAAAACAGAGGGAGAGAAAGGAAGAAAGAAAGGCCCCAAGAGGCTCCCGGTCGTTCCAATCAGGTCACTGTTTCCATACCAATTAGGACAGATGCAAAGCACATTATTAAAAATAGGTCTGCAGACCCATCTATGTTGATTATTGTCCTCCGTTTCCGTCCCCAGCCAACTGCGTTAATTAATAAAGAAACTGCCAGGGAAGGAGGGGGAGAAAGGGTGGCAGGGATTCCCCTGACTGGAGCCTCCTGTTCAGAGAGTTCAAGAGAGAAATTGGACACTTGAGCCCCTCTGCCATTTTCCATTGTGTGTGTTTTTCCTAATGAACGGTTTAGTGATGCAGGGCTGGAAGTCAGCTTTACCCCACCCCCACTAACTACCATCCATCATTAAGTGACCCAGTAAGAGGCATTTAGTACTTAACCCTCTCTAGAAGAAGTCAGGTTGTTGTGGGGCTGGCTTTTCCTTCTCCAACCAGCCCTTCAACTGCCCTCATCAGTTTGTCTGCCTCCGAAACCATCTCAGCGTTTTTTGGAGGGGAATGTTCTTCCTTAGAGAAGCTCTAGAAAAAGAGAGCAGGAGCCACCCCATAGCCAGCCTTCGGACAGAAGAGGAAGCCCTCACGTGGTGGGAAACCAGGGATGAGATCCTGGCTTTGTTGATGTTGGTGGGGCCAGGATTTCGCTCTCGCAACTGTAAACCCATCTGCCTTCGAGAGGGCAAAGAAGCTGATGGAGAGATGGCCCTGTGGTCCGCGCGAGGGATATTGCTGATCAATACACACGCTGGTGATTTGCAAGAGGAGAAAGAATACAGAGTCAGGAAAAGTCAAGGAGGGCTGTGAGAAACATAAGTGATAGATAATACTTGCAACAGAGACTGTGCTCGTCCCCTAGTTCTGCTAGCCCTGCAGGACTCTTCTCTGGCCAAAACTAATTTATCTTCATAACCCTTCCTCAAAAAGCAGGACAGTGTTATTAGTCCCATTTTGACAGTGGGGAAACTGAGTCAAGGACAAACTAACCTGACCAAATCATTAAATGAGTCAGACGGAGCTAAAAATGGAACTGTGCAGTCCAAGGTTTCTCAGCCAGTGCCTTTGCTTTAAAGTGGAAGTTAGGGGGAGGCAGAGAGGTTAAATGAACCATTATCATAATTAGACTTGATGAAAGCAAATCTGGGGTTGGGCCCAAGATGGCAGATCACGTTTACCTTAAATGAATGTATGTCAGTGCGTCTCCTAAAAATTCTCTATTAAGATGCCCTCCCGAGCTCTGAACCTGTGAGGTAGAAGTCCCAGATATAATTCAGAGCGCAAAAAGCCCTGCGTGATCTTGGTCACATCACTTGATCTCTAATGACCTCTAAAGGCTCGCTCTCTCTCTAAAACAAGGGCTGTCACACCCATTTGGACAGTAAGATATTTTTGCAGGGTCTGTTTCTTACTAACACACTTTTACAGCGCTCATTTATGTGATATTGGGAACTGCTGATACTTCTGGAATAAGAACAGCCACAAATCGCAGCCATCTCCGAGCTGACAGGCAGAACACATTCCCAGGCACAAGCAGGAAGGAGAACTGTAAAGCATAAGCAAAACACCCACCTGCAGATGCCAGCGAGGCTGTTCATCTGCAGACTGACTGCAATTTCCAATTAAATACCAAGCTACTTTCACACAGACTGTTCTTTCGTTAGACTGAAGGGTTTTGTTTTCCTTCTCCTGAGTCACTCTTTACTAGAGACTTTCCACATCACATGTTTTATTTTTCAGAAGGGCTCAAATGCTCCACATAATAAAAACTCGTGTCATGAGTCCAGAAAATCCACTGCAGGCTTCAAAAATACACCAAAAAAAAAAAAAAAAAGGTTTGGATAGAAAAGAGGTTTGGTTTTTTTTCAGCCTAATCATTTTTATGACATCCCCCGCCCAGCAAATGGAATTGCTGGAAACATCAGATGATTGATTTAACACTGAGGTGCAATAACGTGCTTTCCTACACGATAGAACTGAGCTTCTACTGTAGCATCAGGCCTCCTATTACAGAGGAAGGAGACCAGAAACACAGGACTGCTTAGTCTGATATCCCCATTTCTGTATAATAACTCAGTACACCAATAATCAACAGCCAGCATGGATACATTTCAAGTTCACCTCAAAAAAACCATATACGATAAGAAATAAGGTACTCCTAGAAATCCAGAGCATCGCTAAGATGGCTACAGAGGTGAAAGAGGTCTGGGAACTGAGTGCTGGGAGTGAAATCCACCTGCGTATGATGAGACACTTCTGTGTCCATAAAGGATAAATTGCAGCCAGTCATCCAGCCACAGAAACAAAACCTACAGGAGGTCTGCATGTGGCAAGAAGCAGTATTTTGATCCTACCGTACCAAGAACGTTGTATTTTTATCATTTTGGTTTCTGCAGAGTACAAACTACATGTGAGGCCGGGCACTCCATCTTCAATAACTACGTTGGAAATACGCCAGCTTGGCCTGCACACCTGTGACTGAACCAAGGACACCTAGAGTTAGAAACAGGACCTGTGCTGTTCATGGGTCAAGTCCAGAGAGAAAAAAATATCTGTAACACACCAAGGGGTCACAGAAACACGGATTATTCCTTGTCCCACCTGAAACACATCCCAGGATTAGGCAAGTACCTTTCACAAACCTTTGAACCTGGCCACTGGGAGCAAAGAATATGTCTGCCCATATCCCTTATCCAAGGGTTGCTGTATCACGCCAACGGAGAGCTCTCAGAACACCCTTTTCCTTTTTCTTCTTCCCACAAGTAGAGCCCTTGTCCTGCAAGTGGACTCACAGATAACCTTTCCTTGGCTGTCCACAACGTGCAGGACTGGCAGAACCATGGGAGAGACCCATCTTCCTTGGGAAAAACTTTTCCTTCATGTCATTTTTTCCTCTGGTGAGGCCCAGAGTAGCCAAAATCTGACCCTTAAATGAGTCAGTGGGACACCCCATCAGCTGGGGAAATGCCATCATCCTGCCTTACAATTTATCTTGTGGAGCCAATTTCAGAGGCACTTCATTTCTGAAGCACTTTTAGGCCCTGGTACAATTTACGCAGGGCACACTCTTCTCTCCAGCTAAGTAAACATTGTTTTGTTTTCTTTAGCCCTCGAGAGCTCTTGCCTCCAGTGTCCCCCCCAAGGGGAAAGGAGCAGAGCCTCTTGTGTCGGTTGAGTGCTCACACGAGAGGCTGGTAAAGCAAGTGGTCCCTCTTGGCTCACGTACAGAGGAAACACAACCCATAACGCAGTACAAGATGCAGAGCTTATCCTGGACCTGCTCACTGTCTGTTTGCTCCCTTCCTTCTTTCCCAATTTGCGAGCAAGTCTCTGACCCGATTGGAACAAACCCCTCAGCAGATGTTTCCCTAACTTCCTGAGAGGCACGTTGGTGGCTCCTTGTTGGAGAGCCCTTAGGTCAGGCTGAGAGCAGCCAAGTGAGTCTAAAGCATGCAGGAGGGCCCTTCAACCACAGAGAGCCCAGCCATCCTCCAGCTGCTAAATAAATATAAGCAGCAGTGACAGAAAACCAGCACTCCACAAAATTGTTATGGGATTTGCCAGAAAAACTTAATACCAGCAAGAGCAATGGAGTGCTGAGGGGGGAAAAGACTATTAATAAAGAGCAAGGAAAGGCCGGGGGAGAGCAATGCTACTACCCAGAGGCAAGTCAGTGCCGAAGGGGCAAAAGTTGGCATGAGCAGAGATACAATAATATTGAATTTGCCTGTTCTCTGTCAGCAGTTTGTACACCCGTCATTAAAGAAATACTGATGATAGGAAATAGCGACAGAGAGCTAAAAAAAAAATACAAAAAAACCCACAGAGACCATCCAGGCTTCACCTAAGGTAGATCTGGTTAGTGCTGCATTCCTGGACCAGAGCAAGAACAGCCAGAGCAGGAAAGCAGCCAAGGTAGAGAACTAGTCAGTATTTAAGGCAACGAATGGCACCACCACAACAAAAACAGACAACTCCAGGCCCAACTCAAAATGCACGTGAACTGGTGTTTTGGTGAGATATGGGTAGAACTGAAGATGCCTTCACTCCCCAGATGCTCCTAGCTCAGCACATGGAAGAGGTGAGATGACCAAACATAGAGTCCGTTATCTGCCATACAGTGTCTAAATCCTAGCTATTCATCAGAGATTTCTCCTCTTCTGTGAGTTTCCCCTTCCCTCAGCCCAGCAACTTCTATAGCCTTTGCCTAAAGTGCAAGTCTGCTGCTTTCTCATCCAGAATATTTGATTTTGTATAAAAAAAAGGAAGATCTTCACCAGAAGCAACTTAAGAAGCCTCACCATGGAAAAATTCAACAGCTTAGCATTTATGACCTTCATCCAACTTTGAGTCCTGTATTCATACACAGAGAACACACCTAAACAAGGAGATATTTGCAGCCATGAACGCCACGTGAAGACATTTCTCTCTCTCTGGGCAAGAGGCCTAACTCCTAGACTACACATCCTACCCTGGTCCTCAGAATTTCTCATCCACTTGCTTACACAGCTCCCCATTCTCATGTACCACCTCCTTACACCTACACGTGCCCACTTGCACATACGCATGCCCATATTGAACTCAATGTCTGAATTTCACTGCAAACAAGCTTCCTGAAACCCAAGCAGCACAAGGTCTAAGCTCTATTGTGGATGCCACCCCTAAACTTTGTGTCGTTTCCCCATCTCTGAAATGAGAGTAGCAGCAAATAAAGACAGTACCTGAACACTTCACTATCTTAATGCCATGAAACTCAGTAATTGAGCTACCAGGTTTAAGGAAGGGAAAATGAAAATTCCTGTAAAAGCCATTAAAAGGAAAGATATTTCCTGATTCTTCAACCACACCACAGCCTTTGCAGTTTACTGTCACATCCCAGTTATACCCTCTCCAGGACTGCCTCTGCCACATGCAAGAACCACACAGTTCCCCACATTACTCTAGTGAAATTTCAGTGATAGCACAAAATAGATGGGAAGCCAAAGGTTTTATTGAATGAAATATTATGGCATTGACTCATGACTCATTTTTGTACTCCAGTCCACAGAAACCTCTAAAGGCAGCTGCTTTCCCAACATATTCATCTTTTCACAGAATCCAATGCTTTTTGATGTCCCCTGCACATGCTGTCCTGCATGTCAAGAATATTCAGCCCTAGTTTCTCAATATAGTTTGCAAAATTCCATCTCTTTCTCTTTATAGCATACGTATGAAGAAGAAATGTATGAACAGAATTGACCTTGTAGTTATGTCTTGGATAGGATTCGACTTCCGAGCCCTGGATTCAGACACCCTGTGTAATAGCAAGCAGATGATCATGTTTCGAAGGTCATCAGAGTTAACAGACATCCTTCTATTATTACAGTGGTTTTTGAATGAGACTCTTAAGTGGGTTTTTTCCACTCAATATGAATTGTGTATTTACACTGTAAGCTCTGTGAAGCAGAGACTGACTCTCATTTAACTGTGCCTCTTGGCACAACTGGAATTTAAGTTACACTTAGCAATTATGCCCAGTCCTGTTGCACCACACTGACCTGGGGATCAGGAAGGGACCAAAAGGGGGACCAACATCTTCTGTACATTTCCTGCCTTGAGTTGTATAGCCGTATTCTTTTGTAACTGATTAAACAAATACCAGAGAAACAAGCTGCAAAATGAGGGACAGAAATTCAGTTCTTTAAGATCTTATTCCCGTTCTCAGGCCATTAGATCCAACAACTCCCTAAAAGAAATCTAGGCTTGACATTGCTGCTCAGAACTTCAGGAAAGACTTGCAAGTGGCCTGCAAGTTTTGACATAGACACAAGAATACAATCATCTTTGATTACTGTTGATTATAATGCTGATTCACTGCTCAAACCATAGTCCAGTCCTTGGAAGAAAACACTTTTTTGCCCCTGTATCTGCATCTTCCCTTGCTGCTCTTGCCAAAAAGCATGTGCACTATCCAAGGAGAATCAGCTCCAGTGCGCGTCACCACCACTAAGTTTATTTACGTTAAAGTAAATATGACTTTTCCTCCTTCCTCCCAATGTTTTCCTCCTGAATTTCCCCCATGTTCCCACTCTCTTTCCCCCAGTGGCTCCCATAAACACAGCTCCTAAAGTCCTGCCAGTAGGCATGAGGCTCAGCAAAGCATGGCCCACACAGCAAAGCCCCAGAATGACTCCTAGGCTTCATCCCACCATCCCTTGCCCCTGTGGCCCTAGCAAAGCTGGTGACATAACAGCTGGAACATCCTCCAAATCTTCACTAATTATCCCCACAGACTTCAATGTCCTCCAGAACCATTTGGAGGATCTTCCTAATTACTAGCCAGACAATGGAGAGCAGAGTCGGGTCCCTGGGATCCTCCAGCCTTCCAGTCCCAGCCATGCATGGTCCTATTTGGCCTCTGGGGCTGACTGCTCCATATGGAGACCTCCACCCCACACTCCCCCGCTTCCATCTCCATCCTGCTCCCTCCCTGCCCCCATCAACCACCACCCCCAGCATGTGGATTTTATGAATGAAACTTTCTGACAGTTATGGGGTTGGCAGAGGCCTATTCAGCAAGCTGGGGAATGTGTGAACATCAGGCTTCATTAGAGACTTCTCCCAGTCAGCTGATAGCTCATTAACTTAAAGTGGCCTCTTGTTTTAAAACCTCAGAGACCAGGAGGTGGGGTGTAGAGAAGGGGGGGGATGGTTCTCATTGTTCTTCTTGCCTCTCTCCCCCTCTGCCCCCTGTGAGATTAGGCGCCCTTGGAGGGGAGAGAGAGAGGCTAAAACAACTTTAATTAGTTATTTTCAAAGATTTTCTCCCCCTTTCTTCCTTTTTTTGTGTGTGTGGGGAGCAGGGGGGGTCTCTCAGCTGGGTTTTTCTGCATGGAGGAGCTCACGTCATTATGCTTAAATCCAGCTCCTCCGTCCTTTGTCTCCTGGCCAACAATAGAAAAGGGCTTGTAAAAAGCTCCTTCCAAAACTCCTGGAGACTGTCTGAAAGGGAAGATGGGGTGAAGACTCCTCTCTTTCCTCCCCTCGGGCACAAAAGTGACAGTCTGGTGCCTGTGCCAACAGCTTTCTTATGTTAGAAGCTAGTCCAGGGGTAAGTAGGGCAAACAGAGTGCTGATTCCTAAACTGCTGCTCTGTCAGATGAAAAGTGGAGCCCAGACTCACATCACAAAGTGTCTGGTAACTGTTCTCTGTGTGGATTTAAGGTCAGGCTGGAGCTCTGGACATCGAGGTCGGTCTTAGGACTTTATCCCAAGTCCTGACCCTCCTCTGTCCTTTAAAGAGATCGTAAAATAAGAGCAGCAATAGGACAAACCTTCCTTCATGACTCCACTTCAGAAGAACCTGAAATAAACAACTGAATTACCATTATTGTCACCCATAGGGCTGCCTGGGGAAATTGGCTGAGACCAGCACGTTTATTTCATATAGGCTAGATGGAGTTTAGCAGAACAGAAAAGGTGCCGTCCCTTCAGCTGTGGTATAAGGAGCATTAAAAAAAAAGAAAAAAGAAGAACACATTTGTACCTTGTTAGCACCAAAGCCAAAAGTTGCTACAGTGCCAACCTCCAGCTTCTCTTATAGCTCTTCTTTCAGTTTCACAAATAAACACTTATCTTCATAAATTCTCTCCAGGCCCTTCCTCAAAAGAGATGTGCCTCCAAACATGATATCAGTTAAGTTTCAGCGAATAGATGAGTTCATAAGTGAGGCAGAAAAATCAACCCCAAATTGTGATCTCATCAGGACATTTATACACTCTGTAAAACGCATTTACCGCCACCCTCTTTGCTTGTTTAAATTAGGAGTTCCCAAGCATTTGGGCTAATAGACTGATAGCTCTCAAACTTTATTCTTACATTCATGCACGAGCACAAGAACTGATGAGTTGCTGAACGTTGCAGTTGAAGGGGACATCAAGGAGTAGGTGCAGATTGTCTGCCATGGCTTCACAAATCGGATTCAAAACCAAGTTTGGACTCCAGGCTTTTCAGGGTAAAGATCTCTACTGCAGTTTTAGGCATTCAGTACCCAATTTGGTCAGCTTTCTTACATGAAACTTAACAATTTCCACAAGTCCTCAGAAACAAAGACCACCGCTCCCCTGCAAAAACAGGGCATGAACCTGTTGCCTTCCAAATCAATGGCATTCACCTATTACCTCTCTGAGGAAAGAGCGGGCAGGACTTTGCCCCCATATAGACACCTACAGGCCAAGCAGAGTGGTTTGGAGTAATTTGTGCTGTGATCCTGTCAGTTATTGTAAACAAAATAAGACTGGCTGGCTCACCTTTTTGTAGTCCCCCAAAGAGCTGGTGTCTCCAGTTGATGGCAAGAGACACCACGCTGCAGGACTTAAAGACTTTCCACTAAGACTATAAACCAGAGGTTCGTGCAACATTTTTGTTGCAAGATTTTACAAGACTGTTCTTTCTGGCAAGGGTTCTAAGGATGATGACTCCTTCCCTCTCTTGTATCCCCTCTCTTCTATTTTTCCTGTCCCAATCTGCTCCCAGGGTTTGTGGGGAGTTTTTTAAGTATCCAACATCTCATCCTAGAAGGGACTGTATTTTGAAAGTAGTAAACGTGATTCTTATGTACTAATCCGAGGCAGAATCATGTTCTATCATCAGTTGTCTAACGAGCCTGGCATCCTTGAATTAAATAAACTCTGCAAGTATTACTTTTTATTGTGCTTTCATTAAAGCAAAGAAGTTTCTTCCCTTGCTGACTGCAAGGATTTTAAAACATAGATTCATTTGTGTTGGTGGGATTTTCTAATTTTCTGCCCTCTGCATGAAAAAACATACTACATTTTGTGATGAGTCACATCAATTTTCACTGGCCATG
The DNA here is from genome assembly GCA_028565335.1 of Limnodromus scolopaceus. NCBI lineage: Eukaryota > Metazoa > Chordata > Aves > Charadriiformes > Scolopacidae > Limnodromus > Limnodromus scolopaceus. The sequence continues at coordinate 18,589,018 of JAOXNO010000002.1, read as the reverse complement.
AACTGGGAGGCCCAAATGTTTTCAGGCAAGGCCACTCCCCAGATTTTGTTCCATCACTGCCGAATTTAAAACAGCAAAGCTTTCAGCTCTTTGCTGCAGTTACTACCAGAAACAGCTGTACTCATCAAAACACTGGTTTTTTTCCCCCCAGGAAAGCTTAAGGATTACTCGCAGGACAGTTACTAGTAGAATGAAATCAAATTTATAATAAGAGGAAAGCAAAGATAATAGTACTATAAATGTAGACAGGAAGGAGAGCACTATAATAGCACATTTTGTTTATCCCTCAGTGATACAGAATCATACCAACAGCGCTACGGACCAAGTACAATGCATAAGCAGTTAAAAGATGAGCTAGAGATGTTTGAACATGAGCAGGTTTCGATCCTTTGGATCTAAACCCACGCAGCCTGCACAAAAAAGCCTAACAGAGACGAGAGCAGCTCATCAGCCCAGGCTGGGACTCAGTGACCAGCAAGGGACACTTTTTGCTGGGCAAGTCCACGTTAGACAGCACAGGGAAGAATGCGAGGAGGAGTCATTGTCTTCCTCGCTTTACATTTGGGTAATGAAAAGACAGATTGTGTCTTCTCACAATCAAAATGCACATTTGTAACAGAACCAGAAGCTACGTTGCCTGACTACCACCCCACAGATAGAAATTTAATTTAAAAGAACCCAAAATCTTGTAATACAGAAAATGGGACAAGGTAGAAAAAAGCCCGTTATTTAGACCAATGGATATATTGTCATTATTTCAACCCAGAAACTTTATCCACTCCGTATCTTTAGAGCATGACTGCAACAAAATACTGTTTCACTGAAAAACTGCGTTCATCACATCTTTTGGAATGTTTTCATGGCAAAATGGAAGCTGGGCAGAATCTGCAGAGAGATATGACAGCTCCTATGAAGCTAGCAGTTAAAAAAGGCTGAGCAAAAGATGGGCCAGAGCATACCAACCAGTGAGCAGCAGAAGTTGCATACATAGCGGTGGGATTCAAATAGGAATTGTCTGAAGACATACAGCTCTGACATTTTAAACTTCTTTCCCAGCATGAAAGGCTGCATCATGACATGATCCAAATTTAACCTCGATAGGCTCTACGCTGCCACAGCTGGGATGCTCCCAGTACCCAAGTAGCTAATGCAGGCTTTGCTGCATTGATTTATTTCTTGGCACCAGCCAGAAGCCCAAAGCACCTTCTACTTCTCAGTCTAATGCACAATTCCTGCCATATGGAGGCACAGGTTGTTATATTACTCTAGTCTCCAGAGACTTCAGCCAAGATGAGGACCATCTCCCTTGCTGGATGCACACATAGGAAGAGACACTTCTTACTCAAGAAGTTTGTGATATGAGTGGACTAAACAGGAAAAGTCTGGACGAACAAAGAGATGAAACGACTTGCTGAGGTCACAGGACAGGCCAATGTTATACCTAGGATGGGTTTAGTTGCCTGGTGCTTCTGCTTCTATATTAAGGTGCACACAAACTGGTCACTCCCTTGAAGATCTTTTTCCTAGTAATGGATCCACATGACAGGACGGTGTGGCACAACCATTTCTCCTCCATGATTGTTGCACAGACTCCAGGATCAGCACGGGATAACCACCGCAGCATCACAGGCTGTGTGTTACTGCTGTGCTTTGCCAGATAAGGCACTTAGGTACCGGTAGCTTCCTTAAGGTATGCTCAATAAAAAGACTCTAAAAATCTCCTACCGGTGTCTCCCAGGGCAATAGACTTCTCTTCATTATGGGCGCTTTATTTTTTTTGCCCCCAAGCACTTTTCCATTTCAAATCCCCAGTCACAGGATATGAAGAAGGGAAGGCAAACTTAACAGCTGAACCAAAATGAGTGTTCTTGTACGAGCTGTTAACTGCCCTGACACTTGCTAAAGCTACAAGAGTTTTACTTTAGTTCTCTCCTTTCACTGGGGCTCTGAAGGTGCCCCAGCAGGTACTGGTCTTAGGTTTGCAGATACTGTCCTGCTCATCTAACCAGAAAATTTGGGGCACTGAGTATCCCAGCAGCCTTTTCTCTTTTATACCAAGATGTAACACATTCTCTTCCTTTTTTCCCCTCCCCTCTCATGGTACCGACCAGCGTGAATCCTTCTATATCAGACAATGCAATGCACTCCTATTCCCTGAAGATGAGAAAGTGTGTCTTGCCCTAAAACAGACTGGAGGAGGAGGATACTCTGGTCAGTGGAGCATCTCCTGGCTGGTGGGAAGCAACATGCATTCTCTGTAGCCAGAACTACATGAGGATGAACTTTTGACTTCAACCCCTGCCAAGTCTGAAGAACTTGAAACTTCTTTGTCTTGTCTCCTTGTAAAACAATCCCTTTTTACTGTGATGTCTGTGTGAAGGTGGCAACTAAGGCTCAGCCTTCTGTCATGGCCCATATCTTTCCAGATTTAGCCTGACATCATCAAAGCTCATGCTGAACTGCCAACTTCTCTCCTTGTTTTCATCAATTTGATGCTTTTTTTCTAAACATATCCATATGTCACAACTCTGACGGCATGCCTTTCTTAGCTGTCTTTTCCTCCTCCGCTGTCACTATTTCATTTATGTATACAAAGATTCCTAGATCAAATGCAGATCACTCAACATCCTGACATTCTCAAGAGCTGGCTATGAACTCCGATAATCATGGAGAATTTCTCCTAAAACAAGTATCAAACAGAGTCTATTTTCTCTGCTCGGTGAGACCTCAGCCAGTGTAATCCTGACATGTGGAACCTCCACACGCTCAGCCTCTGGACAAATACTATGGCATAAGGAGACGGTGAGTCATCGCTGAGAGCTGCAGGTTTCTGCAGGTGTGCTCAACCGGGAGAGGAAGATGAAGTCATAGCTAAGAGAATGGTACGTTACCGAAAATGATGCTCAATTGCGATAGAAGGCAACAGTGAAGGATTACAAAACTCGGCATACTAGTAAAACGCAAAGCAATGATACATCCTCGCTGCCCGAAAAGTGCTTTAGGAGAGCTCAGAACATTTCAGAGGGCAGGACACCCCAACAGCACAGCCCTTCAAGAACAGAACTGGTAGCAACTGCGCAATCAATGTCCAGGCACTGTTGTTTAATGAAACACTCACCTGTATCCCCTCAGCTACCATCAAGGTAGAGTGGAATGGGTTTTTTTGCTAGCCCAGTTCCAGCAGGTTCTCACAACATTTGGTTAGTTATGAAATTCTACTAGGCAAGAGGAAAAAAATACAAGTAGTGAGTCTGTCACCAAAGACAGTGTAAGAAAAACAAAGGCTGCCGTGAGGGGGCACTGAAAGAAGGCACTAGCACTGCGCTGGGGAGAGGATCCTTGCAGAAATACCATTATGAGGGATCAGGAGGAAAAGGCCATCTACTTGGTGCCTGTTCCAAAGGATGCAGTGTCGTCAAGGAAGAAAGCAGAGAAGGAAAGAAAATAAATCAATATGAAGTTCTTTCAGGAATGCAATGAACACAGGGGGTGCCTCTGTTTGGCAGCCCCAGGACACTCACAGCCCTGGCTCGGATTGTGTGGATATGTTTTTGACTTGTCCCGGTCAGCAGATTAATGGCATTAACGAAGTTTCCATTAGCATCGGAGATTGGGGAGGAGGGTGAAGAGACAGAGGCGTCCAAGCGGAAAGCCACATGACTGCAGAATTGATAAGGCTAAAGATGAAACGGAGCTTCATTGGCAGGAGAGAGGCCAGGAAATGCCACTACAAATTAGCCCCAGGCCTCATTTCTTTTCCCTTCATTATCCAAACCCCTTCAGGAGAAGAATGGAGGAGGTTATGACCCTCTCCCAACACACACATACACAGATATTGAGTGAGTCTCTCTCAATGAACATAGACGTGGGTATATCCGTGTGCGTCTAAGGGTCTGTGTGTGTGGTATATTTGTGTCTAGGCAAATCTGTATTAATATATTATGTAAAAAAATATATATATCTGTATTTGCATCAACATATGTCTACATATCCGTGTACGTAAGGGTATGTGTTCTCATATCTACAGTCTTTGCAGCTAAACCATGTAATTTTTTTCATGTTCGTGAGCTTTTACTGAAAGCAATGCCATTGAAAGCAAAGAGCTGGCACAATTCAGGGAAAGTTCCAGCACCTGTATGCGTCCATGCTAACTTAAATGTGACTCACGGAGTTACTGGGCATATGTAATTTTTCCTGAAGACACATCCTTGTACCTACTTCTGAAGATCTGCGTAAAGGGCATTTTCCGTGAGCACCTACACTCTTCCACACGTATTATTTTTCCTTCTGCGTGCATATCCTCTCTGTGTGCTTCTATATTCTACCAATTACGTGGCTGCTTGTCTCTGTCCCAGCTGTGGCTCTTCTGTGCATGAGTGCCTTTTTCAGAAGTCTGCATACCTCAAATAGGTTCCGGTCTGCGTACGTGCTCCTGTGTGTCTTTCTCCTTGTGTACCTTTGAATATATGTGCATGGGAACACATGTGTCTGTATTTGTGAAGATTTTTCTGTAAATTACCTGTAAACTATTCTGTGTAAAACTGGGGACAAGTTTTGCTGCCTGTCCCTGCACATATCATTCTTAAGCATATATAAAAAAAATTCTATTTGTTCCTATTGAGTAGTTATTGCACCTGAAAACTAATGAATACAGGTAAATACAATAGTGAATACTGAGAAGTATTTGTCATAAGAAATACACAAATTCCATTATATGTAGTATATATATGTAGTATAAGAACTAGTTAAGGAGAAAGGAGCAGAGGATGAGATCTGTTTTAGCTAGTCATTCATATCCAGCAAATTTAGGGAGAGGAAGATTATTTCCTGCATAGATTAAAGAATAACATTTCTCCAAGTCTAATGACATCTACGTGTTGTTGGTAAGAAAGGTAAGTTCTCTTCAAAGAGACTGTTAGCCATAGGCTACTAACATGAGAGACAACCTCGCCTAGGGGTAAACAAGAAAACAACCTCCTTCTGCGTTCGGAAAACAAAAAGAGGAGAGGAAAAAAGCCGGGGAAGGATGTGTAAATGGAGCTTTGTGCAATGGTGCTCTGTTATGTGAGCTGTATGTGACAATAGCCCTGAAACCCTATGCGAGCAAACTCATAAAAGAGGTCACTGTCTCTTTAATTAAAGCTCCCTGGTTTGAGGTTAAAAACAAACCCAGTGTTTTATGACCAGGTGTGCGTGTGAAAGAGATGGGAACCCGATCCCCAGCCCAGTGGCACAGCAGCAGAGAGGAGATAAGGGAGGAAAGCTTTTTATTAAGGTGTCGCTTGAATGCTGCACCAGGCAAGGCAAACGCTAGAGAGGCAGGACACACAAGCCCCCGGGGACCAAGGCTGCAACAGGGCAGCACCAGGCAAGGGGAACATTGGAGAGGCAGGACAAGCCCCCAGGACCAAGCCTTCCAAACCATCAGGAGCAGGAGAGGGGGATCGAGGAGTATCAGCTGAAGAGGGAACAGGAGAAGCACCGAGAAGCTATGGGGAGAATAGCAATTGTTACCATCTCTAAGATGTACAGAGGCAAAGACGACAGTGATCGTGTGCTATCTCTCAGTTGGCAAGTAACAGGGGGGCAAGAGCAACTACAGAGTGTGTTGGTATGGCTTGAGAGGGGCAACCCTCATAAAGCCGTCTGCAGACAAGAGCCTCATGTTGTTTGTGGAAACAATAGGGACTAAACTGAACCTAGCATCTAATAAAATGCCAAACCAAGATAAGAAGCAGAGAGGTTGCACCCTCTTTCAGAGCCTTCCCTGTCAGTGAGGTATATATTGCTCAAGACATTCATGCCCGCGACACCATTACTGACAGCAAATCACACTTGGAAACTGGGGCTTCCATTTGCTCTATAATCTAATCTTTAGATCTCACTTCTAAAGGTACCTGTCACTATAATATTGAACTCTAATGAAGTGCCTGTATCCCACGGGTCCATTTGGTTACGGGTCCTTTCTCTAGAGAGCCTCCAGCTGTCAGTCCCTGTCCCTAAAACTTATCAACAAGAAAAACATCAGTCAGTTCTCTTTTACACTGGCACCAAGAGCTATGAATGCTCAACTTGAAACGGGAGATGATCCAGAACCAAGTCCCTGGGTTGAAGGCCACAGTCCCTCTTGGGTAGAAACATAGCACAAGTCCTATATACCGTTGCCTCTGGACGCTTGAAACCATGTGTTTTGGAACTCAGATTTTATGTCTCAACTTCAGGATTGCCATGATGAACCCACAAGTTGAAATGACACAGCTACGAGACCCTCAGCAGACACATTTGCTACAGTAATTACTAAAAGAAAGCTGAAATGTAACATGGAACAAAAAAACCTTGGGTACCTCCCACCTCATTACACAGCTACATAAATAACAGTAACAAAACATGTTCTTGAAGTGCTGTATTATGAAAAATTAAAGGCTAACTTGGTATTTTCTCTATTCAAATGCATGTGATTTTCTCTAAAATGGTTTTAATTTGTATTTTTCTTTAAGAAAACGTAGATAAAATTTTGGCACATACAATCAGAAGACAGTAGAAGGTCAGCACATCGTTTTCAGTGAAAACATCAGAGATCCATGGATGGGAAAAGCAAAATGAGAAATGCAGAAGAACAAAAAAGACAAGAGGAGAGTGCTGACTACAATCAGAGTGACATCTTATTGACACGTATCAGTCCTCTGCTGTGGATTTTAAGTTTATTTCCAGATGAGATTCAATATCCAAGCTATAGGCAGGGAAATTAAGGCACAGAGAGGACATTTAACTGCCACAGAATCTGGAACACGACCAATATCTCAGCCTTGTTCAAGAAAAAGAACAATTAATCACTCCAGCAAACTTCCAACAGCGCTTCCTCCAATTCTTGAGACCTTTCGCCACAGAAAGATGCCTCTTTTCAAAACATACCAGTTACTAGATTTTTTTCTGAATAACTGGGTGAAATCCTGCAGCCCGTGGAATGCAGCAGGCCACAGGATACAAGCTAATAGTCCTTCTGGACTTGAAGACTATGAAAATTGAAGATTAACTTAATCCCTGGTGTAAACCCACTGCAATCATTTGAATTTTGCCAGGAATGGGTTTAAACCAGTTACAGTAAACCGTTTGCTAATAGAAGACAGACAAGGCCCTGACCTACAATTCTGTAATTTTTATTCCCCCGTAACGCACACAATTCTCCCACATCATGTTTCCACAGTCATGACTGCCCATCTTCTTTTTACACCTGCTATTATGTCTGACTTCTCATTTCCAAAGCAATGGGGCAGATTCATCTGTGCTGTAACTCTCTTACCATCAGTAAAGTTAAGACTACAACTGAATTTACCCCTTCCCAGTTTCACAATCTGTCTTTATTCAGCAGTCTGTACGTAATACTCCAAGCCAACAAGTATTCTGTATACCAAACAGTTTAGAAATAAAAACACAGAAGATGTAGAACAAAGATTTGTTTGTCTAAGATGGAATGATTGAGCAAGCACTTAAAATGCAGGTTTACATTGACTGCAAATTTCTTTCAGAATTGTCTGTTTCAGCCTAGAAGAATTAATTTTCTGAAAATCCAAATCGTTCAGTTCGATGTTCTGAATATGAAATGTATACCTCTTTAAACTCAAATTTGTAATGCTTTCTTAACACTTAGTTCAATTATACTTTTTTTTAAAAAAAAAAAAACAAAACATGCTAAATGTAAACATTTCAGACCTAAGAAAAAAAGGCCCGTTTTAAACTTAAAGAATTTTCCTCCCACTTGCTCCATATCCTCCACTTTTTTTTGGTGCTACAGATGAGTTATTGGAAATATCCTACTGCAACATCCAGTAATCCGGCCGGTTTTGCTCAGGCTGAATTTTCTAAGCTTTGCTCACTCCTCCCCTGCTGCCCCAGACACGGAAGCAAAGCAAGTGGAGCCTGTGTTCCGAGGAGCACCAGTTAACAGGGGTAACCACCTCCATTTACTTTGCGCTTGTGTAAATAGTCACATAAAACGTGGGACTTGGGACATATGTTTCTAGCCTCCTGCTGAGCGGGAGCATTGCCAGCATCTGCTTCATGACTGACGCTGGGTCTCCTCAAACAAGATTTTAGTGGCAAGGGCAAGTTATTTCTTTGTTGGGTTTGGGGTGGGGTTTGGGTTTGGGTTGTTTTTTCACATGGTCCAGCTTTGCTTCTTCCCTCTTCCGCCTTCCCTCCCATATTTGAGGAAAATACAGTCTGCTGTCAGTACAACATATTAACTTATACATAATTTCTGTGCTTTTCTTATTTTAGAAGAAAAAAAAATACAGTTCGGTGGCACAGTTTTGAACACACTTTCAGTCAGACCTCACTGACCTCAGAGGAGCTATGCTGATTTACACCAACAGGTTATCAAACTCATTGAGAACCTTGGTACAAGCCTTAATTTTTTTCCCCCTACATTACTAAAGTGATTAAAACAGTAACACAGGTCGCAAGAGACCTACCTACAGAAGATGTGGCTTCCCCATACCTTCTTTGACAAGAACTATAGCTACTGCAATATTTTGACATGTCTTTCAGACTTAAAATATAGATACAGCATAATAAAACTATTTCAGAGAGCAACCGCTTTTGACAAACTACAGTAACTAAAACATTTGACGAAAAAATATTTTAAAATTTGTATGAAAAATTCCAGTTTTCATATTCAAAATTATTCCCAAGATTTTTTTAAAAAGCTCTTAATTTCCACTTGACAGTTTAAAATCATCAAAATCTTAAATTCTCTCCACAGACCCAAACCAATGCTTGAGGTTTTTTCTCACTGTAGTTCATGAAAAGCGCTCACAATTTTAATTTCTCATCCTTGCTCAGGAGGGAACAATTTCTCAGAATTTAGAGTTTTTCCATAGAACAAGAAAAGTGTTTCCCATCCAGTTTTACCATAATTTTGTTGTACTACTCCACAAATATCATTATTGTCTTTGTGCCTCGGTTCTTTACCTGCAGAACTGGAATAATAACACTGCCCTCACTGCCAAGGCCCTAAAACCCAGGGAAGTTTCTCGAGCTGTTTAGATATTATAGGCTTGGATGCACAGAACTGCTGTAAAATTGTCCCCAAAGTTACAGTTAGCCAATCTTTGTCATTTAGGGATTAAAAAAAGTACAGAAATTTACTAATTAAATCATAGGGACCCAATAGTATAACTGACTACAACTGAATTGGATACCTGACACTGACCGAAACTTCAAAAGCATCCTGACTACCAGAGTCACACAGTCTTAACTTTTTCTTTGTTCACTCTTAGCATTATCCTGAACTGGAGAGATCTTGCTTAGGTATTCTTTGCTTAAGGCTCCAAAAAGGCTCCAATACTCTACGTTCATATGGGTCATTCTAGACCCTCCCATGAAGTAAATAAAAGTAACAGTAACATTTAGAAAAATGCACATACGCACCTTTCTGAATCAGAAAGGGCTACAAACTGGTATAGTCTGGTGGAGGAGGAGGGAAAAGAAAGAGAGCAGGAACGGTGGTAAAAAAAAAAAAAAAAAAGGAAGAGAATGAAAAACAGGCTGAATTTGTGTCTCATATAAGAACAAAAAAGTTTAGGTGTCCTACAGAATACTCCAAATTAAGCAGAGGTCTTGGATAACTCCAGTTTGAGAATTACTTTCATGCAAAGATTCTCTCTCTTTTTATTGCCAACTCTGTTCACATCTGTGGGATAAGATGGTTGAAAATCTGTTTTCTAATAGTGCTTTCATATAGTTCACCAAACAATTTGTGGAAGTGCCAGGACAAAACAGCAGTGAAACATCCTTCTAACCGAGGAGGGAGAGATAATGAAAGGAAAAAGTATTAGAGAAGACCCTTGCAGATAAACAGCGATACACCTCTATGGATGTGTTTTGGCATTCTGCTATTTTTCCTACTCTCCAAGAGATTATGATAAGAGGAAAAGAAGGTAGAAATTGCATAAGAAACTAACCATTTCTTACATACAGTTCCATAGTAGTAAAGCTCTGCTGGCTGGGGCTACACACAAGGGAGATTCAGTGGAAAAACACCTCCAGGGAGCTCCACATACTCTGGAGAGGACAGCTAGAATGCAAGACTGGCTGCATTTACTCTGAGCAAGGGGTCCCTGCTGCAATGCCCCCCAGGCTCCCCATCCTCCTGTCAGCCAGCTCAGGGACCAGGCTGGTGTGTCCCACAGCTCCCTCCCTACTGGTGTGCCTACCTGCCTCCGCAGAGAAACGAGGGGGAACTGGTGTATGCTCAGGCATCCCCTCTCCCTTCCCGTATGGGACAAAGACACAAATGAGACACACTTGGACTCTGAAGCATTTCTGGGTTCTCCAGCTTGCATATATCCATAGCAACCAAAACTGAGGTGCAATAGAGTGGCTCATAGACATTTGTGGGAGAGGCCACAAAAGAAACCACCTTATTCTTAAATGGCTCACAAAAAAAAACCCAAACACCAAAATATCAGCACCACTTTGCTCCTAGAAAGGAAAGTGTCTGTTAACTTCAACCACTGACTATCAGTTCCAAACCCACCAAATTCCCCTCTTTGCTGTTTTTCCCCTACAAAATAAAATGAATATAGCCCCCACAGACTCTTCTTCTAAATACCTGATGCACCCTCCCTTTTTTCCACAAGCCTTTTACGCTAGAAAGGGGATTACAGAAGTTCCTCTCTGCATTTTATTCAAGAAAGTGAACTAAGATTAAAGTAAAGGCAGGGACAACACTAGGAAATGACAGGCATTCACCTACTCCATGATACAGCTACTACACACCAGATACCCTGAAAACTCTTCAGAGCTAAAGACCTGGAGAAGTCACTGTAGAGGTGATCCTGTACCGCTTCCCTGGAAGGGAAAGAATGGCTGATCCAATATTCCCTTTTACATCTCTCATTCCCCACTCCTTGCCTCATCCTACTTTTCCTCTCTTCTTTAAATTATTTCATTTCACAAACTCTGTACGAAACTGAGTGAGGCAACCACAAACAGGATTTAAAGGTAACGTTGCCTGAGATTTCAAGAGCCAGGCTTTCATTCCCAGTGTCTACCTGGGACTGGATTTTTGACAGTACTTGCACTTCGAAGAACAGAGTAGAGGCTCCCAGTCCTTACTCATCCTACTACAAGTCCTAACAAGCCAGGTCTCTTCGTAACCCAGTCCCCCTCTTCCTCTGTTCCTACTTCTTTCTTTTTCTGCTGAAAAAAACCAACCCTGGGTTTTGCTAGTTCCTCCCCACATCTTTCCTCTGCTTCTCTCTTTCCCCTCTCCCCCATTTCCATTCCAAAAGTTCTCAGTTAAAAGCATTGCCTGGAGCAAGATCACATCTCCAATAAGAGAGGCAACTTCATTATGGTTTAACATAAAAAGATCAGCTGATATCGATCCATAATTTGGACAAGTGCCACGCTATTGACAGGAAGACAAAATAAGTTAGAATGGCCATGTTTCAAAAATTCTGTATGTACACTCAATCACTGGAACAGAAATTGCAGCCGGGTATATAATAACACAGCCGTGTTCTCTATTTCCCCTGTAGATCAATGCTAATATGAGGACGGCCACAGAAGATGGATGTTGCCGACAGAAAACCTTGAAATTCCGGGTTAGGACTTGGGTGGCTTCATGGATAAAAGAGCGTGTGTGCAATGGCAGTGTAATTTAAATAGGAAAGACCAAACTCCTTCCTTAATACCTGAGAATGCTCTACTTCAAAGCAGTCACTTCTGCATTTAAATTCAAGTTAGGGAAAACAGAAACTGACCCGACATCCTGCCTTAGATAAGTACACAGGCTTCAGTTCACACCTAGGGGACCCCAGATGGATTAGATGTCTAACCCAGATGGGGTTAGACAACCAAAGGACAATACAACTTCACATACTCACAGATACACAGAAAAATACATATAAGCTTTCTATATCTTAGTGAACAGTCACTCCACTGCTAGAAGGCAATTTTTCCAGAAGGTAGGCGGTGGCAGGAGAGACAGAATATTTCTTTTTGTTACTTTTTTACTAAAAACCATTTTGCCAGGCTACTGAAGTGCCACAGAATCTCTAGCCCGTGCTGGCTACCTTTCACTAATAAGGGTTATGACGTAACAGGTGTTTGAACTGGTCAGCAAGGAGCAAATACAGGAACTTCAGAGCCAAAAATACAATCCTCTACCAGTTGAGCTAACTCAAACAGATATTTACTGTAACAGATATTTATTCTTTGTACAGACCAATTGGTACAGAGAACAAAACAGCCAGACAAGGCATCGTAGTTGCACTTTGCCAAGAGCAATTCTTTTGGGTACTTAACTCTGTTAAGGTCAAATTCCCCCCCCACACCTCTACTACAACAAGGTCGGATCCAATCACAGTTCACATTGGAGGGTTGCACAAGACCATGGGCCACCAAAGCAAAGCTAGTGTCCCCAGGAAGGTAGAACTCCAAAAAACTCAGCTGCAAGACACGTACCTCTACCATCCCTGCCTAAAGAACTCCCGTAGCTAATAGCAGCAAAGATCTTATTTTCTCTATAAGCCTGCTATTTGAGACCAACATAACTCACTTAGCAATGCATTGCACACTGTTCCTGATTATGTAGGAATACCAAGTAATTGAAGAGAAATAATACGCATCAATGACTAGGATTTTTACCAGGATTTATCCCTTCCTGTTTCCTCCAGATTGACATGTATTCAGCTTCAAGGCTGAGGACTACAAGCCACACAGTTAACTCAAGGCTCTGATGTTGCCCTGGTAAATCCTTCCATATAAATGGAGATATACATATATATTTATACATACACCTTTTTCTGCTTTCACTACCCCTATTCAGGAAGCTTCTTCAGTACTTTGAAGCAACACGTTCATGTTGCTAACATTACACCGTATGAAGACAGAGTATTTTTTAGAAGATGTATAGTCTGGGTCACTCACAGAAAGCACTCACTTTTGATTTGTTCAGTAAGGCAGACTCACTTCCCAGAAAAGACGTTGCCCCATCAAAACTTCACATTTCAGCCTTGATCTGAATCCAAACTCCACAACTAGCCTTTATCTTGACAACAAGCCAAACTTCTCTTCAGATACTCCTACGTTTGCTGAGCTGTACAAGCCCCATGCTGAGGTTTGTGACTCATGCCCATTATGAGTTTAGTCAGATTACAGACAGTTTTGATGTCTGGTTCTCAGTACAAGGCTGCAACGTTTAGGACGTGTATGGGAATGGCGAAGGAGGGGATTATTAACCACAATTCTATTGATCTCAGACTTTTATAGACCTACCTGCAGAGGGACTGTACCAGCAGAAACGCTGTAAGAGCCACAGGTCTTCAGATCATCCTTAAACTCCCATGAAATCCCATCCACTGAGCTATAACTGCCCTTTCACCCTGCTCTTCCTCCTTCCTCCTGAGCCCATCTGGCTATCAGGTCAGAAGTGAGGACACCTGTGCACAAAACCATTGAAGCCGGGGAGATTATTTGCTAACTCTGGAGGTTTCGTTCCCAGCTGAAAGCACCTGCTGTCGGCCCTGACTCACACCGGGGCTGAATCCACTACCGGATGGCCCCTGATTCACCTTTTCGCTGTTTGTTCTGGTAGCGTCATTGGAGGGGTATGCAGGGAGCAGGGCCTGTGCCCCCCCCAACCCCCCCCAGGACGGGGCTCTCCGGAGGGATGCTGCGGAGCTCCTACCGCGGCCTCGGAGCGGCATCTAGTGCCCAGCTGCGGCTCTGCCCTTCATCAGCATCCTCGGCACCTCCTCCGCCGTCCTCCCAAGGAACAGTCCACCCGCTGCCCAAAAACCAACGACTCGGGCTCGGACAACAAGCAAAATAACCGGGCTACCTCAGGGAAATGAGGTAGCCAAATTGAAGGAGCAGCTGCAGACACCGTGGCCGCGTATAGACTGGTTTTGTGCAACACGTTGTAATCAGAGACTGAAAAAAAAAACCAACCCCTTTGTTCCCCAATTATTTGGTTTTTTGCCATCTTCAAAAATGCTCCTAAGTAGCACACTTCTAAGTGTAGGATGACGCGCTTCTCTCTTAAGCTGCAGGATTAATTGGTTCCGTGGGAAGCAAATGAGGAGTGCAGTAAAATAAAAAAGGAGTAAACTTGTCCTTCTGGTTAACCAGACCATGCTGTATGAAGAGGATAATTTCTATACAGCCCAAAGTTCTGTTTTACAACATTCACCCTCCACTGTACACTAGTTACAGTTGGTTTTACTCATATTTAAACCTGACTGAAGTTACTTTTTCTTTGAAGGCCTGTTTTCAGATACTGCAACTTTTGTTCACTGCTGCTCAGAACAAATCTGTCTCCTAACCCGAATTTTCGAGACTCATTTTTCCTCTTTTTCAGTGTGCCAGTCAAATCTAAAAAGCAGAACCCTCCAAGAGCAGGGCATCAAAAAAAAGACATGGAACTGGATACACATCCAGGGAGCATTTTCCAGATACCAGAAATAACAGCCATCACAATCCAAAAGACACAAATTGCCTGGAGCTTTTGAGCAAACTCCTGAAGGCAGCATCTTTTTTCTTTTTTTATTACTATTTTTTTTATTACATGATTTACTCAAATATAATTTTATGGTGTGTAATTTAATCAGAAAGCTCTGCAGGCAGGTACATTATCCCAGCTGAGTGTGTTTCCTCTCTTCAGCCTGCCTGAGATGAAGTGGTTGGATACGTTAAAGAAAAGCTATATAATTATAGAAGTGTGTAGCTTTTTAACACGCTTTTCAGTAACAGATCTCCAAGTGTTTTAAGAAAAAAAGGTCAAATAATGTTTGTTGTACTTTGTCCAGCTGTGAAATGAGGATAATACCCAAAGACAGAGGGGGGGGAGGATCAGAACCCAAGTTTCCTGAGCTGTTTCCAGTACAGAAATAGCTAGGTTTTTCCCATTACGCCCAAACAAAAGAAATCCATCCGGACAAAAGAAATTAGAGATAGCAGTAAGACAGAGTGCTTAAATCATGTTCTGATCCTCTCCATATTTTAGTTCTGCCAACTGCAAAAAGTCAGGCATTTATTATGTAAATTCAGAGACATGTTCAAATATAGCTAGATATGTAGCATAATTTTCCAGTTCTTAAGATTCCTCTAAATTAGGGAAAGCCTTCACACTTGAATTCTGGCTGAGTTAGCTGCTACAAAAAATAGAAGACAAAAACGACTTTCGCATATGAATGCAACCGAAGAACAGATCCTGTCAATATTTTATCTATAATATGCATAACAAACTAATAAGCTTCCAGTAAATTAAATTTAAAACAGTTTGGCCTTGGCCTGGCAAACTGTCCGATATCTATGTTGGCGCATGGCTGAGAAGAAATGTTCTGGAGTCAGAAAGTTCTTGGGAGTAGGGGCTGCGTTGACAGGTAAAATGCAAGAAATCACAACAGTCTTGATGCTGCAGATGTCAGTTGCTTCAGAAGAACACGACATCCATTGGCAGCAGGCTGTGGTCCAAGGCTAGAAACAGTCCTGAGAAAGCTCTGTATCACACTTGCCAAAAAATAAAATAAAGTGTGTGTTGTCAGAGTCATACGCAATGACTAAGACCCAGCTTATTACTGAAGTCTAAGTAGCTACACCTACGAGCAGCTCCCAAAAGCTGTCCAATGTAGAGCACACAGCACTTACAAGATCTGCACCCAGGATACCATGTCTGAATGCTCCTAAAAAGCTCATCTGAGCTGTGGGATCATCTGACATTATCAGGTGGGGGGTTCTTTTTGTTATAACTACCACCAACTTTAGAATTTTTTTGTCACCGCCTTAAGTACATCACTATCCTATGTAACAGCATCAAGGGCCTTTTGCAGAACAAAAGCTTCCTCAGGGCTCTTCAGTATCATCTTCTTACTGCTGCTTTGCAGCTGGCCAAATTGAAGGAGCAGCTCCAGACACCCCGGCCACTTATAGACTAGCTTTGTGCAACATGTTGTAATCAGAGACTGAAAAAAACCTTTGCTCCCCAATTATTTGTTATTTCCCATCCTTCAAAAATGCTCCTAAGTAGCACACTTCTAACCGTAGGATGAGTCAGGGAACACAAATTCCTGATTCCTTTTCATGGCTCCGCCACAGATTCATACTGAGGCTTTTGGAAATACATGTCATCTTTCTGTGCTCCAACCTACTGTATATAAAATTATACAGCCTACTGTATATAAAATTTACAAATGTAAAGCACAGTGAGTTCCCTGACAGAAAAATGACAGACCGATTATTCATTTAGTTATTATTCATGTACTTTGCTGTTTATTTTTAGATAAATTGCTCATTTCTCTGTCACCAAAAAAAAGTTTTTATACCTGTGAACACTAGAAAGCTAAAAATGTCACAATACAGGAATGAAACAGATTCGTTTGTTGCAGACAATCTCTGAATTGTCTGTTATTTGACTGCAAGACCTTTGTAACTGTGACAAGATGTACATGTAGCAGTAAATAAGAGGAGGCGATGAGTGACAAAAAGAACAAAGGAAATATTCGTGTAGAACTTTCCTGTTACTGAGGGAGAGTAAAGACAAAAAGGCTCTAATAAATCTAATTGTAACTCTGAGATGCAGATTAATTTACCTGTAAGACTCTGAAATGGTAACATGAGTTTTCCCAGGAGCAACGGACAGAAACATCTTCTGGATTTCAAATTAAGCACATTTGTAATCAACTGCGAAAGAAATAGGAGAGCGTGGCAGTAGCATTTTCAGAGCTTAATGATATACGCTTTCAGTTGTCTGTCTTCTATACTACCCCCAGCAGAGGGCTCCAGGACCCCATTCTTGCTCGTTGTCCTGAAAAGCCGCAATCTTCCGAAATTCCTGCAAAATTAGAATTGAAGAGTTAGAATCGCCTTTGGTTGGAACAGAAAATCTGGAAGCAGTGTGCACTTTCCAAGGGGTGTACAGAAGTTGTTTAAATTTCTGTATGGCTCTGAGATTGGACACTCATTGCTGTTTAAAAACAAAAAAAAGGAGGGGAGGGACGACTTTCTTCTCAAAATACCCTTACTCTAAATTGCAAAAATGGGTCTCGGTAGAGGTCTGAAGATAAACCGCAATTAAAATGCAGTTTGGTTTAGTAAGAATAAAAGCAGTGGACAAAAATTAAAGCTATGCACTGATACTCTAGACTTAACAATAGGGAAAAAAATATTTTTAACCGTCTCAAGGACACATATGAACTTGTGATAGGATTAACTAACAAAAATGGGAAATAGAGCAAGAATATCAAGAAACGCATCCCAGTAATGAGCTCCTTTCTTTGGATTAAGGCCCATCACTGCAGCCTTTCAAAGCTAGAGTAGACAAAAACTGCAGGACACCCATTGTAGGGAACATGCCTGCATTAAGCAGGGGGCAAAACCAGGTGGAAAGGATACTTTTTTGTTCTCTAATTTCACTTAAAATATAAAAGAGAAGCATGTGTAACAGTTAAAATTAACTCACATACAAATATCATCCACCCACATATTAGAATGCCACAGAACAAACTTATTTCAAGTACGTTATACAACAACAAGGAGTTAATAATAAGCTGGAGAAGGAACAATTTTCCTCTGGCTTGATTCAACACACTTGCATTATTCATCCCGTTTGTGAAAGAATATGAATCCCATCAAATAATTAGATGGTGTGTTAACCTCCCTGGTTTGCAATAGCCTGTGACTGACGAGCAGAAGAATTGTTCTCTCCAAGAACAATTTCCTGCGCCGTCGCTCCCTTCCACCCAGACCCTGGGTGAAGGGTGTGTTTTGTGTGTTTGTATAGGGAATCCCTGTGGAGTTTTGTTGAGCTTTAGGTCAAAACCCTCTGAGTTTAACTTTAAATTGGGGAGCTATTCGATGCCATATTGGCGTATATATTACCAGTGCTACAATAGTGGTGATCTTCCATTAGTGTAAATACTGATAAATAAAAAAGGAACCGTCCTCTTACAGCATTTTGGATTAGAGAAGGTGGGAAGGTGAAACATCAAATTTCAATAAAACATGCTGAAAGAGAGAAGTCTAAGTATTTATATGGGAATTTTAGTGGCATTTTAACTTAGATTTTCTCAGACCTCTTATTTGAAGCCCAGTGTGGTTTTCTCCTCCCTTCATTACCCCAGGATAGATCACCTTGGTCATCAGCGAGATTGATGGTCAACTTCAAAGTATTTGTTGCAGAAAAAACAAACAAACAGAGGTCCTGTCTGTTGTTGTTCTGAAACACATGATTTACAAATAATAGGATTTGTAACTATTTACAGATTGTCTGAACTGATGGCATCGGAGAACTCACAACATTTCTCATGGCCCTCGAGGTTTCCAAGCAAGTGAGGGAAACCACAAAGCAGACCGAGGCAAAACAAATAAATCCTTAAATTCTGCTGACAAATAGTGCCACGAACCTCCTGTGGAAAAAGCTGATAGAACCTCATGTGCTCTCATAACATAAATTAGTTTAGGAAGTTCTGTTCTAGTTCAGTCAAGAATTGATGAGGGAAGTTAGGTCAGACAAGGGCCATTGTTTCTCTTAGCTTTAAAGACTGTTAATTTCTAGGGGCTTAACATGTGCTGCTTTATTTACTTCAAAAATTCCCCTTCCACTTCACTGTGATGTAATCCCATTTCCACCATCTCCCCGTCCCAGAAGCAGCTGCATTTTCGGCATGTCCTTTTTATAGCGAGGATCACACAAGTTGAAACGCATCCTAGAAATTGGAGGATTGTTGGGGATTTTTCAAACTATTTCCCAAACTACGGTAAAACCACAGATCAGAGGACAGATAATGCAGCATAGTTGATTAGTTTCAGTTAATGTATGGATAAATGCAGCAAAAAACCAGCCCAAAAGCAGAAGAATTCAAAGACAGGGGATACTCCTGCAATGAAGTATATGCATACAATGTCAAGGGAGGAATGTATACGCATTTAAAGGAAATAAACAATGTAAACAGACTCTGATCTTAATGACGCTGGAGTGAGTGTGGAGTGACGTTCCCTACCCAGCTGGCATTACTCTGGAGTTTTCCTGGTACCGCCAAAGGCAGAATCAGGCTCATTGGTTTGGTATTTAGCAACACATTACTGAGGAGCATGAGTCGGAGGGCAACTACGCCTTGCTGCTTTAGGATTTCTATGAAGGAGAAGCACCTGGCATGACAGAACCACTTCAGGAAGCACCCACTGTCGTTGTCAGGACCAAGTAAATCAGGGGGCAGCTCACCTGGCTGGGGACGGGGGCCGGAGCCAGTGAGGAGGGCAAAAGCCCCCATCCTGTCCCCCAGCGTGGCCTCCTCCAGCTTCTCTCAGAGCTCGAGGCCACCCTGAGGCACAGCCATCCTCCGCGTTGCCGGAATAAAGCAATAAGCAGCGGCTTCCCAAGTGTGGGATGGGGAGGCTTTTTGAAAAAGCACAAGAGGAAACAGCGGTGGGAGACTCTGCGTGCTAGCTCCCAACTTCAGCAAAGCCAATGGCTTGGGGAACATCCCTCAAATGGCGCTTCCACCCCACAAAAGCTTCGGCTATGGAGAGGCACTCCGAGGAGCAGGGTGGCCGTGCCCAAACACTTGAAAACACCTGAAAAAGTGCCGCCTTCCTTCAGGGAACACATCTCCCACGCTTGGCAGGAAGGGGAATGTCACTTGGCCGTTATCAGGATGGCCCCAAAGAGCGCGGCCGCCTCCCCGGGCCTCACAAAGGCGCTTCTCCGCCGCCTGGGCCTGGGCGCGCTGCGCGCCTCCACCCCCGTGCCCGCTTTTCTTCCCTCTCTGCCTTCCCCACCCGGCGCTGCCCTTCTTCCTCGCTCGCCTCGGGGCCCCGGCCCGGACACCGGCAGGGGCACACCGGCGCTTGCGTCCTCCGCCGCTCGGGATGGGGGGGTAGGGGGGGCTGGAGGCCGGGCGCGGCGCTGAAGAGAAGCCGCCGGGCGCCTCCTGCCCACAACCAAGATGGCGGCGCGGGGGAGCCGCTCTGCCCTCGCGCGCCCGCCTCCGTGACTGAGCCACCGCCGCACCGGGAGGGAGCGAGTCCGCGGCGGCGCGCGGGCCATCAGGTGACCCTCTGCCCCCGTCGGGGGAGCAGAGGGACCCCCCCTCCCCGGGGAGCGGCGGCGGCCTCCTCCGGGGCACCGTTGTGAGGAGCCAGCCTGCATTCCCCCCCACTTCCCCCCCCCTGCTGTAGCCGCCGCGGCGGTGGCGCTCCGGGGAGCGCGGGAGCCGGAGGAACCCGGGCGTTTGGCTCAGTCCCGGTGCCCGGCAGGTGCGGGGAGGGGGACGGGGGATCTGCTGTGTCGGGACTGGTACTGGTCCCAGTGCTGATGCTCGTGCTGTTACTGGTCCCAGTGCCGCGGCT
>JAOXNO010000002.1:18551249-18568142 GCA_028565335.1 Limnodromus scolopaceus | reverse complement strand
GGCTGGATGGGGCTTTGAGCAACCTGGTCTGGTGGGAGGTGTCCCTGCCCATGGCAGGGGGGTTGGAACTCGATCTTGAAGGTCCCTTCCAACCCAAACCATTCTATGATTCTAATATTACAGCTCAGGATCAATACCAGCTGCTTGCCCAAGGTGGGGCTTGGCAAAGAGCTGGCCATGGGACGTGCCACAAGGATGCCGAAGCAGCAGCAGGGAAACCCAGTGCTCGCTTTCTGGTCTGTTTCATCAAAGCCAGCAGAAACAAGCTCTACCTCACAGTGGCAGTGAGGCCACCAGTGCCTCTGGAGTACATCTGTGATGTTCAGAGATCAACTGCAGGCACTGCTACAGAAACTGTAAACGTTGAAAAACATCCCAACGTGGCAGTGAATTGGAGGCTGACAAGTACACTGTTCTCTCATCCCAGTTAGCCTTCCACATGGTACATTTTATTCCAAAGGATAAAGATGCACCGTTTGCATTGGGGAAAACAGTCACAAGTGACATCAAACATAAAGACACTGATATGCAGGGAATGTTTCTCTTGTGCTCCAGCTAATTCAGTTTTCCTTTCCCACGAAGGACTCCCTCGTTCATGGCTTGGGCTGAGCAGTCATAGGATGGACCCTCGACTCCTCTGCAGGTTCTGAAGTGACTCGTGAACACTGGCCGTGGGCTGAGGTCCGCGCACAGGCAGTACCCCTGCTCAGGTAAGGGCCCTGTGCCAGCAGAGCACCACCCAAGTGCAGCCCTCCAGCGTAGATCTGGGAGGGAGGGGAGAGTCTGGCCATTACTATCTTCTATTACTGTAATTTAATGGGACTAAGTTATTACCAAAAGCCTTTTTTTTAATGTTAGAGCATTAAGCAGTTAATTGTGTTAACGTGCACAGTGACCTCAGCCCTCTTTCCCATAGCACCCACACCATGAAAGTCCTTTCAGGGACTTCTTTAGCAAGCAAAACAAAAAATGAGAGCACTAAAATTACGTCTGTAAGGTGTTACTCAGCCTGGAAAGTTTTCTGTTAAGCCAACAAAGTTTCAGGAGGTAGTTCAGTGGAATACAGTCACAGCTCGCTCTCTGTCCTGCAGATGTGGCTTTGGAGAGATTTCCTCTGAGGCTGTATGTCGTAGGCTATGCTGAGAGCTCCTTATCCCCAAGCACAAGCACATGCACATGCAAAGCTGTGCGAGACGTGCTCTGTGCTTCCTCATATGAAATTTTCAGAGGGAGCAGAGTGAACCCTCCCTGTCCCATTACTGAAGAATAATTACTGAAACTTGAGCTGAAGGAACATTCTCAGGGTGGTTTAGTCAGTCCCTCAGCCAGATCAGATTTACCTAAACTTTCTCAAACCTGTTCTGAGAAACGTCTAAGGCGTTACAACACCCATCTCCTTCCACTTGCTGAAACCTCAGCTCATTGGTAGGCAAATTTATGATCTCATAAAAGTTGATATACATCCAAATGGCAGTTCCTCTTAGCTCAGAAACATTTTCCTAAATTGCTCTCCTCAAGTCTGTCTTGTTAATATAAAGTCCAAGGCACAATCAGTCATTCCCATCTCATCACATTGACCGTTTGAGAATGATTACTGAATTTTTGAGTTGAAAGAGCCTTCGGAAATGATCTGGCTGCATGCAAACATTTTGGATTTTAACCCTTTTTTCTTTTTTTTATGGAAAGCAGATTCATATGAATTGTACAAAAAGAAGCCAACTTTTCTGGAACATAGTATAAATAGATATTTCAGACACCACGAGGATAACAGTACTTGTAGCAGGATATTATTTCTGCAGCTATTTTACAAAAAAAAAAACACCATTGAAATTTGACATTAACATATTAGGAAGGAAAATGCAAAACAGTGCTCCAGTACCCCGGTGTTTAAAGACTCTCTGAAAAGTGACAGGGATTTTCAAGGGCTGAAGGTCTCATGTTCTGACAGTGCAAAACTGAGAGGCTCTAGCTGAGGGTAGAGTGATAGGAATACCATTCTTTGACCATATGTTTTAAAAAATAGATTCTGTGCAACATGTTAAGCAGAGCCCATGTTATAATGACAAGAAATACAGAAGGCCTTTCGTAGATAAGTTTGAATCAGCTGACAACTACTGAAGTGATCTTAAAATCCACACTGCAATTATGGTTGGAAGTTTAAAGTGAAGGCAATACCTTTTCAGTAAAATTGAGCTCTCAGGAGAGTGATTTCTCCTGCCTTTGGGTTTTAGATCATTCTGTGCATTATAAATCACTCCTCCACAAAACTGGGCACGTAGGATAAGACTTTCCAGTAAATCTGCCCCTTAAGTATTATTGCACTGGAAAAATGTTGCGTTTGAAGGCAGAGTACATGAGGTGGTTTGGTGTCCTGAGTTATCCTAAACTTGGCTGTGTGGGGAGGAACATGCAGGGACATCGGTTTGTTCCTTGAAGAATCTATTTTAAGATGTTTGTACAAAGGTTTTTAATCAGCTCCCCTTATTTCAAGAAAATACCCCCTGAGTCGGAAAGGAGGCTGGAGGACTGTCAGGACTTGTCTTCCACAAGCCTCATTCAGCCAAGACCATTGTGGGCTACGCGTTGCCTAGATGGTTTTGTAAGGATAGTCTCTTTACTGGGAAATAAAATCTTTCCTCTGTGGCGATAAATGATAAAATGCGAGTGCGTTTGTCTGTCTGCTGCCCCTCGTTTTATAGGAGCAAAGATGAGTTCTTCAGGTGAAAGGGTGATGTCTGACCTTTTAAGAAACACTTGATCACCCAGCTGCTTTCCATCCTTCAGCATAAGACTGTGCTGTTGTCATTTAAAGAGTTTCCTTTCTTCAAAGGCAGGCTGAAGGTGGCAGTTTGTCTACTCTGTATGTAGACCTTAAATCCAAGTGTGCTGGTGGATGGACTTGTCTGAGATGTCAAAGGTTTATACCATTTAACCATTTATACCCAATGGGTAAAACTTGTTCCCTTCTTTCCACCCAAGGAAATAGCTTTTCTTCAGATAGAGCAACAGGAAAAAACCTAAATATTTTCAAACACTTCACACCAGCATTTCTTGTGGCTCTCAGAGGTTGGGGAATGGACTCAACCCCAGTTAGTGGCTGGCCGTAGCTATGATACTCCTGTTGCTGAATTATCTTCTTCTATGTTTCTCTTGTCCCGGTGTGACACTTGCCTGCAAGTGCCTTTGATTAAGGAGATGAGTGACTTTGCCTGTACTATTGATCAGAATAAATTACCAGCAGCTAATTTATGGACCTCACAAAAGTGCCTTTGACATGGTGAATTGTGCTCTGTTGTTCAGGTAATTGGGTTGTCAGGAAATGTTATTGGTTACTATACAGTTATCTCTTATAGAATATTGGCCTCTTTCATAGAACTGGACAAAATCTTTTAGACATCCAGTTCTCAGGATGTCATGAAGACTGAGGAAGAAGGAAATAAGCATTCTTCTTGATCGTAGTGACCGTAGTGAGAACGTTTTGACTGCTCTGTGTTGATTTCCCATCCTTGATTTCTGTAAAAAAGAAAATTACTTCTCTTATGCCTGCAAGTTCAGGGGGCTTGGTTGCCAGCATTTGCAGATTCAGCTTAAAATGGAAAATGTGCTGCTTAGGGCAGTATTCTTGCCAACAGTGAGATTCAGAATCTTGTCATTGGCTTTTTGATGTCTGAGAAGAATAGAACAAAGCTCATGGTTTTTTTGCTGTGTGTGTTACAAAGATGACAAAGATAAACCTGGTTCTGTCACACCACTAGAGAACATAAAAAAATGCACAGAAACAAAAAATGGGCAGCGGGAAGGTGTTTTTATGCATGGTTGTTTTTACATCCACCTTCCACAAGTGCAGGCCATGACATCTGCAAAAGTGAGAAAAGCACAAGCAAAGGATCCTGATGAGGCAGAGAAATAAAAGCAGCTCAGGAGCTTTCTTTGGGTGTTTGTGTGAAAAGTTCCTACCTGAAAAAGTCTGGGCTGGTGTTTTCATCTAATGCTGTGACATGCAGCTCACTCTGGAAGCCTCATCTGGGGAAATGCCAAGCCTTTTTGATTCCCGTGGGAACATGGAAATTGTGTCTCAGCAACCCACACAACTGCTCCACAAGTTCTGTGTCCAACAGACCTGGTCAGGTCCTGGTGCGGCTGGAATGAAGGAGCTGTAGTGGTGGGAGCATGGTGACCTTTGGAAGCTCTCTGGCCAATGACCACATCAGTTTCTCTATATGTAGGGCTGGTTTCCTTCCTTGGGAGAACTCTGTGCTTGCACCAGGAGTTTCTCCACCCAGCAGCTTTGTAGACCCCAGGGGGAAGGAATGGTTAAGGAATGACTTCTCTCCACCCAGTTTGCTCCAGGCCCAGTACTGATAGCTGAAGGAGGGCTGTGGGTAGCCCCGCTCTGCTATTGCTTCTGTAGGAGCTCTGTGATTCTTAGAACTCCCCTGGGTTTTGGGTTATCAAGTGCCCCTTGTTGCAGCTGCATCAACTGCAGAATGGCTCATTTACCGAGCACAACAACGGGCTCCTGTTTGGGCAGGATTCCACTGGCCGTCCATGCCTGACCTGCAGACCTTTGATATTTTGGCTGGCAGACTAGTTGTCTGTGCCCTGCTTGGTATTTCCCTGTAAAATACGCTTTAGGTTGTCCTTTCTTTAGGAGGCATTACCCTTCCTCCCACTCATTCCTGAGTCCAAGCATCAACTGTGATTGCTCTTAGCTGGAAGGTCCACCCCTTTCTGCGCTGAGCGTGCAAACCCACTGCTTTCTCTGCGGACGGCACAGCATTCCAGCTCAGGAGGTGTCTCTG
The DNA here is from genome assembly GCA_028565335.1 of Limnodromus scolopaceus. Lineage (NCBI taxonomy): Eukaryota > Metazoa > Chordata > Aves > Charadriiformes > Scolopacidae > Limnodromus > Limnodromus scolopaceus. Next base: position 18,563,340 of record JAOXNO010000002.1, on the reverse strand, counting down.
AGGTCCTGCAGCTGGACACATCTGCATTTCCAGCTTTGCTTCCTGGAGGGGACAGTTTAAATGTTCAGTACAGCTCCACAGTGCCAGCATCAACAGGAGCAGGAGAGCCCCAAGATACTGGGTTGCTTTGGGCTGGTATTTCCAGTGGATCCTCATACTGCTGCTTTTTGGGGATATCTTTGCCCGCTTTTACCCAGGGATGATAAGACATTTTGGAGGAGTTTGTGAATTGTTCTGATGGGAAGAGCACACTTGCCTATACCCTGCCTACCTTTTAATCTTCTTGATATTTTTATCTACTTCTCGCCTTTGAAATTACTGGGAGTTTTCTTTTTCTTTTTTTAGAGTGAAAGGTTTAGAAAGACATGGAGCTTGAAAGAATCATTCGAGACACACTGACATGCTTCATCCAGTCCCACATCCCTGCAGCAGACCTCAGGTATGTTGAGATAGGAAGATCCAATAGCTTGAACTCTGCATTAATTGTTCCTCTACACATTATATTGAACTCTGTAGCTTTCCTGTACTTCATGTTGCTTTTTCTTAAGTCAGATCCAGGATGCAGGTAATTTGCACAGGCTCTGATGAGAATGCTTGAACAATTATCGTTTAGCACTGTAATCTAGCAATGTCATTTCTTTGACGACTGGGATGATTAATTTCCTGTCCAGTAATACACGTTAGAATATGTGATTCCCTTCATTCCACAGTGCTCCCAAAGGGCTTTCTGAGCGGCATATTGCTTTGTCAGGGCTCTCCCTATTTTGAACTCTGTCTGCCTGCAGAGATACAGCCACCTTGAGGCTGGAGCACAGCAGCTGGTGGCAGCATTGACACCAGTGTGGAGAGCAGCAAGCGGAGAACTCTGCATCCCATAGAAATTGCAACTTCACAGAATATGATGACCACCCCTGAAACACCAGTCAGCGTAGAAAAGTCAGTTTGAACACTTGGAATATTTTGGATAGCTCAGCTGAAGCACCTACAGGAGCGCAGCCTCTGGGCACACGCTGGGGCTTTCGTTCAGCGCTGCCCATGCAGTATTTTATCTGTAAATGCTTCCCACTTGACTACTGACCACCTGCTACCTGGCTTTACTGGTGGCATCTGCCCATAAGATACACTCCACATAGGTCTTTCTGCTGCTTTATTAGAAAGACATGAGGTTAGGGGGAATGGAGAGAAAGAGAGAGAAAAACCAGGCCTGTTGACCCTGCTGCCGTGTCCTGTGTTCTCTCTGTCTCCAGTGGGATGGATGATGTTTTCTTCTCTTATATCACGGGCGTCCTGGAAGAGCTGGGCTCACCAGAGTCCTCCGAGGAGACTTTTGACATGGACACCTTTGTGGAAATGATGGAGGCGTATATCCCTGGTTTTGCAGAAATCCACAGGTATGTGCATGTTGCTGCTTTGTATGTGCATGCCACATGCTAGCAGCCTGAACCCATGTCTTAGTACCAAACCCATGCTCTTATGATTAAGTCTTTGCCTGAATACACAAATGGTGATCCCAATATAGTTTGCAAGTACATCCTTGCCCATCTGAAATACCAGTTTGCTATTGGGCTTCCCATCAAGCCTTGTCTTTCTGTGGAGAGGTAGCCAAGTAGGATAGGCTACTGCTTTTATTCCTCATGCTAATTATACAGCTTCTGTCTCTTGCAGTGAGGATGTTTGTGAAATGATGTTCTCCCTCTCAGAAAGGCTCGGTGAAGCTCGTAACAAAGGTGAGTTACACATACAATTTCAGCACAAGAAGGTAAATTCTGTGCGTGTTTTCAGTCTTAGTGTTTGAAGCTGAGCAACGTCACAGGATAGAATACAGTCTTGTTTGCCACAGTTAGGATCTCATAAGGTAGCCTGAATTGACTGATGTTTTTTTTTTTTTCTAATATTCAGTCAGGTTTCTGATATCAACACATCAGAGGTTTGAGTCATATGGGATACTGTCCAAAACAGTTGATCAGATCTCCAAACACCTCTGCTGAGATCAAATCCATAGTAATAAGGAAGAAATAGCAGATACAGGGCTGCTTGTTGAAATTCTACTGTAGGTTAATTCTGAAAGTGGGGATTTCTGCCTGCCTCTGCCTAAGCGACACTGCTGCTGGGCACCCCATGTGTATCATCAAATAGAGAATCGAGCTGATTATGTGTGTCACTTCTAGACTTTAAGCATTCTCCAAGCTCACTTCCCATTTCACCCATGAACCCTGGCATGGATGCAAGATCATCAATGACGTGGTCTGGCCTGTGCTATGCAGGACTGCAGAAGACTGGACTATCCCAGTGGCCCTTCCTAACCTCAGCACTCACAGATCAGCTGGATTGCTCTAGTAATCAGCCCCAAAGGTGTGTCTGGATATTAAACCTTTCAGGACACACCAGTCTGGATTTTGCTTATCTAGTAACATCACTGCTGTCTTGCCAGAAGGCCACGTGGAGTAGAACAGTCTTGTCTTTTACTTGCTGCTTTCTTGAATTTAACAAAATCTGCTCTAGTCCCCTGCATCCTGCCTTTTCAGGATCCTGATAACAGCCAGAGTGTGGAAAGACAGCACTATCCCCGTTTTAAAGAGGAGGGAACAGAGGTGAAATGATTCTTCTTAAATTGACACAGAAGGAGCCTGTAAAGAGTAACCTGATGACAGGATGTGCTGGCTCACATACGGCCTGGGGACTACCGGAGTGCATTCCCAAATTTAAAAATCAAACCCACATCTTAGTTCAAAGTTAGAGCAAACACTAGGGAATTCTTAGAAATGGAACACAAATACTGTAAGTGTCTACAGCCAAAGCACTCGAGAGCCAAGAACTGACAGGTAGAATTGAATTTGCAAGCAGCCCACATCCAGTAAAGACTGGAAATGCAGTGCTTGGGCAGTGCAGTGTGTGTTTGTGCTGCCTTCCGGCAGGTCAGTGTGAGCAGAGCTGCAGCTCTCCCTGCCGAGGGCAGGAGGGACAGTAGTGCTTCCCAGTCTTGTCACTTAAGAAGGGATTTTGCTTTGGCACATGATGCACTAGCAATCCAATGCCAACAGAAAGCAGGGCTCTAGCCTTAGTGGGACTGTTCCTCAGGAGATATCACTGTGTCTTTAAGAAAAACCTGGCCAAAAGGCTGTGGAAAGCAGGAGTGAAGCACCCTCTGAAGACCTGACCGAGGGCCAGGAGCCTGGAGCTGGAGCATGCAACGGGGAAAGGCTGTTTACTCCAGCAGACGGAGCCGGGGCCCAGGTATGAGCACCACACAGAGGAGCAGGAGCACTGGGGACAGTCACCCAGCACTAGCCTACCAGCACCACCCGAGGGTATTTTCTGACTCTGGAAGGAGCTACAGCGTAGGGTGTGACACAGCATCGCTGGTGTGTCTGTGATCTTCTCCATTGTATGGCCTGAGAAAGACTGTGTCAATAAGTGGAAAAAGAGAATTACATGCTGACAGAAGAGTATGAACCATCGCTCTGTCTCATCCTTTCCAGTGGCTGGAAAGAATGAGGCAGAGCGATGGTTGAGGGAGCCTGTCGTGATGCCCTCAGAGATCCCACAGCAGAATCACAGGGATGCCTCTGCAGCATTAGCCAGGTTCCACCCCGCTTCACCCTGTTCCCCCCCTAGCCTCACTCCACAGTTTGAGCTGGATCACCATTTCTCTCTCCCCAGCTATCATGCTGTATCTGCACAGCAAGCAGTTGCATCTGGGTGTTGGTCCCGAAGACGCCGGTCCCTCCCTTGATGACCTTCTGTGCTGTGCAGTCATTGAGCTATATACAGCACTGAGTCACTGGCCCAGTGGTCCTGGTCCTGCAGCACCTGGCAGATGCCCCCCACCTCCTTCCCTCACACTCTGCTCGCTGTTTCTCCAGCACTGATCTCTTCCTGCTCCGCGGCACAATTATCCTGTGTCCAAATGCTGCTGCTGCTGCGCCGCCTTCTGATGCAGCCACAGGTCACTGTGCTTAACAGTCCCTTCCCTTTCTGATCAAAGCACATAGAACTTCACAAGGTGAGCAGTTCAAGCATTTGTGCCGCAGCAGCCAGAAAGCTCGCTCCTAAGGAGACACATAGCATGGCCACACAGATGAGCCAGCTCACAGCAGCCCTACTTTAAAGAACATTGAAATACAAGGGGAGGAGATTAGGAAGAGCGATGCTTTGGCCTTGCAAAGATACAATCCCCTGTTAGCTTCAGGAATGGGATTTAGTCACGCTTGTAACAAGAGAGAACCTTCAGCCAAGGGCAAGCTGAATTTCCTGACAACACAAAACCAGAGACGCCCTTTTAAATAGCCCTCTCCTTACTGTATCCGCAACTTACCTCTGCCTCTTGCTCCAACTAGGAAGGCAATGACTTGAAAGATGGGGTGGAGCTGCTCCTGGAGATGTTCCCAGCTTGTACCGTGAGCCAGGCAGAGAAGGCACTCGCCATGGCCTTGGGGAACTTGGAGGAGGCCGTGCAGTTAATTGTGGAGGAGAAGGTGGAAATTGGCCCAGCAGGTGCGAGTGTGAAGGTACTGTACTCTGAGCTGGGTGGCAGCGGGCCAAGGAGCAGGGCAGAGCTCAGGGACGCACATGGGCTGTCCCTTTTGAGCACAGGAACTTCCCACAGCAGAGCTGTGGCTCGCACCCCCCTTTCCCAGGGGGGCTGGAGTGCTGCACCTGAGCTAGCAGAGGGGGAGCTGTACACCCCATGTGTTATGCTACTCACAAACCCGCCTTGTCTCCTCCCAGGAGCTGGCCCGGCCTCGCAGAGCGCCCAACCACGAGGAACTAAAACAGGTTATCCTAGAGAAGTAAGTACCCTGCAGCAAAGAACCCTTTCTTCTGCTCCCAGTAAAGGAGGAGGGGGCAGTTTGGGGAAGGTCAGAATGACAATGTGGTCTGAAAAGAACTTGGGGTGTACAATGCTTAGAAAGGATGTCATGAAGCTGATTTGGGTATCGCTGAACACGTCTAAGCACAAATACAATCATCAGGTGGGAAAAAAACCACAGGTTTGGGTTTCTTTTAGAGCTTTGGCACAGAAACAGGTTACCTGCCCCAGCTGGGTGACAGCACTGGCTGTGTGTGAGGCTTCAGCCTCCTACAGATACAGTGCAAGTCCCGGTTAAAGGTTCAAGGCACAAACATCGTGCTGCAGCTCAGGTGACATGTAGAGCTACAGCAATTCATTCATACCTCCATCCTTGGAGACAGTCCAAACAGGGCTAAAGATATCTTTAAGAGACTGCTTGTACAGCAGCAGTGGGAAGATTAAATCTCAGTTGCTGAAGGTGTGAATTCAATGCATTTAAAGAAACCTCTCTGAAGTCCCCCTATGGACTTCTTGAGAATGAAAATGGCTTTAGATTGGTTTACCTCTTATTCATTTCCAAAAGCATTTAATTCTCAATAGAGCACGCAGTGTGGTTTCATCGATCCACTTTAAGATCTCAGCTTTCACGAGTATCCTTCTGCGGGCGTGCAGATTCCCTGTGTCTATCCATCCACATCTTTCCCACCACTTTACATCCTCCCCAGTGACAGGATAAACAGCCGGTGGGCTTGGGAAGATAAGGCAGAACAGCATCCAGGCAGAATTAGCAATCCCTGTCCTTGCCCATCTCCTGTGCAGGCTTGTTTCAGAATAATGTGCAAGGGAACAAAAAAAAAAAAAAGCACCAGCTGCCAGATACGTTTCTGGGAATTTTACTTTAATGACATTTTGGCAACATCCTGTACTTTAAACATCACTCAAGCACAGGTACGGAGAGCAGATCACCATAGCTGAAGATACACAGGAACGACTATATTAGCTACTGAGGGAGAAGTTATGGTCAGCTGTGCTGTCCCCCTGCTAAATCAGCACCAAAGTCTTGAGAGTAGTAACTCAGCAGTAGAGCAAGCAAGTGCTTGGGCCCTGACGTTTCAGTCACACAGGGAATGAGGTGATGCTTTTAGGAAGTTGCTTCCAGCACATACCTGTTTCGTAGTCAAGTAGTAGGTGGAGCGTGAAAAGAACACCATCTCTTCAGGGTAGAAGCAGCCAGCTTGGTCCTGCAGTCTCACCTCTGTCTCCTTTAGCTGCCGTTGCTCGGGCTGAGAAGGAGCAGAGCTGTCCCCATGGCAGAGCACGCCAGGCCTTGTCACCTCTCTCAGTTCTGCAGGGGCTTTCCACAGTCTCGACAGCCCAAGTTCTCAATACCCTTCGCGTACGGCCAAGGGTGCTACTCCAGGAGAATCCTGCTGGATTCTCACCACAAGGATAACATGCTTCTTGCCCGTTTGATCTGCAGGGGAATGTTAAGTGCTCCTAGCTGCCATCTAGGCAAGTAGGACATTTTGCACGGCCACAAGCCAGCCAGGGGAGAAGACATAGGCCGTGAATAACCCCAGCCTCTGGTGTTCACTAAATGCTTCTTGTGTTCCAGATACATGATGGTGGATAGCGCAGACGATCAGAAAACACATCGGCCGGCTCCACCCAAAGAGGTAAGAAGAGCAGTCCCAGCTCACCGGCACTTTGAATGTCCTTTGGTGACAAGGTTTAAAAATCAGGCTGCCAGTCCAAAAAGCAAAGGGACAGGCCAAAGGCAAGGACCATTCACAGACCCCCACCAGTCAGCAAAGAGGGAAGAGTAGCTTAAGGTGCTGCAGGGTCTGTCAGTTCGTACTATTCCTCATTAGCACGGCTCCTGCTCCTCCACCATCAGACAGCTTCCTTCCCAGTTCTGGCCAAGATTCCAGCCCACCTCAGTCTTCATGCACCCACACCCTCCAGAGCACAGCTCTACTGCTTCCTGGCCCCTCTCTTTCCCGAGCAGCATGGCTGTCCCTCCACTTGGTGTTAATGTCTTTCCAGGCTCCCAAGAAGTTGATCCGCTACATCGATAACCAGGTGGTGAGTACGAAGGGAGAGAGGTACAAAGATATCAAAAAGCCTGAGAGCGAGGAGATGAAGAGAACCTACATCAGCCTCAAACCAGCCAGGAAGTACAAGTTCCACTGACAACCAGGTCCTCCTGCTCTTCAACCTCCACCTCACGGGCCAGCCATGGCAGGATGGACACGTGGCACTAGGGATGAGGAGGACTCCTCCACCTGCCACTAACTGGAACTAACCTGGGAGCCAACACACCGCTTTCAGCTTCCTCAACTAACCCAGGTGACAAGGAGGAGCCTTCTCTCCTTGTGTAGCTGTCCCTCTGCCCCCAGGGGCACACCGCAGTGGCTCTTTGGGGCCTGGGCATTCTCTGCTATTCCTTGCATGGGACATTTTTAGATCTAAGATGTGGCTTGTGCTTTTGCAGCAAGCTTTTTACAAATCTGTGTGCACTGTTGCTTTAAATTGAGTGCCAGTGTTAATAAAGATGATGTGAGTTTGTGTGTAGTTCAGCCAGAGCATGCACATGCTTTTAAGGACGTCGCCTGCAATCCCTCCTGGGGACAAAGATAGGAGCTGGGTCATCCTGTCTTCCCCTAATTATTCTCTTCATCACATTCACCACAAGATGTGGCTGCTCTTTGGTTAACCACCTAGTGGATACAAGGGCTGAGGCTGAACTCCAGACCAAAACCAGGCTCTCCTTGCCAACGCGACCTGCAGCGCTCCACAAACTCCAGCTGACGGCATGGCCAGGGCTGCTGCCACTTGTCACCACTGTTGAGTGCCAAAGCTCCAGCCCCACGACAAGGAGCAGGACATAGTAGCAGGACACAGTAGCAGGCCTGGGTGCTACCGAAACGTTAAGTCAGAAGCTGGAAGAAACAAATGGCATCGACCAACTGCTTTTGGTGACGGCACAGCCAGTTGTGGCGTTTTCTGCCGGTAAAACTGCAGGTAGGAGCGAGTTTTGGGGGGACAGAGGGGAACAACTCCCACCTTGCGCCAGCCTAAACCAGCGCCCTATGCCTGGACAGACACACTGCCTATGCCAGGGACATGCCAGCCCTTTGGTTGCCAGGCTGGCCAGTGGCCACAGGCTGAAGCTGGCCTGGCTCTGCCCTCCTCCCGGAGCCCAGAGGGACCTGCCCTCTCCCAAGAGAAAGGCTGGAGGCTTTTCTCCTTTCTGCTCCAGCTGGCCTGGTTTGTTCCACAGCTCTGCTGGCATGTCCTGCACACCCACCCCAGGGGACAGTCCTCATGAAACACTCTCCTGCTCTCTGGACAAGCTGCCGCTTAGAGATTTAAAATACAACAAATAATAAATCCTATCTATTAGCTGGCCTGGCCAAGGCCTGTTCAGCACCGCTGGGTTCCTGCCAAGTCGCTCCCTCCGCACCACCGCGGAGGGAGTTACTTTCCCTGGAGGCACCAAAGAAACCCTCTCACGAACACCCAGTGGCTGCTACACAGCCCCAGAGGAAAGAGTGAGCCCCACTGGGGCCAGCCTGGCCAACAGGACCGACCTCTCCCCTCTGCACGTCCCCGCAGCAGCCGATTCCAGCATCCTCCCAGGATCCCAGCCTCACGTCAGTTCCCCCCCCGCCCCAGCCCCGTCCCTGGCAGCAGCAGTTCTAGATCTGGAGGTTGATGAAAGGAGCGAAGCCAACCACGTCCTGCAGGAGAACGAGAGCCCTCTGCAGTGGAGGCTCCACGTCCAGCTCCACCCCACGGTTTCGGAGGATGCTCAGGCTGGACTCGGCCACGTTGTGGCAATGCTTCACCTTCAGCGAGCGCAGCTTGGGACAATACTCGGCCAGGACCCTGCCAAGAAAGAGAGCACGTGCAGGTTGCAAGCCAGGGCTCCTGAGTCCACCACGCACCCTCTTCTCTGCTCCCAGCAGCCCAGCGCTCACGACTGTGCCACACACGCACCGCCCTTTAGGAACAACACCCTGATGGTCTGCAAAGACACTCAAGGGACACAGTGGGATGCCAGACCTACCCTCTGTGACGTGCTGGGGGATTCGCTGTTTGTAGCACGTGGTGCCTCTCCTGAAAGGCCTGCCAGTGGCTTCTCCCCGAGACTGAGCTCTCGTTGCTTTCAGCACGAGAAAATCTGACTTTTCCTCTCTGTTCCTCTTCCTCTCCCAACCCCAGACACCTGCCGTCCCCACCCCAGCTCCCCACGTCGCTCAGTACCTGATGGAATCATTCTTGACTCGCAGACACCCCGTGAGGTCCAGGTGCTCCAGCTCGGGGCAGCACTTGGCAATCTCCTCGACCGCCACGTCGCCCACGTTGGCGTTGACAGCCAGCGACAGGGACTTGAGCCTGCTGCACTTCTGCACCAGGTAGCAGATGGCCTCGTCCTTGAGCTGGCGACAGGCCGTCAGGTCCACAGCCTCCAGCGCCTTGCAGTGGTCGGCCAGGCTGCGCAGGGACAGGCTGTCCACCCACTCGCAGTGAGCCAGGGAGAGGCGGCGCAGGTTGGGACAGCTCAGGGAGATGGCCACCAGGGCATGGCGACTGAGCTGGGCACAGCCCTTCAGCTGGATGTGGTGGAGGTGGTGGTTCTGCCCGATGACCGGGAGCAGCTCCCTGTCCGTCAGCCAGTCGGAGCAGTTCTGGAGCGCCAGCTGCTGCAGTACCTCGTTGTCCTTCAGCAGGTTAACGAAAGCAGCTCTAGGGATGGCAGGTCCGATCTGCGTGGGGAACCCAGGAAGAATGAGGCATTCTCCGGGGTTTCAGATCAGCCTGATCCTCACCAGAGACTCTCTTTCCCCTCCTTGTGCCCACTGGGAGAGGTGACCAAAGCCACCCTCTTCTCATCCCAAGGCAAACCATGCCATCAGGCTTTCCACCCCTTATGCCAATGCTACTGCCACAAACTAGAAGATGCTCTGGCCTTGCTGTGCCCCATCATCACCCCTTTATTTATGTACTCCTGATGAGCTCCACACCTCTGCTCTCCAAAGACTCTTTGCTAGACCGCTCTGTGCCCTCACACAACAGCAGCTCCTCCTGTCTTTTCCAAGCCCCAGGCAGTCCCGAAGAGGGCCTGCACGAGCTTTTCCCCAAGACCAAGGCACAAAGTTATCTCTCATCAGACCCACCCTATTGCACAACCTCCGCGAGGACCGACAGGCCGTGCCACTCTGGAGCTGGCTTGTGTTTCTACCAGCTGGTGCCCCACAATGACTGAGGTGGAGCTTCCAGGCTCACTCCTCCCAAGGCCTCTTGCTACAGACAGTGGCGTTGCTGGGCCCTGAGTCACCGCCTCTCCTCCCTGAGCCCATCTGTCCAGTCTGACACCCAAGCTCCTCAGCAGAAACCAGCCTCCTTGCTGGGGGCTTCCTTCTCCCCACATAGTCAGATGCTCCCCTGTTATCTCCAGAGCGGTAGGACCTCTGTGTCTCCCCCAGCTTCAGAGCCATCCGATACCTGGCTTGAGTCAAAGCAGCGCATGTTGGCCAGGTAGAGCTGGATGAGAGACTGGAACGACTTGCTGACCCTCTGCAGGCTCAGGAGCTGCTGCAGTGGCAGATGACAGAGGATATGTGGAACCAAGATGTCTTCCCAGGGCAGGTCCAGGAGGCATCCCCTGGAGGGGGTCAGACTCATCATCAGACGCCAGGGAGCCGGGCTAGGGTGCAAGCCAGGCTAGATCACCTCACACCTACTGCCGGGTGCCTCTAGGAGGAACAGCCAGAAAGAAAGACTCAGCCACAGTCTCCCACAGGGTAATACCCCTTGGCTAGCCACCACGCGCTTGCCACCTGCGTCACCTCCTCCCATCACCTCCTCCCCAGCCTGGGATGATGCTCACTGCTCAGGCATCCCAGTCCACCCGCCTGCACTGCCCTGCAGGAGGGAGCTGGGGTGGAGCCTTCCACCAGCTCCTTGAGGAACCTTTGTCCCTCCGCGGGACAGCAAGTGACGGCTGCGGCACCGGTGACCGTGCCACCCGCACGGTGGCTGTGCCCAGCGTTCCCCTCTCAGCATCACCCCACCCAGCAGCTGGTCCCCTGCAGCCAGGACCCCACCGTGCGAGGGGGGAGCGGGAAGGCACCTGCCCCTTCCCCTGGGGGACAACAGGGCTCCCCCTCCCCACCCCAAAGAGAGCGCTCCCCCCGAGGAGCGGGGAAACGAGGCCGCAGCCCCGGCCGGTGAGGGGAAGGAGCAGTGGGGTCCCGGTGGCCCGGAGCCCCCCCGAGCCGCGGCTGGAGGCCCCGGTGACACTCAGCCCCAGCAGAACCGGCGCCTGGAGCGGAGCGGGGGAGGGACACGGACGGGACACCTCGCCTGTGGTCTTTCCCCCACACACCCAGCGTCTCCCCCGGGCCCGGTTACCGGGCTGCCCCACCGGGGCCTCCACAGAAACACCCCCCCTCCTACAGGACTCCGTGGCGAGACAGCAGCCCCAAGCCCTGGTGTCCCGCCACCAACCCCAGTCCCGGTGTCCCGGTCCGCCGCCACCAAACCTGGTCCCGGTGTCCCGGTCCCCCGCCACCAACCCCGGTCCCGGGGTCCCGGTCCCCCGCCACCAACCCCGGTCCCGGGGTCCTGGTCCTGGTCCGCCGCCACCAACCCGGGTCCCGGTCCCGGTCCCCCGCCACCAACCCGATCCCGGAACCCCGCTACCGGTCCCGGCCCGGTACCTGCCGCTCCGCCGGCCGCTCCATACCCCGCCCCCAACGCCGGCGTCCCGGTAAGACGTCACGCCGGCGGGCGGAAGTGCGCGTGTGCCCCCCCCGCCCCAGCCCCGCCCCCCTCGCCCGGCCCCGCAGCCTTACCTCGCCCCGGCGGCAGCGGGCGCCTTACCGGAGGACCGAGCGAGGAGGCGGGGCGGGAACCCCCGGGCAACGGCCAGCCCTCGGGGCGGCGGGGAGGGACTGCGGCGCCGCGGGCGGGCCAGCGGGACGGGCGGTCACAAGTCCCACCGGTGGCCCAGCGGCTCCCGCGGGCTGCTCCCACCCGGCGGCGCGGCGCTCACACACCGGCCCCGGTAGACCAGCTCCCCGTGCGCCCACCGCCCGTCCCAGTTCCCTAGTTTTCCCGATTTCCCTCAGCGCACATCAGATCCCCGGTGGGCGCCAGTCGTCCCGGTTCCCCCACGGCCCCCGTCCCCAGCGCACCACCGGTCGCTCCAGCCCCGGCGGCGGTTCCCCGGTTCCCCGGCGCACGCCCCTGCCCGCGGCGGGCGGCCCCGCGCATGCGCGCCGCGGCGGC
>JAOXNO010000002.1:18462396-18474150 GCA_028565335.1 Limnodromus scolopaceus | reverse complement strand
CCAACACGCCACCAGGAATTTCACAGCCCACACTTCTTACCAGAAGCAAGAGCATTCCCCCTGTTACAGCTCTGCTTTGCCCATGACGGAAACCATTCCTGCTTAGCCCCTTGACAGCCAACCTCCACTGCAGCCCCCTCCATGAGTTAGGGCAAATCCCTCCGTGCTCCCCAAAGCCAAGAGCATTGTGCTGGAAGATCCTGGTGTATGGAACCAGGGGGCTGGCAGCCGGGCATGGCACCCTGACAACTAAACTCCCCTCTTCCCAAAGCTCTGAGAGCCGTGACAGAAAAGGAGTGCCACACCAGAGCATTCATTTACAGGATGTATTTATTACACTGTAAAAAGTCCATTGGATTTGTAGCCATTTACTCTGTATGTACACCGGTTGTACTCCCACCCCAACCGTAGGTTCCTCTCGGTACAGTATACACTGGGTTGGAGTCACGTCCACACCCCCTCCCAGTCACCAGTGGGATTTCCAAGATTGGTATTAGTGAGAATTTAAGCCAACTAATCGAGAGAGGAGGAAGAACGGAGATGCAGGACCTGCCAGGCAGCCAGCTCTGCTCTGGGCACGAGGGGATGGAAGAGGGGGACATCCTTGCTGCAAGGCAGAAGCACAAGAGTGACTACCAGGGCCTCAGCTGTTCTAGGTGGAGGAGGAGGTGGGCTCCCAACAACTAGAAGATGCAAGAAGGGCCCAATCTCTGCAGAGCTTCCAAGAGAAAGCACAGCAGACTCGTGCCACAGATCCCCACCAGAAGAGGATTTTCTCCTAAGGAACAGGGCGGGACACCAAGAAGCCAATGTAGTGAGTGGTGGACAACACGGTGCTGCTGTGCACCCCAGGAGAGCGGCTCCCCAAGAGCTGTTTGAGAGGTGGCCACGGTGTTCTGCTCTCAGCTCACGGGGCTCCGCGTGTCCTTCTCATCTGCTCGATGAGGCAGAGCCTTCTGAATTTGCCCTCTCCAGCCAGAAAGCCTGATTAGACTTACAGGAGGAGTTGGGGGGAAAGCAGCGCTGCCCCTACCAGACTGCCCTGCTGCCCTCTCCCTGCCTGGCGTGGGGATTGCTCTGATCCACCTTGCGGAAGAAAAACATGTGGCTACAGCAGACAAGCAGCCCTACGTAGCAAGCTGGGAGCTGTGCTGTAAGCAATCCATGTTTCTACACAAAAAATTCTCAACTTGCTGAACCCAGGCACGCCCAGAGCCCAAACGAAGCAGTGCGACCAGAAGCACAGGCAGGAAAAGCTAGGGAATGGCTGGAGAATTGTCCAGGGAGTGGACTGAATAATCTGGGAGACAGTCCAGGACTGCAGCCCCTCTCTGGTGTGAGATCAAAGGGTGGGGTTTTTTTCCCCCCCTCTTCATCAGATGAACTGGTGGCAGCTTGGTCCCAGGCTGCTGGGTGCGGGCGTTGCCTGGCCCCTGAGATTGTGAAAGGCAGGAAGGAGAGCGGTCAGTGGAACTGGGGACCCCTCTGAGAAGACAGGGATTTCTAGGTGGTTGCCACAAGAAGGGAGCAGAATGTGATGTGCTCCAGGGGATACTGCGGCAGCAGCTCTTCTGCTCAGGTTGGCATCATCTTCTAAAACAAACATGCCCACTACCAGCTAACATTTGGCCAGCTTCCTCCACCCACAGAGCTTCCTTCAGCAGACGGTTCTCAGACACCCTCCAACTAATTGACTTCGGAGGTTGTCATGGGGTCAGTGGGCCGTGGAGTAGCTAAGAGGGGCACAGGAGAGGTGGCTTCAATTAGGGCCGGGTTGAGAATGATTGGCAGAGTCATGGGTGGCACCCCAACCTGCAGGGGTGAGGCGAGAGGCTGCAGGATGAGCGGCGGCTGCGCTGTCGTAGGAGGTATGTCCGTAACGGGGCTTGTCTTCGGTGGAGCTGATGCTGGGAAGGAGGGAGAGGTGGAGGTGCTGATGGTGGGTGAGGCAGGTGCAGCCACTCGCTCAGGCTCTGGAAAAAGGAAGAGACAAAATATATCCTTACACAGGCACTGACAAAGATGCAGATTTGCCCCTTCCACATATGAGGCATTGAGGAGGAGGTGCCCATCACGGGTATTCTGCCCCAACTTCTGCCCACCCCAATAACCTCAGTGAGAAGTCCACAACCTCTTCATTTGGAAGCACAACGGTAAACAATGGTAAACCCTGGTTTAGACCATGCTAAACCAAGGAAAAAGCAGATCCACACCACCGTGCTGGGAAGATGATTCCAGAAAGAAGAAAACAGGACTCACCATTGGCACCCAGTTCACAGGGCTTCTCCAAAGGAGCCAGGTGGGTGGCTGGTCTCACATCCCCCACAGGAGAAGGGGGCAGGGCAGACACTATCGATTTCTGATGCTGCTGCTCCGTTGGGATGCTGGGGACAGGATCTAGGAAAACAAAACGAGCAGTGAGCCCACACACCAGTTTGCTCGCTCCTCACTCCCACAGCCTCCTGCAACTATCATTCCATCAACATCCGAGCACGATGGCACCTGGGAACTTGACAAGATGCAAGCACTGGGTCCCCGCAAACTTTCTTAAGGTTTCTCAGCCCCTCATACCTTGGATGACTGTCTGTTTGAAGAGCTCATCCCGCAGCCTAGGTAAGAAACAGTCAATCCGTTCCCAGGTGATTTCCCAGAGATCCGAGTATCCCGTCCGTGAGTCAGCACTGTGGAATATCCCAGCTGTATCCATTACAAGCAGCATATTCTTCAGAGACTCAGGGATGGCCTCCAGCTGTAATCAGAGACACTCCTCAGGACACGGAGAACAGACATAGAGCAATAAACAAAAGCTCAGAGCAGCTGATGGGCTGCCATGGAAACAGGCCAAAGGGAGAGGCCATGGAACCAAATGGTTTGGGAAGGATTAAAAGGGTTAAAAAGAACCCAAACCAAACCCAAACCAAAACACCTTTCAAATTTAGAAGGTTAAAACCAATGAGTGGTTGTTCGAAGCACAGCAGCAGCATCACTTTCAGCACCTTACCAGTAAGTCACTGGAGCCAGCATGCATGTATTTGTCCATGAAGTCCAGGATTGTCAGCCACAGGGCAGCAAAGGTGGTCAGCGAGAGCAGCGGGGAGAGATGCTGTAGGAACACCTAGAACAAAAAAACCCACAACTGCTATCAACGAGTAGTGTCAGGGCTGCTGCTCTGACAGCTTGAGACAGCTTGACAAGCCAGTCTGCAAATCTGGAATTCCCCCTCCTTGTGGCAGACCAGGAGCATGCACAGGCCCAGCCTGAGGACACAAGAGGCCTCCACTCTTCTGAGCTGCGTATGTAGAGAAGTGAATCTTGTCTCCTTTGCATGAAGCCATCATCAGATGAAGATCTTCCAGCCCTTCAAGATTCTCTGCTTTAGGCCAGTGCTATCAGTTTACGACATCCATCATTTCACCACTAGAACAGACTGTCTTCAACTAGTATCAGGTGAAATACTTTTCTCTCCACCCATCCAGATCAGAAATGCTGAGAAGCTGATACAGCAAACATTTTGGTTTTCTTGAAGAACATGGTTTCCCCTGAGCTTTCAGACAGCAGGAGCTCACCTTGGAGAGTAGTGTTGAGGCTCTCATCCTAGTTTCTTCCATCCCACCAACATCAGCTGGGCTGATGTTCTCGAGTAGCTTGGTTAGCAGAGGGAACAGCACCTGATGGATCAGACACATCAGTATGTCAGAGCTGAGAAATGACTGATGAGATCTGCATAGACAGATTTACAGGAAGGAGATGGCTTTTCCAACTGGTGGCTTCTGGGCAGAGAACATGGGAGAAGCAATGGGAAGTGGAAGGGAGTAGATTAATTTCAATAATCCAAGAGGGTCTGTCAGAAGCCCAAGCAGAGAGGAACTTTTCACAGGATCAGAGCAGGGAATGCCTTGTCTGTTGTGGCGAACAAGCTGCTCAAGAAGACAGTGGTGAAGTAGGACATCATTCTGCACACAGCTTTGCTCTTGGTGACAATGCTGCCCTGCCTACGTGCCCAGCCCAGCCAGGAGGTTACCTTGTTGAAGCAGGACTCCCATTCCAGGGCATCCAGGGCCTGCAGGTCATGTACCAGGAGGGCCCGCTGCAGGTAAGTGAGTGCCTGCATCCGTACCTGGCGTCGGGCATCACAGCACAGCCAGGCAATACCTGCAAGAGAGGGATTCAGGGCAAAGCCCACAGGGAAAGTTTCACCTCCCTGCTTCCCTAGTCTAGGAGGAGAAGTCTAACAAACGTCAAACATTCTCTGGGGAAAAAGTAGAAAAAACTGAAAAGGATTATACTTGTTCTAGACCACAGACTGGGAATCTACTGTCAGGTCCAGAAGGAAGCTGGCAGCTAACTCATGTTTAAAGATACCTTTTGGGGTCTGATCTACACAGACCCTAAAAACAACCTCCACCTGCTTTCTGCACTTAATTCTTGGTCCCCCAACTTTCACAAATGCTGCTGTCATTTTGGAGGTGTCTCCGCTCAAGTCTCATCGCAAGGGGGATGGCTTTACCCTGTAGCAAAGGGCACCAGCAGTTGGACCACAGCGTTCGGGAATCTGCTTCGATTTTCCTCCCTCCTGTCTCTAGATGGCGTTGCTCCTCTGCCCAGGAGCTGTAGATGGTGGCCGCTCGTGTGTGCAAGGTGTGCATGAGGTCCAGGAGCTGCAAATCAAAGCATCACATTAAGCAACACACGGGACTTAAAATTTTTGAAGCAAGCCTGGTCTCTGCTCTTCCCCAAAGCAACGCTAAAAGGCTGGCAGCTACTCAAGCCTGGTTCCTGGATGTACATAACCACCTATAGCTATGGAGATGGTGTCAGGTCCTGCTGTCTGCACCCTCCCTAAGTGGCATCTTCAGCAATATTTATGTCAGTTCAGTAGCCACGTCCATCCCATCTTCGAGGAACAGCATCCCAATCCTGCCTGGAGAAAGAATGGAGCCTTTCCTGGCACAGAGCATTGACACTTCCCTGCCACAGGGAGAAACCCAGGACAGCTATGCTGTCCAGGCACAACTCTCTGCAACTTTTTTTTTTTTTTGCTTTTTAAACAAAAAAAAAATGCAGCAAGCACACGCAAAACTCCCCCAGAACAGCTCTGTATGGGCAAATGACAGCATTCTAGTCACTTTACTACTGAACTGAGGCCCAACAGCCTGGCAGCCAGCAGGCCTGTGCCTTCACACCTCTGAAGTACCAGCTGGAGGCAGAAATGGTTCCCTCATCCCAGTCCTCTGTACTTGTAATCCCAGCGCCTCAGCTCCCAGGGCTTTCCCTCTCCACAAGCTCAGGTGCTGTCAGACTCCCCACTAATCCTACATGAACCCCATACCTCCAAATGCCCTTGATCCACATCCATCTGACCTACTACAGTGACTCACAGCTCCAGACGCCACCATCCTTGCTTGTCAGAGGACTTTTCTCTCCTCTGCTATTCTGCTTTTGCTGGTTCAAATTGCAGTCTTCCTCTTTCACTGCCACCAAAGCCACCCTCTGTCACCCAGTGCCCACTAACCCAGGGTGCAGCACCCCCCTTCCTCTCCCCCACAAAGAATCCCAGCAGCTCCCTAGCAAGGCCCCGAGTATGGGAAAGGAGAGGAGGAAATCCTTGCTATACTTACGTCCTGACTAACCTGTAAAGACACAGTGTGGTAGCTGGCAGGGATGCTCTCATCCTCGTCCTCGTCACTGTGTGTGTGCGCCTGGTGCTGGCTCAAGACCCGTGATCGCCGCACGGAGCTCTCCTTTGGCTTTTTTTTTAACCGACTGGATTTGCTGTCATACCTGTGGCTCTTCCCCCTCTTCTCCTGGGACTTGTAACCTAGAAAGGCAGCAACATACCACATACACACTCCACCACAAAATTTTCTGCCTTTCCACACAGAAAGCAGCCACCTTTTGATATGGCCAGTGGAGAAATGACAAGAACCCACTTGAAGAGCACCCCTCAGGAACAGCCTTCAGCAGTCCTGAGTGGCAAGCTCTGACATGCTCTGGGTAGTCCTGCCTTGGCAGGGGAGTTGGACTAGATGATCTCTATGGTCCCTTCCAACTCCAAAAAATTCAGTGAAATTCAGTGATACTTCAGGTAGATACTGCTACCTCCAAATCAGATCCAGACCTCCCCTCCATCCCAGAGAGAAGAATAAGAATAAGGTCCCTGCTGCCAGCAGGAGCCAGGACATTTTTCTCACAGCAGATACATCTTCTGGGGGTTGGGGACTCATTCCCTGACAACATACTTCACGCTTCTTGCTGACCGGCCACCCCAAGCCCCATCCTGATAGTCAAACCAAGGGCCACCTTACCCCCATTCAAGCTCGCCTCCACAAAGATGCGGATGGTTTTGACACAGAGCTCAAAGTTCTCGGGTGTAACGTGGGCAGCATCTCGCACGATGAAGGACAGGGACTCTACGCACTTCATGAGAGACTTTGTGTCGTGCGGGCCCAAATCCAGCCCCACCGTCAGGCTGTACTGGTTGACGAGAGGAGATGGCCCCAGCCTGCTGAGCCCAGCCGTGGATCTGGAGGTGTCGATGTCATCTTTTCCCACCTGCAGGGCACAGCAAGAGGGTAGCAGGAGAGGGCAGCACGACAAGCAGCACCTCACGCACACGCTGAAAGGGCCTTTCTTCTGAAGCTTACAGGCAATGTTTCTGCAAGATCCATTTCCCTTTCTTCCTCATTTGCCTCCAAGCTTTCTCCTCTCCATCTCTTCCCCATCCTCCCTTTACACCGTCAGGTCCTCTTACTTCTCTTTACTACTGTCTTCTTCTTCCTCTCCCTAACACACCCTCCACCCACAACCATGCTAGGAGTGGTCTTCTTCAGGCACCAGGAACCCATTGGCTACTCACCACTAGCCAGCCACTGTTCACGACATCCACGTCTGTCACCGAGCGATGCATCTTGCCCGGCTTCCCGTGGTCTGTGTACACCTCCGAGTCCGAGGTGTAGCCACGGTCCAGGCTCGTGTCGCTTGGGTGGTAGGAGGAGGAGACCTCGCTGTCTGACTGAGCACCTTCAAGAGAAAAAGGCAGGGGTTTTAGATCAAAGCCACAACAAGAACTTGGAAGAAATAGCTGTGGATAAGGGAGAAGCAATGCAGATTAGTCAGATCAGCATCAGGTAGGAACCACCAGTGGGCCTTGGAAGAAACTGGTCCAGGCCTCTCCTTCTGTGTGAGGAAAAACAGATATGACAGAAGCTTGCCCAGGAGACAGCAAGAAACACAGATGTCTGACACTGTTTCTCCCCTGTGGGTATGTCTGGCTTCGCCTTTCAGAGGGAAGGGACTTTCCATCCTCTGCCATGTCACTTGCCAGCCTGACCGTGGATTTAAAAGGGCAGGAAGTTCAATGTTTTGACTCTAGGGGAAGAATCAGATATATCACACGCTTTAAGAACAACTGGAGGTGCTAGGTTCAGCCAAGACAACTCCAAAGGCACAACAAGAAATGACATGACTCATGGAGGGCCTCAGGGGTCACTCAGCTCCACACTAATACTGGTGAAGTCTCTCTAATGAACAGCAATCTACATTAGCATGTTCCACACGTGTCGGATCTACCTTCATAGAATCATAGAATGATCAGAGTTGGAAGGGACCTTAAAGTTCATTGAGTTCCAACCCCCCTGCCGTGGACAAGGACACCTCCCACTAGACCTTCCCTGACCTTTAGCATAACTTTGAATTTCCCACGTCCCAAGCACAGAAATCTTAGCAAGAGCCAAATTTAAGCTACTGATATAATGTTAATTAGAAGCCAAAATTCATTCTCTCCATCATTCAACATTATCTAGAAACTCACCAGCAGACAGACTTGCACCAAACATTTTCAGGAGATAAAGAGAACTGATGTCACAGTCAAGTAGTTTGCTCAATCAGCAGAGACAGAAGCAGTTTAAAAAAATATATGATGAGAGAAGACAGCCCAGCATTAGCCCAGAAGGCAAAGGCCACAGGGGTTTTGCAAAATCAGGTTTCTCCCATCTGTCTAACCCAAAGCATCAGGACCTAGCAAGGAAGTTCTAGAAAAGCAGAAGGGAAAACAAAGGCTTCTGGAGAAGTCTTTTCTTACTGTTTGCTTTAAAAGTCTGAAGCTGTCAGCCTCAAACATGCTGCCAGCTGGCTAAAGCCAAACAGGAACAGTCTGCTGAAAAGACTGTCTTTCTAACACAGTCAAGAGAAGAAGGAAATAGTGGGTTGGTCTTCTGGGAACGGTTCGGGCACCCTGAATACAAACGGGTTTGGAAATAGATTTTTTTAAGAACAACTCCCTTTATGGGATCCTTAAAAACGGGGACAGAAAGGAATCAGTCCCACAAAGGAAGCAAGTATGACAGGAACAACAGCTGAGTTTACATTACACACCCAGATGAGAGATTAAGGCTCCATTACCCAAGGCACCAGACCACAACCACCAGAAAATGCTCCTTGGTTAGAGCAAAGACCTTCTACAGCTGCTACAACTGATATCAGTTTTCCTCCCACTGCTCCCCCAGGGACTAGCACCTGGACTGCTGCTCGCTGAGTAGGAAGAGATGGCAGAGTAGAGACAGGGACAGAGCATGGGGTAGGAGCGAACAGCAGGTGCTGGTCTTTAATCTTGCTAATGTAGTTTAATATCAGCTTTGTTTTCTTGCAGTCCCCTTTGCTAATTGAAAAGCTTGAGGAAGCAGCTGCTTATCTGGCAGGCAGGCATCAGATTTCCCAGCAAAAGCTGGCCTGTCTTACCTGTGTCGTTATCTGCCCTTGCTGTAACCTGCAGGGCTGCAGGCGGCTTCACCCCAGACCCAATGCACTCCAGGAGGGTGAAAAGCGTGTACCAGTCATCCCCGGAGTGAATGTTGGCAGCGTTGGTCTTCAGGAGTTCGTGGAGGCCATAAGCAACCTCATGGCTAACTCTGGAGAGCACGTTTGGCTTCATCATGAGCAGGATACGTAATGAGAGGAGAACCTGGCCAGAGAAGGAGACAAGAATATCAGACCCTGTTATTTACACAGAATCACAGAATGATATGGGGTTGGAAGGGACCTCTGGAGATCATCTAGTCCAACCCCCCAGCCAGAGCAGGTCCACACGCCGTTCTCCATTTATTTAGAGCTGCTTTACAACTGATGTTTGTTGTTTCCTGCAGCACAGACAGGTTAAATGTGGGCTCATTCAACAGCAATTGGTATCCTGTGTTGACAGGTGTAGCCACAAAACCCCCAGTAACAGACTTTGAAAAAGCCCTTACCTGAGCACTGATTTCTTCCCGACGAAGGAGCCGAATTGCCAGTCTCAGCAGCCCCACCACTGCCCTCTCCACCAGGAAGCAGAACTCCATCGCATGGACACAGAGGTGATAGAGGTGGTCTCGGACAGTTTGCCAGACGCAGGTCACACGGTCCCTAGCCACAACAGGGAGGAGGGAAAGGGCAGGATGAACAGATTTGAGACATCCAGCTACCTCTCCCAGAACTCTAGAGAACCCAGTGTTTCTTCATCTCAATTAAAAACTCCAGCAGGGAGATAGAAGAACAGACACAGAGAAACAACGAAGCTGTCAATTTTCCTATTTACTTCATTACTTGCGAAGCGATCAGGTGGGAGAATTCTGCCTCCAGAGTTTAGCTGATGTTCTCCAAATCGCAGGATACAAGCAATAACTCACGGGCGAATCGCCTCTCTGCACATGCCAGGGTGGAATTGCTAAGCCCCAAAATTACAGCCACATGCTGCTTCAGCTGGCAAATCAAGCACATAAGGAACTCATTCCCCGGACCCAGGCAGCAGCTGCAGTAAAGCAGGGACATTTACACCGAATCTGCGTGTATTTCAAGGTCATACCTATTCTCTAGCACAATCCTCAGAAGCATCTCCAAGCAGAAGGCAGCATCCTCTTCATCATACGTCTCCTCATCAGGAGTCACAGAGATTAGAGCCTAGAAAAGCGAGGAAATGTTTGTGAATCACAAGTCCCCAAAACCGGGGGACAAACAAGTGAGGACCAACAGAATGCTCTGAGTCTGGGCAAAACTGCACTCCACTGTCTGGTGAGGTCATGCATAGTCCATCCAAAATGCATCGGATAAAGGTCAAGCTAAATATATAGAAAATTACTTTTTTTGGTTTTTTATTATGCAAGATGCATTATGAACTTAAAAGATGTTAAATTCTGACACAGTCTCTCAAACAAGGAATGTGAAGCACAGAAAAGGCAGATATAATTAGGAATGACTACAAGTACTGGAACTATTCCTCTCAAGCCATCAGCTTGCATAGGAAGGGAGAATTCCTGACATAGAAGTAAGAGCAAAATGTTCCTCCAGAACCAAGATGACACACAAAATCTGTGTCACCACTTGTCCACATGGGCCAGCAACATAGTGGTCCTTTGTGTGATCCAAACAGCAAGCTCTGCTTTAGCTGTTTTAAGTATTAGTCTTTGGGGTTTACTTACTCAGCTTTATTTTGAAACTCAGTACCTATTCTTCTGAACCTCTACAGCAAGCCTTAATAAGTAAACCTTCCCTCAATATGTGCCCTATTGATGAGGCCAGTGAATTGCAATTACAGCAGCCTGAAGGGAAAGGCCCTCGCACTTTAAGGAGCCATGGAACGAAGCAACACACCACACTGTATCCCTGCAAGGGTTGCACGATTTGCTTTTGGAAATGGTGAGCAGCAGCCAGATTCGTTTCACACCCTGGAGTGGTCTCAAACTCATACGAGCCTGAGAAGCCACTACCAGAACCAGGTAACTACGTACCCTGGGGAGATGAGCTTCTCTAGGACAGTGAGTCCAGCCTTATTAAGTCTCCCACAGCAGTCAAAGTTTTCTGTACATTTCTTGCCTCTAAAGCAGCCTTTTAGAATGTTCTCATTAGGCACAAAGCACACCAGAAAAGATGAAAAAGCATAACCTTAAGGTTCTATGCAGAGCTACACGTATTTTCAAATGCTTTCCATGAGCTCCTCAAGGCTTTTAGAATGCATTCCACAATTTAATGTCTTACTCCACTACTAAAGTAATTGTGGCTGCCAGCACAGAAATTACACGTAATGGCTGAACTAATGACTGGTTTCATATACCAAATAGGTCCAAGACCTCCTCTGGGGACAGAGGAACTAGGCGAGTACACAGCACACATCCATGATCACGCACAGCATACTTATTCCATCACCAGTCCAATCCCTTGCCTGATATCTCTCTCACCTTCATGAGCTCCTGGAGGGATTCAAGTTGGAGGAATTTGCTTTCTGTGATCAACTTCTCAGGATCACATTGCTGCAAAAGACAGAAAAGAGGATCGTGCATCTGGGGGATGGGGAAGGCATACAAACAGATCCTCCAAAACCACAGCTTGTTCCCAGGAAAGATACAGATAGTGGCTTTACCTGGAGGAAAACCTCTGCCAGTTAGTTCATTCCTTTAACACCAATTACCTCCTACAGACCTGACCTGTGCTGGACAGATTTTAACAGATAACTCCTCTGTCCACACGCTGCTGAAACCCCAGGTTCATCTTTTGTTGGCACCACACACCTTAACACTGTCTTGGAAAAGATTATTCATTTGATAATTTATTTATTTGCCTTCAATTACAGGACTGTGATGCCAAGGGCAGGTTCCAGCCTCCGGTGGAAAATGGTTCCTATTTTCATGTATTACTACATTTGTGCCGAACAGCACATGAGACCCTTTGTAGACATAAATGTAGATATGTTCCTCTGTAGGTTCTTACAATTCCCCAGTCCTCTGGAAC
>JAOXNO010000002.1:18420971-18460124 GCA_028565335.1 Limnodromus scolopaceus | reverse complement strand
CTGGCCTTGAACCCCTCCAGGGATGGGGCAGCCACAGCTTCTCTGGGCAACCTGTTCCAGTGTCTCACCACCCTCACGGGAAAGAATTTCTTCCTGATATCTAATCTAAATCTCCCCTCTTTCAGTTTGAAGCCACTACCCCTCATCCGATCGCTACACTCCTTGATCAAGAGTCCCTCCCCATCTCTCCTGTAGCTCCCTTTAGGTACTGGAAGGCTGCTATAAGGTCTCCCCGGAGCATTCTCTTCTCCAGGCTGAACAACCCCAGGTCTCTCAGCCTCTCCTCATAGAAGAGGTGCTCCATTTCTTCTTAAATCTCTTCATCTCTGTCCGTGTTCCTTTCCATTCCTCTTCTTTCAACCAAATTGACAGTACATAGCAATTGCGGTGCTTGGAGAGGATGCTTCATCACCAGGATGATCTGCTCTGGGAATCCACTAGCAGTTAAGTGACACTTTGATGTTCTTCCCTTGCTTTCTAACGGCTGCTTTTTGTTTCGTCTCCTCAGGCCCTGAAGACAGTCCCTCCTTCTCCCCTTCCACCAGACTGTCTCTCAAATATTTGTTCAGTTGTCATATTCCACTACTGTCTCCAAGCCTTACAGGAATTTAGGACAGCAGAAAGTAATTGGTGTACTTGGAATCTGGCCAAAGATAAGAACTCACAGCCTTCTCCAAATCCAGAAGTCCCTGATTCTACGTCATCACCAAAAAGACATGCTTGCTTAATTTACACAGACCTCAGACTGCTCCAGATTCCAGTCTCACAACTAGATGGGATGCAGCTGGCAATAGCTGGTGCCTCTGAGGGCTTAGTCTAGTTGCTTCTACTGCGTAAATCTATGTCAAACAGTTGTTTCATGGCAGACATTCCTCTGCTTGTGTTATCTATTGGTAGCCTTGAGGTCTGGTACGCCTGGAGAGGATCATCTTTACTGTTGTGGAGCTGTGGAGGAAGAGGGAATCTAAAGCCACACCTCCACTTGGGGTTTGTCTTTTAACAGTCAACCTGGTTGACTATTGTCACTCCTACCAATGCCAGAATCCAAGTGATACAAAACATCCAGTCCAAACAATTCCGTTTCCCCTGCAGCCCAATTCCATTCACTGGATTAATCTGCAGGACTCGTTTCCTTTCTGCTATCCCTCCAAGAGTTTTAAAAAAACAAATCAACCATGTTGGTTTTTTTACTCCCATGCTTTCGGTCTTGAATGAACTCATTTCCGTTTTTAGTATGTGCGGCAATTCTATTTTGCTCCCTGTGGGTCTTGCACTGGTTCTCGGAGCAAAGCTGTGAGATTCTTTGTGAGTTCTGACCCTTTAAAGGAGTTGCTGATGTGTTCTCCTTAGCACAAAGCATGGTCTACCCAACACTATCAAACACCTTGGCGAAAAACAGGGTGATGCTGTAACACACAGATTTGGGCAAAAAAAGCTTATGCCAACCACTGTTGGTGGTGGTCAACCAACTTGACTTTATTCTCACAGTACAACACATGGAAACAGTCTCTAGGGCTTGCCAAAAGCAGACTCAACAGTCAATCTTATTACCAGACTCCAGACACCAACCAATAATTAATTTGTTTTTCTAACCCCTTTACGGTGGGTGGATACACAGCCCCTCACGCTCACAAAAGAGTCCCTCTTGGCACCACATAAGCCCTACAAACTAACTATTCAATAGCTGAAATGCATAAACTTGTTTGGGATCGTGGATGATGACTGTCTTGATCACAAGGAGATCTAAGTCTCCTCAGATCAAGCAGACGAAACAAACCCTTCTACATCACCGCATTCAAGTAGGTGAAATAAACCCTTCTACATCATGGCATCCATTCTGCTCCGCAAAAAACAGCCACTTGTGAGTGAGCAGAAGGAAATCTGCATATTCAAACCTGTCCTGTGGAAGTTCTACTTCACTCCTCGCTTTTCATTGCCTCCTCCAGAAAACTCTGGGCAGAGGCTGATAGGTATCTACAGATACTGTGATAACAAAAATAAGCAAATATTACTGCTTAACAGAGGAAGCGAGCTCTGACACACTAAAAGCCATGCTTCTTTCCCCCCCCCTTGCAAACTCACCTCGCTGCTGAGGGCTGTAAACTTGCAGAGAGAAATGATGAGATTGTCAAACACGTCACTAAGGCCATAGTGAGCAGAAATCATTGCACATTTCCTGGGGAAAGAAGAAAACAGAAAATAATGTATTAAGTCAGCAACAGACAAGTGCAAATCAGACAGGACAGCAAATCAGAGAGCCTCTCTGTTGACATTTTAGACCTTCATCTCCACCTCCTCATCACGAATGCTGATGTATAGAAGTCTACTATTATTCCTCAAATAATCTCAATCCTCATCCATAGATCCTGGTATTTGCTTGTGCTGATGCAAGGATCGCTTTCAAGAAGTGAGTCTAAACATACCGACCATTTGCACCCGAGCCAATAAACCTAATCCCCTGTCTTGACTTCAGAGAGTTGCAGAGATTGGTGGTAGCGTTGAAGGTCCAGTTTCCAAGAGACCATGGTTAGAGTGGTATATTAACGGAGCTTTAAAACTATGCTTAAGGCATATTTTGGTCTGAATTTCAGCAAGACCAAAGATCATTCCAATACAGTTTTCAGAGATAGCAAGTATTTTGAATACTGGCCACCTAGGAAAGAAAAAAAAAGGAAAAAAAATAACTCCCATCACATTCAGCCACAGCTACAGCCTCATACACGTCAGAGGTTTTGTTCATATACAGGGAATTTGCCAGCATCACCGTGCAAGTTAAGGGTGACTTCTTCCACTCACTTCTAAGCAGCGCAGCTACGTCAGCAGGTGTTTTAAACGTAACCAGGTTAAAATTACATATCCCAGGCACTTTGATTTATTACAACACAGCAGTCAAGCCCAACCCTGAGCAGCAACAAAGAGAGGTCAAGACGGGATGCATCAATGCAAACGACAGAACAAAACTAGAGGACTGTAGGCCACAATAAAATGCTCTTCAATTGCTAGGAAAAGTTACAGTTGATATTCACTGTGATGTCTCTGGCAGGTAAAGAGGAGACAATGGCCACACTTCAACTCTCCTGGGTCTTCATGAATGCAAGAGTTACCTGAAACCAGAGATAGCCTTCTGGATGATTGTTTCTTCTAAGCTCTTGTCAAAAACATAAGAAAGTGCTGCAATGGTTGGCCCCCACGTCATGGTGAAGAGATCATGGTCATAGCTTCCAGGAGGCACATGGAGAAATATTCCCTCATCAGTGGCACCACGATGTAGCAGGACATTCCAGATATAGTTTTCCTTCACCAGGCCCGTCTGTTCTTCTGGCATCACTATCTCATCATTTCTACAAGGGAGGAAAGCAGAAAGGTTGAATTTTTCATTCTGAGCCAAACCTAACATTTACACAGTGCCTTTCATTACATGGTCCCAAAGCTAAGCAATACCTAACTCTGGAGTGATTTTTGCCAGCTCCTGAAACACTCTATTTTCCTAGGCCTGCCTGCTTCCCCCCCCATCTTTGCTATTCTGGATATAAATCTGGCAGCTCTCAGCAGCACCCAGCAGCAACCGTGTAAAGGAAGTATTGAAGAAGCAGCTACTAGAAGTGCAAAACACAACATATACTGCAGTTACATGATGGGAAATTTTGGACAGCCCACTGGCATAGTTTCATCATCCCAATTCTCACCCCACTAGAATGCTCTGCATATCTCATTACTCCCAGATTAAAAAAAAAATATTACAATTTTTATACCACTGCAGTCAATGGTAGCCATGAGTACCTTTGTATAAGAATAATGCAAATATTCATATTGTGCCAAAATCAAGTATCAGAATGCCAAGTAGTACAAGATTAAAGATAAAACAAGAAACCAAATGTATGATGGGTGATTCATAACCAGGGTACCACTGCTCCTTGCTCTATCTGGATTAAAGTTATACGATAATAAAACAATTATGATTAATGCCAAGTAGTACTTGCAATCCCAGGTTAAAAATATATCAAGCCTAAATCCATAGTCCATAGACTTGGGTACTATTGCGTAAGAGGAAACCCTCTGCAAATCATCACCTAATTTAACAAGAGTCTCAGGTCTACTAAGAAGAGTAGATGGCAGCCACTCTGAAAAGCAGAGGTCTTTCTGCAACAATCAGAAAATAACATGTTTCTGTTGTCAAAGAAGCAATTTTCATGTGCTAACAACAACTATAAAAAAACACTCCTGATTTATGCATAAGAAATAACCTCCTCTCAGTTTCTGGTGTCCACAGAATTTGACAAGAGCAATCATTGCTGAGATTGTATAGGAAAACATGTTTGCAGGCAATGATGGTTTATTTTCTAAGAACCCATATTTGATTAATATTAATAGAAGCAAGTGGATGAATTTACTTAGAAAGTCTCAGGAAATGAAATTGTGCTCAAAAGTGAAATGCTGAGATCCTGAAGAGATCATGCACTACTCTGTACAGATTACAGTCTGATTTCCTTCTCCCCCCCAATAATACGAAGAAAAAAAACAGTTCCTCAATCTCAACTATGACACTGGGGCAATCTAATTGAGATGGAGCACTACTGAAATGATACTCCAATCTTTTTAGCCACAGAATGTACTGAAAAAGCTGAATCACAGTATCTGGTGAAGGAAGGATAAAGGGGAATAGACTGGGACAGAGGCAGTAGATAACTGGAAGATGCGAGGATACTCTCAGGGCACTACTAAAAACATTAAGAACACCCTCACGATGAGAGACCAATCAAAACTAGAGCTCTATTTGAAAGCTACAGCTACGTCTTGAAGAGTTTCTAGATAATTAGTACAGGCAGCATCCCCACCTTCCCGGAGAAGGCCCAAAAGGGAGGGACAGCCTAATCACACTGCCTTGGCTCGTCACTGTCTGCCACTGCACTGAAACCAGCTGAGAGTCAGGGTCGCATCCTGTCTCCTCAGAGATGTAATCCTCTCTGCTTCAAATTGGCTGGGCCAATTTCCTGGGATTTCCTGGTAGGCTACACTTCTGAGCTATTATTAAAGCTCCTCGCCCAGAGCTAGTCTGTGCCCAAAAGGGCCTCAGCCACCAGGAATTCTCTTCAAATACTGGTCAGTGCGCCAAGAGCTTCAGGGGTGGCAAAAGAGATTGGCACAGCCTCATATGAAGAGCTCAAAAGTAGAACAAAAGAAACAGAGCTGGACATGTTACGTCAGGGCACCAGTGCTGTCCTGGGGATGAGATGCTATCTCTAGCACATAAAACGTTCTAAAGAGCTCTAAAGGCCTGGTGTGGAGAACAGAGCCTTCTTAGAAACAGCACGTCACATGTGTTGGTCTTGTTCAGCCATTCTTTTGCATGTTGACAGAAGTAATGTATTTTTAACTTAAGCTTAAACTCTGTGGATTAAAATACCATGGCAAGAATCCAAAGATACAAATCCAGAGCAATCACTGTGACAGGCTTGTTACCACAGCCCCACGTGGAGCTGGAAGTTGGTCTGAGGCAAACAGGCACACAATCAGTGAGTCTCTTTACATACTCTCCAGAAGTCTCACAGATCAAACAACTCTCATTTGCTCTCTGCATACAAGGAGATGACAGGTTGATTCTTACTTGATGGCATGGTACATGTCTTCCAGTATGTCCTGTTCAAAGTCTTTGCCTCCATTCACACCTTTCAGGTTCTTCCGAAACTCCTGAAAAAAGTGACACCAACGTTAGTTCCCAATATCTCCAGCTTTAACTGCTTGCCTAGGATGAGTACTCCACTTGTGTTTCATGGGACCAGAAGGAGATGTTCCTGCTTTCTTCAACATACAGCCTCAAAATCCAAAGACTAAATGCTATTATTAGTGGCAGCAGTGTGCAGCAACCCCTGTCCCTGCTCAGAAGAACAGAGACACAACTCTGGAGATTTTCAAGACCTGCCTGGATGCAGTCCTGAGTGGCATGCTCTGACATGCTCTGGGTAGTCCTGCCTTGGCAGGGGAGTTGGACCAGATGATCTCTATGGTCCCTTCCAACTCCAAAAAAAAATTCAGTGAAATTCAGTGAAATTCAGTGAAACATAACACATGCAAAGCTGAGGTTGGACATCAGAATGACAAGTCTGTACCACTGCACTGATGCTCACACAACTTGAAGTCTCTAGAAGCCCACAGCAGTTCAAGAATCTTCTCATTCTTACTATTTCTTAGGATACAGTTTGCTCACCACACACAAGCCTCTTGATGAGCTGGTAACACCCACCTCCAGAGTCATTGGGACGTTCTGCTTGCGGACGTTATGGTTGTGCTGGTCAGTGTTCAGCATAATAACTGCATAGGCCAGGGCAAAGCAGGCATCACTGTTAGCAAATGGGGACCCGTTTGATTTCTGAAAGGCAAATGTATGCAGAAATTAGTCCTACAGGAACAGCAGTATCAGTGACCCCAGACAGCCCTATTCCTGCCCACGGTACTGAATCATCTTTAGGACAAACAAAAATCCCAGGATCCAAAAAAGCTTCCAAAAAGCACCCCAGAAATCTATGCACCGCTGCCATCTCCTACAAAACAACAGCTGCTGCCTGCAGGGCACAGTGAGCTTATAAAGGCAGTTTGAAATGACATGTCCATCATGGCAGAAGCACAAGAAAGAACTCTGTTTTGAGCTTTGTGCCCACCAAGTACACACCCTCCAATGCTCTGTGAAGGCTTCCAACAGTCTCTGTATTACGGGCGCCTCTCCCGGTAATCTGAAGGCTTCTAGATAAAGTCGTAAAGCTTCATCCAACCTTAAACCCTGGAAGCTGAAAGTCCTGCAAGGAGAATGAAATGCAATGAGAAATTGAAACAGGATGGGAAAGATGGATAAACTTACTGATGACAATCTTGTTTGGTTCAGCATCAGAACACCAGATTTCATGGAGAACAGACAGTAAAGAGAAGGTGAGAAGAAATATACCATGAACAGGCAAAAAACAGTAAGAGTGTCACCAATCCTACAGGTGATTATGTAGGTAATAAACTCTACAGTCTTCAAAGAGATTGGCCCCACTGAAAGTGGCTTGAGTATCATATTATTATTTATATCTAAGGTGTTACCCTATGCAAGCGATGCCTGGTGGTACAAAGAGAACCAAGCGATACAAACCCAATGCTTCCACAAAATACTATTCTACTGCTTTTTTTTATCACTGAACTCTTAACTTTCACCTCTTTTGGTCAAAGAGATACAGAAAGATACTCACCCAACAAAGCTTTCCAGCAAGTCTATGTTCTTACGGTCGCTCACAAATTCCCCAATCATCTTCTTGTCCAGGCGAGGATTTTCCCGTAGCCACCTGGCCACCTCATTGTTGTCGATGGGGGTGGCAAGAAGGTTCTTCTCCTGCAGAAACTGTATCCCTTTCTTTGGCTTTTGGTTGAACTGCTCTGTGCCAGTTATCAGGAGCTGAAGGAGACATTCTGATAATTACAAGCTTGAAGTGCATTTCTTTCTTTAGATTGTTCTTGGCATTTGAACCACAAGCAAAGTAAAAAATAGATCAACCTCGGCATGACCAAATTTATTGGGCTGTGTGACCCAGCAAGAAGGCTAACCAAGGCCAGAAAACCTGCATTCATCACAAGGATTCACTATTAAATGGGGGGTTGGATGAGATGATCTCCAGAGGTCCCTTCCAACCCCGCATCATTCTGTGATTCTGTGAAATAATACTGGACAGAGCAAGCATGAGCTGTCGTCTTTGAAAAGCTTTGCTATTTCACTGAGCAATTAGCTCTGCTATCTCAAGTGCCTCACCTGATCTACTATGTAAACAGAGCAGAGGAAGGTCTCTGATGAACCCCAGATAGGTGGCAAGATCACCTCTACCCAGTTGCACCAGCAGCACTGTTCCATGCCCTCTTGTCCCCTCTGGCTCCAGGCTCTTGTACCCTACCTCACCGCCAGCAGACACACAGCGAGAATCCCTGGCACTTATTCAGCAGGCGCGAGGAAGAAGTGCTGCAAAAGCTTAAACTAAGAACCAGAAAACATTCTGCCAGTGAGACCACTCAGAGGCTGGGAAGAGCAGGTGCATTTTTGGTTTTGAAGGCAAGTCAACTAACTACTCTGTCCTGCTTGATTCTTATCTTAGGAAACCAGAGTGCACCGCAGCCACAGTGTCACAGAACACCCGACTAAGGAAGGGTTAACTGAGTGTTCTTGGTAGTGTTCAAAAAAACCAAAAGCACAAACAACCGTATGAACTTTACTAAGGCACCAGAATAAATGTCAGTTCCCTGTTAGCTCCTACCACGATCCAACTGCCAGCGATGACCTAGTGAACTAAATTCGTGACCATCATGATTACTAGCTCCCCTGGGTTTCTCGGTACCTCAGGAGCCACCAGCCCTCTGTTCTCTGCTCCCCCTGCCTGCGTGAACGTCTTCAAATTGCAGTGAAACACAGACCCTGGAATAGCACGGAGCACACAAGGACCCGGTGAGGGCGTAACAAAATACTAACCATGTGCCTGAAGGGACTGTGTGGCGCTGGCAGCATTTCTGCTCAGCTGCAAATCCTGTAACCCAAGCCCTAGGGCGTTCTATGGACTGGTTATACTCCCTAAGACCCCCTGAAAGGAGCCCAGACTGCTGGCAGTTTGCACTGTGTTTATAATCATATCAGTCCTGTGCTTTTGAGCTTCTGGTCGTTGCCTTTGGAAACAAAGAAAACTTTCCATTTGAGGCATAATTTGTTTTCTGCTTTTATTTAGCTTTTTTCCTCCTTCCAGCTGTGGTAATGTTTAGTACTTCAGAGGTTAGAGGAAGCAGAACATACTGGTGCCACGTCAGCACCAACATTACTTAAGATGAATGTTTTGTGCGGCCTGTTTACACGCTCAGGATGAAACCATTAGCAGATTTAGGGTCAGGAAAGGATTTTCTGAGCAAACTAATAGAGATTTATGAACATCTTTCTGGCGTCTGCTGTACCAAATAAGGCACTGCCCTTTTTCGAGAATCACCTGAAACTTTCTTTAAGGAACCCACTGGCAACGCTCTTCATTTCTTCTAACCTTGTTTTCCAGCACAGGAAAGCTGGAGTGTTATCAGAGGTTTTCGGTTAGAACAGTGGAAGCACTATCCAATCTCCCTTCTCAACAACGGACTTTCACACAAAGTCCATCAGCAAAGCTGCCATGAAATTATATTTAATGCAAAGCAAAGGGTTACAAATGAAACAATAACTAAAAGAATACTAATTTCTTAGAAATTAGCTAATGCCAAAACTTGGTGGTTGCTTCGAAGACTGTGCTGCCAATCACTTCCTCCCACTGTCCCTGTGGCTCGGGAAGCCAGTCAGCCTTATCCCACCGCACCTCTGTGTTGTAGGTAAAGAACCAAGTTCCTAAGTCCTGCAGCAGATTTTCTAGACAGAAATCAATGCCTTAAATGACATTCAGATCCAAAGCAGATCACAAGGCACGGATTAGTACAGCAGTAGAAAGAGATCTGTTGTACTTTCTTCGGTATTTTTGTTTAAGTTTAAACAAATATGACCCCCACTCCCTTACAATAACGCAAAATAAAACCACCTGTGCCTTTTAGTCAGGCACAAATCAAAAATCTTTTTCTTTACCATCAATTAATCATCCGAAGACATTAATTTCTTTTTCCACTATATCACCTGGCTTCTTACTCCACAACTACTATGCCCACTCATGTTTCATCCAGCAAAGGCCATTTTCATATTGAAATTTAGTAATCTCTCATTTCCTAAATAACCTAACTATGTTGTGCAAAGAGAACATCTGGGAATGAAAAAAACCAAAAAAACTCAAACAAAAAGCCAGCCTCATGTAACCTATAGGGACTTTAGATATCATATTCACCTGCTGTCTCTGCAGGTGAACAAGCAGGCCAGTATTTGATGCTTGACACAAGACAGCAGATAAATTCAAAGCCATCAGCATGGAGCACCTTTGTCAACACTAGACCTAGACTGGAACCACTTCAGGAATGGAAAAGCCATACAAAGTTTACACTATAACTTGAATTAATGAGATTCAAAGAAAGAAACACCTAGGCAAAGAATGGCTTTGCCAAAATCAAGACAAGATTGTCTTGATAAAGTGAACATGGGAATAAACAAATCAGAACAGCAGCCCAGCCTATTAACTTCTACTCCAGGCCTCTTGGTACGCTCCCCATTTACAGCTTTGGTAAGAGTAGGGAAACTGCCTTTTTTGATGAAAGTACCTGATGATCTTCACATAATGCAAACTAGACGCAGCAACTTTTCCACCCAGGAATCAGATGGACCTAGCTTACAAATTGTGCCACAAAATTTCCCCCACACCTCTTGCAACTTTTAGCACAACTAAAGCAGAACAGGTAACAATCACTGCTCTCTCTGCAGTGTAGCAGGATTTTCAGTGACCAATTCCTACCAGCAGAGACTAGAACTCAAAATTTCTGAGATATCACCAGTCATGCCATTCCCATGGGATGGGAAACAAGGAAAACACTCAAAGGTCTATTTGTAGTATATTCCAAATCATACCTTCTTTTTGTTCTTAATCTGCATAAGTTCCTGAGAGCTTGGAAGGATACAAGAAAACCGAGTGGGCTTCCTGGGGACACTCTTCTCAGCTAGAAGGAAAACCATCATTACAGTCAAACCTATCCCCAGAGTAGCACCCAGCCCACCACAGTGTCCCATCCTAACTTTCAGTCACGGAGTCTTGCTGCAATGTCCTGCCCTGCAAATGGCAGTCACTCTCCAGCTATTCAATTTTACATTCCTCCCACCCACATTTTATTCAGCATAACTGCACAGTTGCTTCTTGTCCTGGGCAATGTCACACATCCACAAGATTTAATTTTCTGGCTATTTTGACTACCTACATTACTGATCCCCTGGAGAACCCCTGACTTCCTTAAAAATACTAAGCACTGGTATGAATTTCACACACTTTTGTCCCAAAGTGACCCACAAGACCTAATCCCCTCCCAGAAGAAATGCAACAGTTAGTAGGCATATATAGCACACCTATAATAAACAAACATTCACCACACATTTCCTTCTGATTTTGAACACATGTGAGCTACAGCGGTCTATAGCAGGACCAGTCAGCAAATGTCAGGACTATTCTCAGCATATATATATAAAAAAAGTATATATATACACACATACAGAAATTCAGGGTACTGCAGACTCTATTACCTGCCTCGCTTCCTCCTTCCAGATCCATGCAGCTTTCCTTCATCTGGTCAGCCATAAGGCACCCACTGGTGGGAGGACATGCCCCAGCTGGCTCTGAGACCGCACTGGAAGATTTTCCCTCACTTAGTACTCTCTCATTATCTGTAGAAATTAAAAAAAAAAAAAAGGAGAAAAATCCCCACACGTAAACAAAACTGTAGAGCCAAGGAAAAAGCCAGCAAGCGAGAAATAATGAACTGATCACTCTAAACTGAACATGTGCTTATTCAAAGGAGTTCCCCCCCCAGTAACTGTGATTCCTCAGTATCCTCAGTATTTTGTCTACATGAATTTCATGGGATATGCTCCTTCTGTTGTGACTGCCAGTCTTGACATGGCCTTTTATATAAAGCTTCAGATAAGGGGCACATTTTAATATCTGTAAATTTTACAAATAGCACGGTTATTAACACCAGTGTGTAGCTATAAAACATGCAACAGCAAGACGGAAAGCATATATTTAAGGAGCTTACTATGTCAGCTACCAAAATGAGATCTGCAGGATTAGCACAAGACTAAGCTTAATATCAAAATATCAAAAAAAGGGGTCTTACTATCGCTTGTTTCTTTGGTGCTGTTCATGGTTTCTGGGCTGGATTTGACAGGTTCCTTCTCTTGTTGATGTACGTTACTCAGCACTTTGGCCTGGCAATGTGCCTCAGTGCTATCTATCACTGTCAGCAACGCTTCCAGAGACAGCAGATGGACAGTATACAGCTGTCCAGAAACTGGGAAGGCATTCTAGGAAATAAAATATAAGCATTAGTCAACTTTCATGCCTCTCTTACTATAATGGGGGAAGTTTCCCCTCACAGCTTGGGGAAGCCTAAAGCACACAACAGAACACCCTAAACTTTTCATGCAAAGCTCTCCCAGCATATACTTAATGTTTCATGGCCTCTGACGTTATTAAAGCATAGAATCATAGAATGCTTTGGGTTGGAAGGGACCTTAAAGATCATTGAGTTCCAACCCCCCTGCCATGGGTAGGGATACCTCCCACCAGGTTGCTCAAAGCCCCATCCAGCATCATGGCTATTCTTTTCTCTTCTGCTTCCAAACGTTAAACGGCCACCCTCATCTCTACAGACTGCTCACCCCGAGTCTTTCGGCCACTCCCATTCTTGGAGTTACTGGCATCCCGTTTGGCACCCCCAGTGCCCCCTCCATCTCTTCCTCAGTCCCTCCCTCCCGCCGAGGGCGGCGGTTCAGCACCTTGGAGAGCAGCTTGGTGAGCTCCTCGAAGAGGTTGGCGCAGTAGTAGTCGCAGTCGTAGTTGATGTAGAGCTCGGTCACGAAGCTGGGGATCCTCCACAGCTGGACGATGGCCTCCAAAGCCATCTCCTTCATTTCGTAGGGCATCTTCGGGTTTTCCACGGTGATGATTTCCATCAGCTTCTTGATGTACATCTGGCAGAAACACAGGGCAGCTCAGTTTAAGGAAAGAAAAAAGAAAGCAGGACAGTGAATAGCTTTGAGGGCTACAGAAACAGATTCAAGCTTTGTTTTCCCACACGACACTCCATCTGTAACGATGGCTCATTCTGAAGGAGATTGTAAAAAGGTTTCAAGTAGTTCTACCATTCAATGTACCTGGATTTACCTTTCTAAAAAAAACCAATATGAAGGCAGGTAGTGCAGTACACCAGTCTCAAAGACATTTTATTATCCAAAAAGAAGAGGCCTACACAGCCTATTCATAACCCACCAGGTTATTCATACAAAGGTAAACTGATATTTAGACTGTATCTTACTGCCTAGCTATATGCATTTAACTGAAGACCAATAAACTATTACTACGCACCCAGCGATACTCAAAAAACTCACCTCCAGCTGGAATTTCAGATGCTCTCTCATGCTCTCAAAGAGAAGAAAGCACACCCTGAGGGAGGCTGCATACAGATTGAGCCGTTCAACACTCAGTAGCTGAACAAGAAACAAGAAAAAAAATTAAGAATTACAAAGGCTAGTTATTATGTGCTATAAATAGCAGTACTGTGGCACTGCAGGCATCACCTGCAACAGCCTGGAGACCCACACGTTGCCTCCTATAGCAAGGTATTTTAAAAACCAATCCCTTATTCAACCTCCTGGTCTCACTTTTTGCTAATGAGGATGAATAGACTTAATTCCCTTCTGCTTCTGGTAACAGTTTTCCTAAAAAAATTGCTCTTTTGCCAAGTCCACAGATCCCGTTAGCAGAGAAGGAACTTGGGAAAAGACCTCCCTCTGAGATGGTCCTTGTGCAATTAACAGCTTAGTGCTCCAAAGCTTCTGCTACTACTAAGCTGGTAACTTGCATCCATAATTACCTCAAAAATCAATTATGTCAAAACACAATGTTATCCCATAGTAGCAGTTCATTCAAATCACCTTCATTCTGAAGAAAATAGCACACAACAGACTTTCTGGCTTTGCAACAGCACTGCTTCACTGGTGCAATTCCAAAGCTCTCTGCTGCATTGAAAGGAGAGTTCTCAATTGAAAACTGAGACACGCCAGACCTCAGAATACTAAATTTCATTAGACTCTTTGATGCAAATTAGCATCAGACTCCCCAGTGCCACATGCCATGCCAGCATAAGCCAGACTCACTTGAAATAGGTGCCGGCACAACTCTTCCTTCACCAGTCCCAAGAGGGACTGGCAGTTTGCGATGGGCGCTGACTCCAGGGCAACAGTGAGAAGCTGCAGCCCCATGTGGATCATCACCTCAGAGTTGTGACGGTCGTGAGGGTTGGTGAGTGAGATCAGAAAGCGGAACAGTTCTCTAATACACGGTAGCCCATATGGGACCAGTGCTGCTCCTAAAGGAAAAAGAGAAATTAGCACTCTTAACTTTGCTTTTTGCAGGTGCCCAACAAGTATTACAAACTGAATTGTTACAGACCCGCTGAGGAACAGGAGCTTAGCGCCTTCTTAGCAGAAAGCGAAACAGAATAGTGGAGAGGAGAAAGGACTTTAGCAACATTGCCCACCTCTCACCTTCTTTTTGGGAAGATTGAGTAAAACGTACTCCTCGAGGATTTACATAGTCCATGTCATGAACGGAGGCAGAGTCAGAATGTTCTGCTACGGATGTGCACTCCTCTAGGACCTCAGGGATAGACTCGACAGAAGCTGACTGGATCTTCTCCTCCCTCAGACTTTCATTCTTCATTGACAGCAGTCATTTGAGAATGAAAGAAGCAAAACAAGAGTTAACAAGCACTAGACAAGCTAAAAGAAAGGCTTATTTGTTCATGGTTCATTCAGAACTGTTAAAACCACACAGGTCACTAATGGAAGAGGAGAAGGAAAACAAAATTTATGAGAAAAGAGCACCTCTAGATAATCTGCGACCCTCTTTGCTCTTTCACTTCTATCTAGTTGTTGTCTATTTTACATAACTCTAGGTTGCGAGACAAAGGACATTACTTTGGAGACACTCTATAACCTATCAGTTTCTTACTGCCCCTGAGGTTAGGATTTGGCTCATTTTTTGGTTTTAAATGCTATATAATTTCAGCACACTGTTTCTATCTATGCTCTTTTAGCATTTTTACAATTCAAAGTATCTGCAGCTCTGAAAGGTTCCCTGCAGCTCTAATCCACCCTCCCAACAGTATTACTGTTGCAGGGCAAGTGGAGGCAACACAAAGGAAAACTTACTGACAGAAGCCTTGGTTCAGGTTTGTCATATTTCACAGCAACAGCAATGCACGTACACAAACACCAACAGCTGAACTTCTACAAACTCAAGTAAAACTGTTCACTAAAGACAATAAAATGAATTCCGCAGATTTCCCTCTAACAGTTTCTCCTTTAATTGAGGTTAATGTTATTGGCAGGAGTGTAATTAGCTACTAAGGGCACTGTTGGGCTGCACAGTTATCATTTCTCAGCCAATGGGGATGGTCTCAAGAGAAAACAAAGAATGTTTGTGAATATACATAACACTTACAGCAAAGAATATTCTATTCTGACTCTAAGCCTTGAAATAGAATATTTATCCTATGACCAAAAAGGGAGACAGAAAGAGAGTAAGTGTGTTAAACCCACAACCAACTATTTTGGGAGTTGGAAACTTCTCTTTATAAGTTATACTGACGTACCTGGACTTCAGGCTGATTTTGGTTTTCAGTGACTTTGGCCTCATTTGAAGGCATTCCTGCATTAAGTCCCATAGAAGTGACTTGGTCCAAGTCTGTCAGATCTTCCTTGGAGGTAGTCTGTGAGGACAACTCCAACCCACTATCTGTAGCAGGGCTGACCGCAGATGAAACATTTTCTGAGCTCCCAGAGGAGCTGGGAGGAGCATCTATGAAAGTAACTCCGCTTCCTGATGAGAAAAAGTAGCAAAAACAAATATCAGTATTAGTCTGCACTTTGATGACTACTTCACACTACAAATGATCTCAGACAGTAACGCGGTAATGTCAAGAACACTGATAAACTAAGCTCTCTTTTGCTAGGTATTACGAATTAAATAGGCGAACAGGTGAGATACTAGCAGTTCTCCAAATTAAAACACAATAGTTGGAATCTAACAAGCTCAGCAAATAAAGCAATTCACAGTTAGATGAAGGGTACAGAGGGTTTAATTAAGAAGGAATCTGAAAATAGCCCAAATGGTGTACTTTACTCTTTGATACAATGGCACAACTACTTTAAAGACTTGTATCAAGAATTATCCAATTATTCTCACTTTGAATTCCTTCAAAGTGAGAATTTTAACTTGATTGGAAGGCAAGACCTATTTCTTTAATTCTCCCAAAACAAATGGAATTGCAATAGAATTTAAATGGATCTGAAACACAGCAGTGAAGGATTTTTACTATTTCTAGATATGAGACAATGCTGAAAGAATCCAAGTTATCCTTTAGAAGAAACCCACATACTTGCACCTATAGTGGTTCTGAGGAGAACTTAAAAAACATAAACCAAATATTTAAAAAAGGGAAGATATACTGCAGGGCACAGTAATAAAGGCCCAAACCAGACTTATGTTATGAATTTACATGTGAAGCGTATATAGTTTTTGCACAGCGGTGTTTTATTCTGATTTGATTTTTGGAAATGCCTTAAGTAGCAGGACATTATTTTTAAGAAATGTAATGTTATACACAATAAACATTGCAATATTTTCTTCTTCGCCTGCTAAGCCAGGATTCTGGCCTAAAAAGCACCATTAATACACTGCCTTACACTACACGGCCAGAGTTAATGACATGCTTTGTAACACAGTTCAACTTTCTCTCTAAAATGTTACAGGAGTTATAATGCTGCTCAACAGAATTTAATACCTATCCGAAAGCTTAAATATAACGATGATTGTTGTAGAGATAAGTTCTCATCTGGACGGATGCTGTGAGTTACGTGCAATTTGATCGCATTTATTATTTCCTTAGTTTTCACCAATCATGCTGTTGGGTAGAAACACCCTTGGGATCGTTCACACCCCACCGAATAGTTCCCTGTGACAGAGTAAGTCTCAGAACCAGGTATTTCACACAGCCATTCTTTCTACTTTCCAGTCTGCTTCCTTTCACTGTTAATGTTTATGTCTGAGCCGTCAAAACGGAGAGTGCACAAGAGACAGAGCACTTTGCAGCCAGAGGGACTCATTTATCCAGAGGAGAGGTTAAAAACAGTTACAACTATTTAGTCTACTCCTATACAAAAATAGGATATGGAAGCCCCCAAACATTATATTCTTGAGCTCGCAGCACTAGTCACATACTGCAAAAGGACTCTTGTGTATACCCATTAGTTTCCTGTGTTCAACCTCCTTTAAGTTTCCTCTGCTGTTCCCTCTACTTCTTTCCCTACACAACTCTTCATGCCTTCTTACCACATCAAGGCCTCTATTCTTCCCATAACAGTCATAAGTGTACCCCATATTTCCCTGTCCCTTAATGAGTGTAGCTTTTTATTCAAATTTCGTGGACTGTGAATGCACATTTTTACTCTTTACATCTGTAGCGAAAGAACTGTTCATTCACCATCCTTGACAGCCAGGTTTATGCACATCCTTCAGTTCTACCTGTATATTTTCCCCAGTCACACCTTGCCCTTCCCTCACTACCACCACAGCCTTTGGTACACCCTTCAGGAACACAGGAAACAATATGTCACTTAAGTCAGCAATCTCCTGTCGCAGGCAACCTTCTCCCCAGCTCCATTCCCCTTAGCTCTCCTCCTGTCAGTGTTCTTGTTCTCAGTCTCTTCCAACTCCTTCCCACCACGTGACTGTCCACAACCTCAACCTTCTCTCCCGGTGCCATTCCCTTTTGTACAAACTACCCCTGTAAGGGACACTGGAGACAGAGGAATGCTCTCAAGTTATCCACAGGACCACGCTTTCTTCCATCAATATGGATTTCATCTCCTTCAAACTCCTTCTCCTGGACCTGAAAGGCTATGATATGTTTTATTGCTATAGTCACTGACAACTAATATAAAAAAAATCTAACATAAAACAATATGTTAATAGAAATGAAATAAAGACAGATTCCAAGAAAGCTCTAGAACGGATGCTGAGTGGTCTCTGGAAACAAATTTCAACTTACCTGTGGTGTTACTAGCATTGGCTGCTGGTTGTTCTGTCCCAGGAGAGACCTTAGTTACGTGGCGAGGAGGCCTTGGCGATCTCTTCTGCTTTTTCCATTTTGATGATTCACTCATTCCTCCAGCTCTCATTTTCAACTGAAAACCAATAATCATTAAGAATATCAGTATAGCAAAACCACACAGCGCAAGGGATTACACAAGCCAACCCACAAAGGCTCTCTCAAAACCCTCAAAGTCAGGCAACAGTCAGACAACAACATATCACACAAATTGATCAGCACCTCAAAATCATGCAAACCGGTCCCTGACTCCCCACTAGCCACGTACTAGCCACACTCCATGCCTGAATTAAGGGACAATTTACTGTGGTTACTCTGCTATAATATATACTTAACAGTTCAGTCACCACAGCACTCCCTCTTCCCTATCAAGACCTCCTAGCTTTGCATCAGGATAAAGAATTCTCTTGGACCTACAGGTACATCTCAAAGCTCTTCACTTTTGCCAATGTTTCCAGACTTCTAAAGGGATTAAAGTATATAAGCAAGTACTAGTTAGGTTTGATGTTCCATTAAAATTTCCCCATCTACACATGAAGGCTGAGACTGAAGCCTAAGCTCCCAGTCCTCCCCTGCAGCCTCCAGCTCTGTCACTGGTCCCTTGCCTCAAGTTGCTCTTCATCTTCGTAGCAAGGCCACGTTTACCCTCCTCCGGGTATTTTTCACTAGTAACCAGGGTTTCTCTAACACTTCACTCATTCCTGGTGCACATCACATTGCAAATACCACCCTAGTGGTTTAGAAACAAACTATCTTCTGCTTTCACCTGCCTTCTGTCATTACTCCTCTTCAGATCTAAACCTAACCTAACCCTTGATGTCCTTCTTGACCAGGATCCTACTTCCAGCTCTTATAGAGATCTTTGATGGGGCAAACAAGAGGCAGAGCTGGAGCAATGCAGACTGTGTGACACTCGCTGCAACGGGCTGTTATTGCAGGCACAGGCTCCAGAACTTCCTAAAAACAATATGATATTTAGTCACATGGACAATGGCAGGTCTGAAAACAGCTTCCTTCTACGTTAAGTTCCCCTCAGGGCAGGATTGCACTTACTCTTGGTTTTGGTTCTGATGCTGTCAGCCCTCTTCAACTCAGGGTGAAAATTTAACAAGTCAACATGTACCTTGCATGTAGCGGAAACCATTCAGCAATGCCAGTACCAGTCCCTGCCTGGTATTATTCTGTGTACATTTATCACAGTTAAGTTATATTTTAGGCTATAATATTCTCTCTTTCATATATCCCTAGTGTCAAATCTAAATTCTCTAGAAGACAGCTATATTCTTTAGTGTCTTCCTTTTTCTGCAACTTGCCTCCTTCCAGCTACTACTCTTCTTAAATGTCAATAAACCTTCTAGGTTTTGCTACTGTTTTTTCCATCTCTTTCCCTTTTCCAGCTAGAATTCTAACTCGCTGTAGGCAGCCTGTAATTCTTCTCATTTAAACAAAGCTTGTGAAAATGTTATGTCCCAGTGCAGTAAACCATTTGTGTAACTTTTCTTTGCACCACAAAATCTATTTGTTTGACAGCTAATCCTCGAGTTTTAGCTATGCTACAGTTTCCTTGAGCTTGTTAATTAATAGCAGATTCAGAATTACATTGCTCCTTGTTATTTCCTCCAAATTTTGCAGCAAGAATCTCCTCCTAAATCACAGCTTCTGGCAAACACTCACATGATAAGCACACAGCTAAAAATAAAATTTTGTCAATTTAAAAATGTTTTAAAATGCTTATGGATCACAATCCTTTCATGTGAAAATTGGCAGCTCTCTATATCTTTTCTATTCACTACTTCATAGGGCTATATAAAATATATGATAACTTCCATTCTTGCCAGCTCCTAGTGTTTCACCTCTATTAATTTCCCTTTCCATTTAAAAATCTCTCTGAGCCTTAAACATTACCAATAGCTTTATTCATTGAAGGCTTAAGCTGCTAATTAGACTAAGTAGTTTTACTTTACCTACCAACTATTCTAGAAATAGCCATATTTATTTTTTTTCCTCCCTTCTCAGTAACTTTGAAAATAAAATCTGAAGACTTATGGTTCATTATACCAAACTACTTCAAGCAGGAAGGAAACCTGGAAGCTTTATGTTACACCCAAGAAAGTCTGTTTCACATCATTTCAAAATAAGACTTTGCGTCTAGTTACTGTCTCCTGTTGCAATGATTTGCCAGGTAAAAAATTACTTGCTAATAAAAATTTGGAGGGGCAAG
Source organism: Limnodromus scolopaceus (assembly GCA_028565335.1). NCBI lineage: Eukaryota > Metazoa > Chordata > Aves > Charadriiformes > Scolopacidae > Limnodromus > Limnodromus scolopaceus. The sequence continues at coordinate 18,440,065 of JAOXNO010000002.1, read as the reverse complement.
GGGAGGGAGGAGGTGCAGAATTGAATCAGCAGAATGGAGCCAAGATATTGCTATGAACTAACCATGTTGGTCCCACTCCTTTTACCCTCAGTCATGCTCCTGAGAAACAGGTAACTTTTGAACCATCCTACCAGAAGGTTCAAGCCGACAATTTAATTACAGCTTCTGATGTCCCCTTTCACACACCACCAAATACCACCTCGGTTCAACACCAGCCCTTTCAAAAAAGCACTTTTCCTCAGATACAATATCAATTTTTAGTGATTGTCTTGTGCTTTGTATTAACTCCAAGGCTCCTCCTCTTGAGGTTCCTAAGACACGTGCCCATCTCTCGTCCTTTTGATGAGCATGTGCCATCTTTCAGAGACTGAGTCACAACAGCTTCACACAGATGGGACACCATTTAGTCAGGCAAGCAAAAAGACTCAGTTGAAGAATCCCAAACGCTCAATCTAAGTATAAAGCATTCAGACGAGAATTTAAGTTTATTTGGGTTTTTCGTTGGTTTGGGTTTTTTATTTTTGGGGGTGGGAGTAGGAGGATGAGGGGGTTTTTGACAATTTAACTGACAGGTGAGATAATCTAGTAGGTGTTTTCCACCTCATACCGTCCAGTATTCCTCATGCTACACCAACAAGTATTCTTTTATTAGGATTACCTAGGACTACCCCCCATATCATGCCCCCCTCCATTTTCTTTTGCTGTCTCCTATAAATAAGAAATAGCAAACTACAATGACAATTCATAGCTTAAAAAAAACACAGAAGCAAAGAGAAATAAGTAATAGAAATGTTTCACCAGTGTCAAGGGGCTATATGTTGTTTTCACAAACAAACTCTGTGTTTGAGAATTCTAAAACAATACACGTATCAAAGGACAGCAAAGTAACATTTTTCTCATTCTGTATTTTGCATTAAATTAAAAGGTAACAATCCTATGAAATTTGTACAGTTCATCTTTGACGAAAGGAACTATTTCTAATGCTTGTTTTTACCTTCAATACTAAGGCATTTCCTGATTTCCCTAGAAAGCTTGGTTGCATGTTAACAGGCTGAGATTTTAAACCTAAGGTTGCCTTCTTGACTAAATGCTGCATGTACATGGCATTTAATAGATCATTAACATATCCTGAATTTTAAACATCATCTAAAACTCTCCTTCCCTCTCCAGTGCTCAATGATATTACAGTTGCATTAGTTTTCTATTCATCAATGTCCTTCAGATTAGATTAAGCTTGTACTCCACAATAAAACCACCTTAAGTTAGTATTTTAAAAATGATTATTTAGAAATCAGAGTAGAGAGGGAGCTCAGAGCTACTGTTCATTCATCCTGGAATTCAGTACAGATTCCACTACCTTTATCTGAGTTACCTTTGGAGAAAAAGATGTGTACACAAAATTGTAGAAGAAAAAAAAAAATTACGAGACCCCAAATGCTTCCTTTGATAGATGAGGTTTTAACAGTAAAACTACCGCTAAGGTCTAGGAAGGTGAAAAAAAATGTAATACTACAGGGTTCTTTTTAAAGGGTCGATGAGATCTCATTTTTCTACAAGCCACCTTACCTGCACTCGTTTGTTTTTCCATAAGATACTGTAAGCCTCAAGAGAAAAGGGCAGGGGCCAATGATTAGTAACTAAAGTGATTATACTATAACATGAGCTCATTCTAGATGCAGCATGGAACTGGTCAGCACACCAAGTAGCGTTCAAGACACAAAAGCATGCAGAGAGAACGTGGTCCACGATCCAAGTCTTGGAGACACGGATGCAGTCCCGTCACCTCACTTACCTACCTCCCTGTTCTGCAACAACAAAGGAACTTTATCTGGCAAAACGTATTTATACATCGTAGGCAACTATGAACATAATCCACCCCCCAAAATCTGGGAAAACTCAGATTTAGGTTCCTTCTGACTCCCACCACAGACCCCAATGTTTAGCTACAAAACTTCCTATCACAAAGGGAAACATTTCTTAGTCTTTTCTTCTGTGTAACTGCATTAATCTGTGAGTCTCCAGTCACTGTATTTCCAAACTATCCTGACCATAGACAGGCAAAGGACAAAAGAATGGCAAATACGTCGCTAACTGTTCTGTTCAGCTCCTTTTGGACCAAATAGCATTAATGGCAGACAAAAACTAAAGCTACATTAAGGTCATGAACCAACATGGTAAACTGAGAATGGTCCCATTTAAGGTAGTTTCTCAGGATTTCTGAGCAGCTCTACAATAGTTCCTTAGAAGCATTTTCTAGGGGAACTAGCAGGGACTAACACATTTTGTAATTCAGTTCAGCCCCACTCGTCCCCCATTAGCAAATTCCGTGCTGGGAACCATATTTAATTTCAGTAGAGACATGGCCAAAGATGTTGCAAACGTACAGCAGTTCTCCTCTAAAAAAAGCTCAGGACTCTGTGGTCCTGTACCGAAGCTCAGAGATTCACCTTGAGTAAAACTTGTTTAAGGCATTCTGGGTCAAGAGACTCCTCGGATACGCTGCTACATCTATAACCAAGACCAACAGCTAGGACACACAACGCTTGAGCCTTCAGAGAGCAATCTGCACTTTTTATGTTTCTTTTCTTCACTTTTTCACTGTCACAGAGGACTCAAATCTTGCCCGTGCCCTCCCAGCTCCCTTCCTTCAGAGGATGCCGTGATGGTGTCTTAGGTGGCACTCACCGAGACACCGAACGCTGCAGTAAAACAAGGGTCTCTCCCTCCCCAGCCTGCCCCAGCTGCAGCCACAACACTGCAAAGCCATCGCTGCATGCGTTGTCCCCAAAAGCCATGCTGTGTCAAATGAGTGGAGGGAGACTGGCTGCACACAACAGAACTATCTCTCAGGTGGTGTTTACAAGAGAAAAAAAGAAGGGAGTGAGGTAAGAAGGGAGAAGGGAGAGAGAGACCTTCAGGTTCTTAAAGAGCAATACCCTCTCTAATTGGTTCAGGGCTTTGGGCTGTTCCCCACTAAGCTCCAGTTTGTTGAGGAGACATGAAGAGATCTGTGAAAGACAGGCAAATGCATGGTTTAAACAAAGCAAAATAAACTCAAAGAGAAGAATAACCTGGCCGAGCGCAAGGCGGCGGGGCAGATGCCTGGCATGCACAGCAAAGAGACAGCACAAGGCAACCGCACAGATCAGACAGAGCATCACTTAACCCAGCTGGGAGCAGCCATCACTTGGTAAGGGAACCCTTCCCAAATTCAAATTCACCTTCACTTTGCACCTTCTGTACACAGACCATGACAATTTCTGCAGTACATTAGCCTGATCTCTTCTTACCTTTCCTTAGGCCAGCCTACCATCAGCACAAATCTTGCCACTTTTCTCCCACAGCAAGGGAAACCAGCAGTCATTGGTTACCACACAAGAAGTAAAGCCCCAAGCCAGTTTAGATTCCTACAGGTAAGCATTCAGTCTCTCAAAACGCTGCTATATTGCCTCTGAAATGTACGTTTACCAATGTTGCCATTTTTCTCTACTCACTAAAAATAAAAACAGAGTGAAAGTTCTTCCCACTCTGTTGCCCTCAACAGTACAATCCTGCATCTTTACTGACATTTTTTACATAAAGAATATATATGTATAGAAGTACATACAGAGTTCCTTAAGTGAACCTCCCTCCACCTAAGAAATTATTAAATCAATAATCATGTAAGGTCACATTTATGGTATTTGGTATTTGCCATACTGAATCCAGCTGCTAAAAACCTCACTGCATAGAGGGAGACGGGGTGCTGAACAAACCTTCCACCCGCAGAAAATCGTGCATTTAGGGAAGGGGATAAAAAGAACAGTCTACTTTGATTTGGGCGCCAATAGAGATGGCATCGCCCCTGTGAACTAAGGTTTTTGCTACAGAATCCTGCCCCTTCTAGGAACCAGCAAAGCTCTTTCTACAATACCCCAATTTCATAATGCTTCCATGCTGTTTCACCAGCCTCAAAAAGTTTCTTTTGTACGTAGGCAAAACTGGAGAAATACATCCCAGAGCTAGGTATTGGATCTGCAGTGAACGAAGAAATATGAGAAAGAAGCTGGAGAGAGAGCAGAAGGCAGCAAATGATCAGATGACATCAGATCAGCATCAGGTCCCATAACTGGCTGGGGTTTTCCAGCCCGCAGCACCTGATGGCTGTTCCCAGAACCCAGAATCCAGGCAGCACTATCATTAACAAGATTGACTACTGGACTATAGGGGCTTAATCCCACAGAATTAATGAAGCTACGTCCATTTATGCGGTTAAACGTGCTCTTTCAGTGAACTAGGGACTTGCAGGGATGAAGAAACACAAATGTGAAAGCAAACAATACAGAGACGAGCGCAAGCCTGAGACAAGAGCAGAACGGCCAACGCAGTGCTGAGTCTTACTTTCTTCATGTTCGTTCCCATGTAGCTTTTAGGCTCTTCTTTAAACTGAGGCAACCTGAAAGACAAAGAACAAGCCAAAATACATCAGCTTTCTTGGGTTGACAAGAAGGGGAGAAAACAGACTGGTCTTTTCAGTCATGCTGCAGATACTAGAAAACCCAAATTAGGTTTTCTCTAGGAAAAGAGATGCTCTTAGTTTCTCTTCCTGCCAAAATCTACTGAGGGAAAACAACAAGTATAGATGGGAGGTGCTCTGCATGCTAATGGCAGTTTTGTTATATTGATTTTCCTTGTTAATGGTCATGGAAGTACAGTTTCTTTTCCTTCAGTGTATGTTTTCAGCAGTGGACTAATTAGATTGGTTTCACTGAATTTCACTGAATTTCACTGAATTTTTAGAGTTGGAAGGGACCATAGAGATCATCTAGTCCAACTCCCCTGCCGAAGCAGGATTGCCCAGAGCTAGAGACCTGTTTAAAACAGGTTTCTCTGACACTACTAAAAACAGCTGCTAAACCAGAGTGTCATCCGCACCAGGACTCTTGTAGAGTATATGGTATTACTGGTCATGGCAACTCTTTCCATGGACTTTGTAGAAACCCTAGTAGTTACCCTCTACTCTGCATCACATAAACACCATTATGGTGCACGGTGGAGCTGGAAGTGTTCTAGGCCAGGCTGGATGGGGCTTTGAGCAACCTGGTCTAGTGGGAGGTGGTGTCCCTGCCCATGGCAGGGGGGTTGAAACTTGATGATCTTTAAGGTCCCTTCCAACCTGAACCATTCTATGATCTAAGTTTAAGCTGAACACTGAGCTAAGCAGTCCCTGTCTCAGGCGCACACGAGACAGACTGCCCTCACCTGCGCTACCTAATGACAAACGCCTACAGCTCTGCAGCTCCACACGCCCTGCTCTCCCTTCCATTCCTTTACTACAGTTCTGTCTTTGCTTGCTGAAGGAATAAAAGTTTTCCAGGACAGCTTTGGCTCGCTGTTTTTCTGGAAAGCAAAATGGCCAAGCCACCCCTGCAGTTGCTGTCTTTGCCTTGCTTCTCTGTCCCACTGTCCACAGGCACAGATGGTGGCACTGTCTCCAAGCCTCATCGAGAAGGAGAGAGGGGAGGATACACAATAAGTAAGGAATAAGCTCTAAGTAAGATTCACATCTGTATTTGGAGAAAAAAAATAATGTGGTCTCTCCTCTTTGGAGAGATTGATTCTGACTCTGCCCGATATTCACGCAGTGCACTGAGTGACACAGGGTGCACAGAGAGAAAAAAAAAAAACAAAACCAAAAAAAACCTGAGAATAAACTGGAACCAAGTGTGACAAGGTGTCAGTTTTACTACAATCCTTTCCTACTAAAAGTATGTCTATATCTGCACGTTTCCTTTTTACAATACCAGGAGAAAGTCTATGATTACTTCACTATCTGGAGAAAAACTTTTGAAGTTAAATAACTAACTTGAGTTTAGAAGAAGTAATCTTAATTACCTGAAGGGTGCCGAAAAGAGCAGAACATTTGTCCAAGACATATGATCTCAAGAGTTTAAAATTCTCTTTGATACGTGAGGTCAAAGCTCTCAGCTTGAAATCAACATGTGACTATTCCAGCATCATTTCTATTCTCTCTCCTGAAGAGAGCTATATTTTTTAGAGCCTTTTTTTTTTTTTTTTATTTCCCCGAGTGAAGTTTGCATTCTCTGTCCTCAAACTCCTTCCCTATCCTAAAGCTCTTCATTACTTGGCTGTCCATCTCTCCTCAAAGGACACCTTAAACCAGGCAACCTTCCGCATCTCTGTCTCCCTGCAGTCTGACAGGGTCAGCCCAAGAGAAAAGTGCCAAATCCTTCATCCCCTTCCACCTCTAAATAATGACCATTTTGGATGATTTTTTCTGAGGGGCCCTTAAGTGGAAGTGTGGAATCTTTCTGTCCTTAGAGGGCCATCTTGGCAATGCTGAGGCAAACACAAGCAGGTTTACCTTGTGAAGAGCAGCTGCACCATGTCGACCAGAGTGTGCTCTGCAGATTTTCTCAATAACTCTGCGAAGACAAAAACAAATAACACAGGTGTCATTACTCAGTGTGATATTATCAAGAGGCTTCTTCAAGCAGACTCCCCTCCGAGCCTTGTTTACAGAGATTACGGCAAATTTATTAAAACCAGCTCCAACACCGCATTACTGCAAATGGGCATATAATCACAAGGTGGCGCCACAAAGCTGGGGAAAAGAGCAGTCGAAAGTTGTACAGGGAACTCCTAACAAATTTTCCATGAAGTTGTAGAAAGACACAATAATATAAAGCTCAGGAGCTTTCCACGGCTGCACGTTCTACAACGGAACCAGCTAATGCTGAGGAAACCCACTCTAGAACATCTCTCTGATGAGGAGAGGCTGAGGGACTTGGGTCTTCTGAGTCTGGAGAAGAGAAGGTTGAGGGGGGATCTGATCAATGCTTACAACTACTTAAAGGATGGGTGTCAGGAGGACAGGGACAGTCTTTTTTTAATGGTTCCCAGTGACAGGACAAGAGGTAATTGGCACAAACTTGAACATAGGAAGTTCCATCTAAACATAAGGAGGAACTTCTTTACTCTGAGGGTGGCAGAGCCCTGGAAGAGGCTGCCCAGAGAGGTGGTGGAGTCTCCTTCTCTGTAGACATTTCAAATCCAGCTGGACACATTCCTGTGCAACCTGTTCTAGGTGGACCTGCTCTGGTAGGGGGTTGGACTAGATCTCCAGAGGTCCCTTCCAACCCCATGTGATTCTGTGATTTCTTAACTGCAGAAGTATGACCGAACCTACCGCTGAGTCTCATTTCAAAGCATATGCGGAAACAGGACTGCATGATCTCGCACACAGATTCATTGGTGAGGTGGGCTCCCACTGGAGTGAGCAGCAAGGTCCTCAAAACCTGCAAAGAACAGCACACATGTCCCCTAGTACAATGACATTTCCGAGAGAAGGTTGGCTTCCTCAAGGAAGGACTGCCATGAGCAGAAAACCTATGGGTTTTTCCAGGAGTCATTTCAAACTGAATGCTGTGCTCAAGGAACACTGACCCTTCTTATGAAGGATCTCCCAACCCACTTCTAAAAGAAGCCCAATATGCTGCGTGCTACCCAGTATTTAAATTCAGTAACTAGCTGTCTGCTCAGAAGTACATAGACCGAAGAAGTGTATAGTTCATAGGTTTGTCTCTACAAAGAGTTTTTCTCAAAAGTAAGTTCGAGACCTCCGTATGGTTAATTTACCCCTCACTAACACAGACCATGCACAAGGTAGGATTATCAACACTACCACTTTATCAAGCCCTTAATTTAAAAATCATTTCATTTAAGCTTTTAATTATTTTCATTTGGAAAAGCTTTTACCACAGGTATATGAGCCATCTGTTTAAAAATAAAGCCTGTCACTAAGCTCCTACAGAGTCAAAACACTGCTCCCTCCTCTTCATCTCCATGTAACAAGATATGTTCCACAACGGGCAGCGACCATTATGGTAATTACCATTTCTCTCCACTTACCTGCAGGATTTTCATCAAGACAACCTCATCGCTCGCATGATCCGTGCCCACAAATCGGGCATGAGTGACAGCATCTGCCATGTTCTCCATCCCCTCCGCTGTGCCCTCATGGCTGGGATCTGAGCAACAGAAGGAAAAAATACATGACAGGGAAAGGAGGCCACCTACAGCCTGCCACCTCTGTGGGGAGACATCTACCCAGAGATACCTGGTGCCATCTGCTTCCTTAATTTGTGTGACTAGGAGCGTGTTGACCCTACAAAAGCGAAACCCACCTCCCCGGAACAGAAAGAGTTTAAAACTGGGAGTTTTCAGAAAAGATTTTATCAAGAGTCTATTTACATTTGTGAAAAGATGTAACCTAAAAAAAGAAAATAATTACAATTCAGTTGTAACTGGCTCCGTATTTTTTTAGGTGTTCATTTGTAAGATCACGTCCTCTGCCCTACAATATAGCACAATCAGCTGTTAAATGCATCCAGTTTCTCCTTGGGAATGAAGGGAAAACAGCTCTTAAACACAGGGAACCTCAAATTTACTCCCACGAGGAGAAAATGCCAAACGGGTTCCACTAAATTGAGAAGGAAAAATTGTCTCTTGTTCCACATCCCTCCCAAGGAACAGGAGCTGGGGAAGGAACAGACCAGTAGCTTTCCCCAGAGACAACAGCAGACAGACGCGATCAGAGTTTAGATACGGGACTTGCAGGCCTCCCGCTTCAATCATTCATCAAGGCTCCTTCTCTCTGTTTCATTCTTCTGTAGCTACAAACAATGGTGCAGTTGAGAGAATGTTTAGGATGAGATTGTTGCTAGTAACCGTATCTTGTGCCACATTACACTGGCTTCAGAAAAGCTGCCTCTGGCTTTGATTTCATTCTCGCTTAAACAATACAGCACTGGGCAAGAATCTTGTTACCTTCCTACCTAAACAGTCATTAGGAAAGAAAGGAGACAACCTAAACACTAGTTAATACCTCATTAATTGGCAATGGGGCCCCTTGAACTCCAGCAAGAAGGAAGCTGACGGAAGAACCAAGTAAGACCTTGTATACTTTGCAGAGAAGCTTTGCAGACTCCAGTTGTGTTCACACCTAGGAGGGGCTAAGCCCTAGGCGTTAAAGAAAGCTGCCCTTATTGTGGTCCAAAGAGAGCGGCCTCCACCACGCTGGAGGGATTCTGAGGGGCTGTAGGGTAAGAAACTTCTTGCAGTTGCACAAAACTGAAACGGCATCAGTGTACTTCAGAATCCCATAAATGTGCACAGGAACAGCACTTCTCCTTTGCCATCTCTTACACATCCCTGGTAAGAGCAGAGCTTGCCTATTTTTGACATAGCTGTCTCACACTCACAAAAAGTGATGTTGCATAGTTGAGAGTGAGTTCCTCTCCTGGTTTGCTAGTCAAAACTCACTGAGATATCAAAGAGTCTGTTCTAAGATCAATCAGTTATTTTTTTACCTGCTTCAGCAGCTGCATTCAACTGGATAGTTGTTAGTTAGTTAGATAGTCGTTAGTCACGCTGCCCAGGGAAGTGGTTGAGTCACCATCCCTGGAGGTATTTAAAAGACAGGTAGACATAGCGCTTAGAGATATGGTTTAATGATGGTTTTTGTAAGTGTTGGGTTGACGGTTGGACTAGATGATCTGAAAGGTCCCTTCCAACCTTGGCAATTCTACAATCCTGTGGACACCAGACTGATACTGGGAAGCACCGGGTAAGAGGCCTGGCTGTCAAAGGCAGTTCTCCATTTACCTCCAATAACACCTTATAATCCAGTGAGAAGCTACCACTCTTCTACCGGAGGCAATAAAATCAGCTGTATGGTGGTGCCCTGTGTGATCTTATTCAAAATAATAGCTTAAACCACCAATGGTGATGTAAGATCATTCTAAATTGCCTCAACTAAAGCGGGTAAATACCAGTGGTGTTACAATGCCAGCACCTCCGGTAGTACTTCTAACCATCTTCAACAGTGGAAAGCAGCTACATGGGCATCAAGAGGGAAAAGCCACTTGCTGCAGAAAAGGCTCCCACAAGCAGACACAACAGTAGATGGGAGTTGCTGTAGCCTTAGGGACGCATTTAGTCATAGTTACGGATAAATAGCCTGTGTGAAAGGGAAATGCAAGTTGTGCATATGCTTCTTCAACAGCTCTACGACTACTGCTTTGCTGTTCTAGCCCCTACCTTCAGCACTAATAAACACACCTCTCTTCCAACACACATCACGCCTGACTACTTCAAGTCCTGGCTCCCTGGAACAGCTCTACAAATTCAGGTCAATTTATAAAGCCTCTTGAGTTCAATTAAAAGCACATATACTTCTACTTTGCAGAAACAAAACACAGAAAAGATCAACCCGCTTCTTGGTTCCCTTGTGAGAAAACAGTACAGAAAAGATGTGTCAATGCCTGCTCAGAATCGCTAACAAAAATAAGTCAGTGTGAAGCAAAATATCAGTTTGAAAACTGCCACCTACAATGCAGAGATCCAGAGACCCCATCTAGACTTACACATTTCACATGGGGTGTACTCTTGCAACAGGCAGGCAAAAGTACAAGCAGCAAGCAGAAAATCCAGGCTCTCAACCATCAGGGAAATCCAGGCAAGCCAGAAACCTGCTCAGTAACACCTTTAATGGAACTAAAATAAATCACCAAGGAGACAGAAGAGGTAGAGGGAAGAAAAAGGTTTAAACTCCCCAAACAGCGAGTCCTCTCACTGGAAGCTGAGCAACAGCCATTCACTTACAGATACGTAGTTTTCAGGAACACCAGGGAAACTTAACTTTAGAATTGGAGCCAAAAGCTTCTGTGGACAAACTGGGATAATAAAAAGAGCACATACGTTTTCTGAGGAAAATACATCAAATACAATTCTGAAATTCAGCCACTAGTCTTCCTATAGCTAAGGTTTGAGCTCCTCAGAAAGGCTGACAGCTACCGCAAAACTGCTGAGTAAGGAAAAAACTAATCTGAGGGGTAAAAATCAATGGGAGTTTAGTATTGTCGCTCGGTTTTCTTGAACTTTAAAAATTACTGCGTAATTTATTGACTACGACTCTCGAAACAGCAGTAGTTATTTCAGAGCAGAGGATAATCCCTGCAAGGCTAACTATTCCTAGCAAAACACGCACGATGGATATATCTGTGATTTTATCTAACTGAGCTGTGACTCCACGCTATACCGTTAGTGAAGTGCTGCATCCAACAACCTCAGACCACACCTCTGCAATTCAGACCACTAGGGACCAGAAGTCTCAAAGGCTACTCAAGAATTACTCTTTTCTAACTGGTTTTCAAACACACCCCTCAGCAATACTGGCCTGAAAAGTAAATATTCTGCCACAGGTTAAGAAAACCAGTGAGAGGGCACAAGGATTAGCAACAAGATGCTTTGGGAATAAGAAAAGGAAGCAGGTTTTTAACAATGATAATTATCAGAAGAGTTTGGCCCTTTCACCGCCCGCTGGTTTTCGACCCAGCGTGTGCAGCAAAAGGCATCCGCTCGCAGAACGGACACAGCGAGTGAAAAACTCCTGGTTTCACCTGTCAGTGATGCAGCCCCAAAATGCACCACAATCACGAGCCACACCGAAATTTCCCCACCGCGGTTACGCCGGAGTCTGTCCTTCCTCGGTCCGTCCAGTTTGAAACAGGCTCGTATATTAAGGCCATTTTAAGCTTTTCCTCGCTTTAGGCAAACAGTCTTTAGACTACCTCTAGTCTTATATTACAAAGAGAAATATAAGACCAAAAAAGCTTTCATTTAACAACACAAGCCTAGCCAGATGTTCGGCCAGCATCACTAATCCCGGCCTCCCCGGTATCTGGAGCAGCACAAAGGACAAGGCCGCCGTGAATGTCACCCGAAGCCTTAGATTACAGGTTCTGCTCCACCACAACGGCCAGGCAGAGGGTCTTCTCCACTGTCTACTACGAAGACAAACGCCCAACAGTTACAGGGATGTGCCCTGACCTAATTAAGAGTCTAAACAAGAAGTAGCCAGAGGAAGGCTACAAATTCTTAACCACTTTTTTTTCCTGTTTCTGCCTCAAATTAAGTATTTGTAGCCAGTTGTCCGTGCAGACATTTGCCTGGGTATGTGATTCCAGTCTGATGTTCTGATCGCACCCAGGCCTTAAAAGCACAGAATAAACAATTTTATTTTAAAATAAGAATTAAAAATCGTTACTCTTCTTCTATGTTGAAAACTAACATATTTTGCATTATTGCTTAGTCCTTCAGAGGGACATGTTTTACAGGTTTATTTATTAAGATTTCTTTACTGTCCTACGAAGTGACACTGTATCGCATTCTTTTCGTTATTTTCTGGCACTTAATTACACCCAACACTGCCCGCTAATTGATGTCTTAACACACTAAATTTCCATCAAACCAAAAAAAATTTTTTTTTCTGCAAGCCCCCATTTTAATGATGAGTCTTTCCCACAAAAGTGGTCTGCATTTACACAGATCTTCATGTCCTTTCTTTCTCTACCTTTGCTTATGCTAACCCCCAAAAAGAGAGATATTTCAAACAACAGTGCCAAAAATTCAACAGTGTTCACTTACAATGTTAAGGAGGAAAAGAGCTGAGAAGTCTGAACTTGGGGGGAGGAAAACAGGTAAAATAATTTTCTCTGAGTCAGACTATGTAAAAATAAACATCGGTAACAAGTTTTGTAATTCACACAGGTACGATCAGAAAGTACTAACAGAATTCACACAGAAAAATCAAGCACCACGAACACCAGGATGACACATTGAAGGCAGAGAGAAAGCCAGCTAATGAGTTCCACCAAACCAGCTGAGCCATGGGAACCCACCGCATGCACGTTATTAGCCTTTCACAAATATAAAGGAGAATGTGCACACTTGGAAGTCTGAGCAGCAGCAAAACTGTCTCGTGCCATGACAATCGTGACAAGGGAAGAGAACTGGCACACCACTGGACAGGACTCGGGACCGGGCAAAAAAAACATCCTCACTTTAAAGCAGAAATATTAGTCCACAAAACTAAATAAATTCTACTGTGTTGATACATATATATTACAACACAGTAATCCGAGCTGGAATTCTCTCCTCCACGGCCCTTTTGCTTGGACTGCATGAAAAAGCAGTTGGTGACCACCACAGCCCAGCAGCAGGCCACACGCACATGCAGAAGACGGGGCAGACCAGAAGCTTTGGCTCTGTTTCCAGCCGTTGCTGAAGCACCACGAAATTCCAGCAAATAGGATATTAAGAAACTGCAGATGTCTATTTCCCCAGCATTAATGGCAGTTTTCTTATTTCCCCAATCTCCTCATTACGACTGCAAGCAAGTATCCTGGCCAAAGACACGTCCCAAGGAGACGCGTTTGGCCGGCATTTTGGTAAATCCCAGGAAACCACGTAACTTACCTATTAGTGCATAGGAGAGGAACTTATTCACAGAGGTGAGGGCCAATCCAGTGATGGGGCCTGTAGTGTCTTCCGAACGGATGACTTCCAGGAAAGGCCGAAGAAAGACATTGGGCTCAATTTCAGAGAGCTCTGTTAAAATAAAAATAATTTTAGAGAGAGAGATTCACTTAGACTTGATTAATTTTCTCTTTAAGAATGTACAGCAAGCTTATTCTTAGAGGAAAGAGGCCGCAATAGGTTAATTTCAGAAGGGTGGTGGGAAGGTCAGGGTTGCTTTTAAATAGGTGTGATATACATATACATGTGTGTCTATATATATAATTTTTAAAATAAATAGTTTGTGAAGTTCACTTTCTTAAGATCTTCAAAACAGCCTTCTGGATCCTTCTAAAACAAATCCTATTGTAAGAACACCAAATGCCACAGAGCCACTATTGCCTAAATTTATGCTTTAATTAATCAGCAGATGTGGCTGCCTTTTCCTCGTAGTCCTGAAATTGTGTGATCGCATGAACTAAACAGGCCCTGCCCCACCTTTTGCCACTTCTGTGACATCCTAGGGCACACACAGCCTCGTAACGACGACGTGCAAAGCACAAATACACAACCAGGTTCCACTGGGTCTCTCGGAGCTCTTTGCCTGAATACAAACTGCATTTCTGCAACACTACAAGTCTGTTCGGCAAAGACAGGAAGAAACCCACAAGATAAATAAATTTCAAAACTCTTCTGTCTTGTTCTCGGAATATCTGTATAAGCCTCTCAAGTGAAGGAGGAAAAAATGGAACTCTTCTCTACTTGCTGCTTTGGACAGCAAGTACCCTCTCTGAAGCTGCAATACACGGCGGCAGATGCACTGAGCCATTGAGCTGGAGAAAGAAGAACTAACGAGCTTCCTAAACTTTTCTAGATGATCAAGGGAAGCTTTAGGAATGAAAAAGAAATAAGAATCGCCAGAACTAGGGAAAGTGACACCCTCTCCCCCCCAAAAAAAATCCACCAAAACCCGAACCAAACCCAACCCCAAAAAACACCACAAGGAATCGAGATAGGAGGAACACGAGGAGGATTTAGGAGAAAAAGCATTAAAAAGCAGGTGAAGGCAACCACAAGCCAGTCCACAAAATAAACCCAAACAAGAGTATTAAAAGTAACTTGGATAATCCTGAGAGCAAAAATATTTAAGTATAGACACATGGCTCAACTTGCTGAAACCTGTATTTTATTCCTAATAAAAGTTAACAAGTCTAACGGCTCACAGTGTCACAGGAACACTGGCATTTATATTCTTGATGATCCAATATTGCACCGATCTGTTACACGAGCTTCTTTGAGGCAGGGGAGAAAAAAAGCCTGTGATTCCTGAATCGAATCCTTAGACAAGCTGCTGTTTCTCTATCTACCAACATAACTCAATTGTTCCTCATAGTTCCCATTGAAAAGCCTTAAGTATCAAAGTAAAAACCCTATCAGAAAAGTGTTATCTGTGACAAATCATGGCGAGGAAGCAAAGGAAGAAGAATAATGCAGGGTTTATTGTTTTAAATAGTTAAAACCATGGAGAGCAACATCAAACTGCAGTAGTTTTGCTGTTAACTAAAGCAAAACTGCAATTAAAAAAGGAACCTTGGGAATCACGATGCAGTCTCTTACCTTTCAGCCACCAGTTCAAATCAGGCCAACACCACTAACTTGTGAGAGGTTAAAAGGAACGCGATGATTCAATCTTTTTGGCTTAAGAACAACTCCCCCAACTTGTCAGATAATATCCTGGTGTGACATTACAATTGTGTCACCTCTCAATAGCTCATGGAAATGCAGGGGATCATAAGACTTGCTTTCATCAATGTTTATTTAAGTGTGCTTTATAGAGCACTCGTCTGGTTACAAGCACTTGGACAACATTAAATATAGTAAGACTCTCTGGGATCAACGCTCAAACTCTTCTTCCCCAAACCTGATCCTTTCTATAGAACAGTCAGCACCAAATCAATCCATCATAATCCTGGCAATTCCTCCAGCCTCCTTCAATCCAGTGAGCACCGGGATGGAAAAGCTGCACCTTGATTAGTAAGAAAAAACGGGACTTGAGCAGACATACAGAGCTGCACAAGGGGAACGAGATGATGAAGACAAACTTACTGGCAGAGGAAAACACAGGATATCACACTCCCCATTAATCCATTTTCAGGACAACAAATAGAAATTTTCTTTAGAAGGGTAGGGGGTAGTTTCGGGTTTTTTCTTTCTATTGAAGTTGTGAATCTTGATGTTGTTAAAGATTAGAATCCCCTTCAGCATAAGCGAAATTTCCCCAAATGAAGATCCCCAAATGGCTTGTCGTAATTCAGATTTAATTTAGGCACATACTGTTGATTACACGGCAGCTCTGGCCAGCTTCCCTGATACTCAGAGACTCCAGCTTTTATGGCAACACAGCATTTTACATGAAGCTCTCTGAACCTGACCATGTACACTGTAAAAAAGTTTCAGGCTGGATAGTTGGTGCTGTGTTATTAGAAAAAAATTTTAAAAAATATACTAAACAAGAAAAGAGTATTTTTAGTGCAAGACTTACCCACTAAAGGACTGCCGTCCGAAAGACCTACATTTCAGGGAAACACCAATCACACTGCTAATTGCATCTGAGGAGTATTCATTTGATTACTACAATCAGCTCTTCTTACCAGTGGCATTTGCAGGCCCTGAGGACTCGCAGGGGTCACCAGCTCCCTTTTCAAAGCAGAAGTCAATCTCAGCAGGGGCGCTTGCTTCAACACGAAGGTTGGGAGCACAGAAAAACACTCATACTGTAGCTATTCCTGCTAGATTCTGTCTTTAAACAGATTACCCTCACTGGCTAAAATATCAGTTCAGCATCTGAAAGTGGCACTAAAGCTGCTTGGAAGTTTTGAACCGAGTAAAAATAGTGCAAGCAAGTCAGTAAGTCAAAGATCAATCCTTTTCATTTAACTCGGTCCCATTCAGCTCAGTGAAGGTAGCTCAGAAGCTCTCTCCATGAAAGATTTTCCTAACCTTATGTACAGAACCAACCTGCCAGGCCTTTCAGATCAATCACTGCAACCACAAGGTTCACTCCGTGCCAGCTTTTACTACCAGAGCTCAAGTTTAATCTAGAGAACAGAAGAGTATGAACCGAATATCGCTCTTTTTACAATAGTTTGGTACGGTAGGAACACAGTCTTCAGAGGGAACTGTTCTGCCCAGCAAGTTAAAACTTCACGAAAGAGATACTACATACAGTCTTCATCTTTCTGGCCACCAAACTGTAAAAGCAATCATCTCCTGAAAATACCTAAGAACCTCAAAAAGGGCAGCAAAATCAATTATAACTTTAATAATTCCTTTGCCAAAACAAAGGCTGTATAAAGTAAATATTGACTGTTTGGAAGTACACACTTGAACTTTTATAAAAGCTTTCCAGAAAAAGGAGCTCTGTTTTTTCAACAACTCTCTGGTTCTTGATCTGCCAGATTCAAGTTCAAGTAAGGAATCCATCACCAGCAAGAGACTTGAAAATGGCTGAGAGAGACACTTCTCCAAGTATGTTTCCTAGCAAGAGACATTTCTCAGTGTTTGAACTAGAAAACACAGGATGGTTCTCTGCTTAGGTAACTACTTTCAGCTCGGGGAAGGGGGGGGGGCGGAAAAAACAACCCACCCCAAACCCCACCAACTCTATAACCATGACCTCAGCCTAGCGTATTACACGAGGAAGAACTGAACAAGTGTCCACAAGGAAATAAAAATTCCACTAGGGATTCCTACAATAGCCTTCCTTTTCAATCCACCCAAAGCTAGGGAAAATTATATTAAACCATCATATAGTCTTACATGAAGAGTTTGGGCTGCTTTGGGGACCAACCACCCATTCTTTTCACGCAGGTCTCTTCAACAAATTTTCAGGGAAGCAAACAAAGACCACCACTACACCCAAAAATGCTCAGCTTGCCCAAAGCAGCGCGTGGAGATGGAGAAGAAGGGAAAGAATATCTCAAGTAGCACATGAGAAAGCCAACTCCAGGCTGGCAATTTTAATGCGAGGACGGAATTCCTTTGATGCCACAGTGCTTTCCTTCATTCATCCTATGGATTATTTGTGCTTAGACACACGCGCCTATAAAGATATTTAAACAACTAATTCATGTTTAAGCACCTAACTCCCATTTCAGCGATCCCATCCAGCCGTTCCGGCACTTCAGCAAACAAACTGCATCAGACCCTTGGCGTCCGCTTTCTCCCGAAGAACAGGAGCAGGTCTCCCCTTCGGAAGAGGTTTCTTATTGTTCGCACGCTGTTGGCACATTCCTGATCTCAAACGCTCCCATAAGCTGCTTTCTCTGGCAGCTCCAACTCTTCACTCCTGAATGACTCTTATCAGGATCGGCTATGCGTTACCGAATCAAGAGCAAACGAACAAGAAAAAATTGTTTATGACAAGTTATTTCAACATCATTTGTCCCCAGGACAGGCAACTGCAACCCAAACCTCATGACCTGGACTCCTCTTCTGCGGCAGCTGGTGGCCTTTGAAGCCCAGCCTTCGGAAAGGATCCCACGCAGACGAGCTCGGACAAGAGCGATGCTTCAAGCACGTGTTGTTATGTCCCCTGCGTACGTACTGAACCGTACAACCACCAGGCATTGTCTTTTCTTCTTAGGGTGAGGAAATACACCAAGATAACACCATAACAGAGCAGAAATCCAGCTCTACAGGACTCCTGCCTGGGAGCTCAGTGAGTTTATGCCACAGAAAGTTGAGGTACCAGCAAGTGTTTCCTGGCTTACCCTCAAAAACACTTTCTGCAAACACTGCCTTTCTCACCTACATCACTTTATACATGCTTCATTCTCAGTTCACCCACCAAACACCAAACCACTTTGTCTTTTCATCCAAGGCTGAGAAGTCCCTGCAGTCTCTCTCGGACAGTTAGAGAGAAGAAAAGTTCCAAGGAAAAAGGAGAGAATTGCACTTGCTTTTTAAAATCATCTAAAAGTATTGAGTAGCAACACTCTTCAGATTTTCAAACACACTTCTGAAGCCTTTAACTGCTGGAATAAGTATGGGCTTAATCTCACCCGGATCAAAATGCAGGATCACAGAGACAGGGGAAATCCCTTTAAGTTAGTCCTATGATTATCTGATGATTAATTTAGAGATTAACAAATCCAGCGAACAGAACTACAGTAACTTGTTCCTCTAAAAATTTGAATTTGTTGTAGATAGAGTCAGTTAGCGAACAGCCACAGAACACTGTATGAGCATCGGTTCTGGGTCCCTTGGCAAAATGACAATTTCAGCAGCTCTACAGCTGATGAGTGGAAGAGGCACATGTTTCACCACTCCAAAAACAAATTCTCCAGACTGACTGGAACACGTGCCACCATGCACCTGCAATGAAAGACATGCCCTGACTTCTAACTAGGAAGTTTAGTCCAACATTTAACTCCAGTTCACTAACGGCCAATTAACATAGGGTAACAAGTGTACAAAAGCCAAGACAAATGATCTGCCTTCCTCTGCTCCACTCTCCTGAGACCCCGCCTGGAGTACTGTATCCAGCTTTGGAGTCCTCAGCTCAGGAAGGACATGGACGTGTTGGAACAAAGATGCTCAGAGGGCTGGAGCACCTCTGCTACAAGGACAAGCTGAGAGAGTTGGGGTTGTTCAACCTGGAGAAGAGAAGGCTCCAGAGAGACCTTAGAGCCCCTTCCAGTCCCTAAAGGGGCTCCAGGAGAGATGGGGAGGGA
>JAOXNO010000002.1:18398303-18413302 GCA_028565335.1 Limnodromus scolopaceus | reverse complement strand
CAGCAGGGGAGTTGGACTAGATGATCTCTATGGTCCCTTCCAACTCTAAAAATTCAGTGAAATTCAGTGAAATCCACTCCATTAAAATTCAGTGAAATTCAGTGAAAATACTTTAATCTCTTGCGCCCATTCAGCATTACAAAAATCATTCCTCAGGCACCCCTTAATCAGCTCTGGGATTTTCTCCTCCTGGCGCTGCTTCCGCCCATCAATGCTGAGGGATAAACCAGAGGAGAAAATGCCCTGCACTCAAAGACTACCACAATTTCTAGACCAAAGTTTGGAACCAAACACCTAAATTCAACTGATCATCTTATTCAAGACTCAGTGCTTGCTGTTACACCACAACTGTTCCTGTTGCTACACAGTATAGGTCAAGAAAGCCCAGAGTTTACAGGGCCTTATCTAAACCAAAAATTGCCCTTGGAAAAGCCCACAGCAGCAGCACTAATTGTGCCTCTTCTCCCAAATAGCACAAGAAAAAGTCTCTAATCTAGTCCACACATGCCAGGACATCTCTTCATTCTTATATTACCTTACACTTCTAGGAAAAGAGTCTCTTCTAATAGGAATAAAGCAGTGGAAGAATGCAGAAGATTGTGAGATGCAGTGGACACAGGCTGCAACAATGGAAACGCCAATTAGCTATTGTGAAAGGACATTTTTCTAAAGAAGGGTGGTCAAACACCACACCAGTTTGCCCGGAGAAGTTGTGAGAGCTCCATCCCTGGAAATATACACGATTCAGCTGGCTGTAACCCTGAACACAATCTGGCGTCCAGGCTGGTCCTGCTTTCAGCAGGGGATTGGAGCTGATGACCTCCAGAGGTCTCTTCCGACCTCAGTCATTCCAATTCTGACTTGTGCTTACCAGAAACAAATAAAACCTCTGACATTGTACATTACAATCGTAGCCACTCAACCATTCACCACGTGAAGGGTTGCCTTTGCCAAATCTTCTACTGGTTAGTAGCCGCAATAATTAAGTACAAAGCAGGAGCTCATTCCAGAACTATCCCGAGAAAATATTCATGATTTTCTAACTCAGCCTTCTAAACAGAACCTGCAGGTTCAGGCTGTGACTGAACCGAAAAAAACCCAACCCAAACCAAAAACCCCCAGTGTACCAAATTTGGGGACTTCCAGAAAACTAGCAGATATAAAGCATGTTGCTCTTGTCTTCTCTTAAAAAGATACGGCATCTCTGCAGGTACTAAGGTCATCAAACAAACAGCACCTTAGTCCCGAGTCGCAACTTCAGATGTAGAACAATTCCCCCCATCACACTTCAAACACCTCAAGCTCCGCTACCTTCGGAATTAATTCATGGAGCCTTCACACCACCGTTTGAAGCACTGCAAATATTAATCAGCCCAAGATTTTAGTCACAAAATCAATTCTCCCCTCCCCGTTCCTCAGCTGAAGGCTGGCACTCAATGAATCAGACCAAAGGGAGAATAGAGTTTCCAGCACCTGCTCCAGCTTTTAAGTTTCTAATTGAAAGTGCTGTGATCTGGCAGCGGGCAGCCCGAAGATGGCATTTTCCTGCTCTGCGAAAGGCTGAATCACACTACAAAAAGCAGAGAAATGAGTGAAAAGAGCCACAGAGGCCAAAGGAAGCAACAACATAACTTAATATAGCCAAAGGGAAAAAGCAGCTGAAGACAGCGTGCTACGAAGTACCACGTCCCCTCTACAACTGAGCATCTCATTCACCCTCTGCCCCATGATGATTGCTATGGGCAGCGCCGAGGACGCATTATCTTCCCCATTTGTGACAACGTTCTTTCAAATAATGGTATAAAATATGACTCAACAGTATCAGGACTTTCTCTTGACAGGAAAGTCAGCGGGTTCATTTCATACCAGCACGCTAACGGGAAGCTTCCTTCTTTTACACATTGATAACTCAAAAATATAATTCAAGACACGCTTTTCTCACACAGAGAAATAGTCAAACCCATTTATTCCTCATTATAGTAGGCCTCTTAACAAATGACTGCAAAACTGAAACAAGAATATACCTACAGGCAGATTCCCTCCACAAATAGGAAAAAAACCCCCATTCTTAGCACGACAGTATGCTTCTGAAAAAAAAAAAAACCACCAAAAAAAAACCACCCAAAAGAGAGGCATCTGTACCATCTCCCTTAAGAATGTAATTTAAACCTAGGAGTTAGAATGGCAAAACTCCTAAGATGAATGCAGCTTTATTGGGGTAAGAACCTTTGCAACCTGTGTGCTCACAGTAGGAAAGCTGCACCTACAGACTACAGGTAGCAGTTTAATTTGAGTTTAGATTTGTCACCAGCATAGGGAAAAAATGGAGGGGCACAGGGATTGTACGACAAGTTTGCAAAAACACAAGTGTCTCAATTGTTTTAAAGAACGTAAAAAAAAATAATCCCATCAACACCCAATTTTAGTGAATCTCATTTCCTTCCCCAGTATGACCACTGAGATCTAATTCCTCTTCCAGCTCTGAAGGCTTCCTTGGTGACAGAAACCACTCACTGAGATTTCCCAAAATGCCGGAGAGGCAGAAAGAAGAGCGGAGAAAGGGTTAACCCGCAGCTGGGAGAAAGTTTCCCTGGAAAATTGGAACACATGCTGTGGCTGTGACTAAATTTCACACTGGTTCTGTGGAGTACAAACATCCACAACTGTGAGCATTTGAGAGAGTTGGAGAAAAAGAAATGCTCCTTATATATTAGCTTCACCTGTTTGGTTCCTTCAACTGGACCATGACATGCTCTAGGGAACAGCAGAATCCTTCAGATTCACTTCACATTTCAAGCAGAGATGAGGTGCCAAAGGGGGAGGCGGGGAATTAAAAAAAAAAAGAAAAAAATGGAAGGAAACAGTCCTTCCCTTCCCTGCTCCCCCATTTTTTGGGAACACATTGGAAAGCCAAGCCCATGGTCTGGCAGAGCTGATTCTGCTGTTTGAGACTAGACGCGTCAGCAGAGAAGCCACCTGAGCTGACACTGAAGGCATCTGTGCCACCTGAGAACATGGAAAGAGGAATTGTACAGAGTGAACAGGGCAGAGTGGGTTTCAAAGCTCAGCTGGTTGTGTTTAAAGCAGACGGGCAGCTGGTCAGAGATAACCGCACTGCGGAGATTAAGAATTACCAAGATGAAGCAGCACAGAACCACAGAAAGGTTTGGACTGGAAGAGGTCTCTGGCGGCCACCTACTCCAACGTCCTGCTCACATGAAGGACTGCTCTGGAGTTCTATCAGGGCGCTCAAAGCCTTGTTCAGTCAGACTGTAAAGGTCTCCATGGATGGAGATTCCACTTTATCTTCCCATGGATTTTCTAGCCACGTCTCCTTGACAGGAGCTAGCACAGATTAGAGTAAATCACTGCTTCAGTTTTCACTATCCACTTCTCTGCATAAACTAACTTAAAAGGTTACAGAAGACCCTCAAAGCAAGGTATTAATCACTTGCTCTCACTGTGGCTACATAACAGACTTCCCAGCTGACCTTAAGTACCTACTCTCACACTCCAAACTCTCTCCCTTAATGGACACATCAACTTTAAAAATAATAATAAAAAAACCCAAACAAACAAAAAACCCCACCAAAACAAACAAAACCCCAAACCCAGCATCCCTCATTCCCCAGTATCCCCTTCCAACGAAACTAACCAAGACTGAGTAAAACAGACGTGATTCATCCCCAAGTCATATCACATGAAAGTAAAAGTACTTTGTGAGTTTATTTTCTTTAGCTGAATTGCAATCAGGTGTTCATTTCTATTCTTTTACATATACTGACAGGGACTCATGATGGGATGTACTTCCCATCCCAACTTATCTGCCACAGCGCTCACACCAGCAATATGTACTTGCACCTAATCTTTGAATTTCAAAGATTACAGGACTGTAGCCAGCTACAGACCCTAACGAGACATTCCTCTGCCTCAGAGTGAAAGGCCACCTAAAATCTGGCGTTGTTCTGTACTGGATGTTGTCAGATACCAGTTAAGAAACTGATTAAAGGATGTCTTAAAAAAAGAAATAGATTGTTTCCACGCACCACGAAAAAAAAACCCCTTAAAAGAACACTAAATACCAATCACAAACTGCATTATAACCAAGACACAGCGGAAGAAGTTCAGATTCAGGGGTGTGGGTGAGTAATTTACAATAATTCAAAGTATGTTGTTGTGGAGTCCCCATCCCTGGGGATATTAAAAATGCTGTCTGGACATGGTCCGGAGCAACCAGCTCTGGGTGGCCCTGCTTAAGCAGGGAAGCTGGACCAGTTATCTCCAGAGGTGCCTTCCACCCTCAGCCATTCTGTAATTCTGACAATTCTACCCTGCCAGCCACTCGACTGGAAATGTTTCTAAAAGGCTCGGCTCCAAAGAGATTCCCACGATCACCAGGGGCTTAGTTTTCTGCTAAGGATTTCTATCCCTTATATTTACAGAAGGCCACTTGAAAAAAAAAAACAAAAAACCTCAATGATGCAAAGCTCAAACTATTTTAAATTACTCTAAAATTAATTATCAAAGATCTCCTGACTTAAAGGTTTTATTCGCGGCTTCCAATGCTTGAGGCCATTAAAACCAGAACCAGACAGGGGAGCTTATTCAGCTGTTCTTTTTAAGGTACCTCCTATGATATGCAGGGGGGAGGGGCAAATTACTTAATAGTATATCACTCTGCAGGCTTTATTGTTGCACTTATAAGCATGAATGATGACTGGTGTGGCTGCCCAGCAAGACAGACTTGAGAAGAGATTAGAAACTGACCTATAATTCAAGATGTCAATATTTATTATTAACTATGCCATCTGGGAAAGCTCCTGAAGTGTGTTTGATTTAGGGTGTGGTTCTTTTTAATTTCAGGAATTTCAGACACTAAAGGTAATTCTTAGAAAGGAGAAGATGGAAGTTAATTAACTTTGAAATTAGCTTTTGTACCACCTTAACATTTTCCTCCTTCAATAATTATTATCTTATGGGAAGCAGTCCCTTATATTTTCCAGTTCTCCTTGAAAGCGTGAGCAGCTGCCTTGTTTATAAAGAGGGCAAGTTTTTCAGACTATTAAAACTGAACAAGAATTATATTTTTAGACTTTGCTCAATTTTAAATCCTTTTATTTGAAATGCTAGACATCATTTATTAACTGAGTTTACAGGCACTTACTTTAGAACGGCATTGGTGGGGAGCATTTAAGAAATAGCACATACTACTAGTGTAAATAATACAAATTAATGTATGATGACGTTCTAACAGAATTCAACTGAGAGTTACATGTGCCCTAACTGTACCAACAGGCAATCAGGAGCTCCCAAGCCGCGCTGTTACCCACTGCACAGTCAATGCTGCATGTCACAAAAAAAAAATTAAAAAATAATACTTCTGCTTCACTGTATTCTAAATATTTCCTACAACCCCTGGACAAACATCAGCATATACAATTGTGCACTATTCGGACAGCAAACAACTAGGACAAAACAAAGCACTTTTCACAGACGAACAGAAATCACAACAGCAGCCTATTTAAAACACGTTTTTCTGAGTTAACCAAGTATCTCAGAAATAACCTGACTAACGTACGAACAGCCACCAGGTAAGGTAACAAAAAAAGCCCAAAATATCTCCCTGCCTCCTCATTATTAGGCTTTTTTAGAAGCAACAGTTATATATCTTGCTCTGTCTCTACACTAACATTTTAATTTCCTGGAGTAAGTCCTAGCAGTTTCTTAGCTTTTTAGTATGTTTTCAGAGTAACAATCAACTCAGCAATTCAGAAGACATGAGACTTTAGAGGACATGTGGATCCTCCTATATATACTGGAATTTCACTGTCTTCCAATCTTTTGCACTGTCCCATTAACCACTGAAGAGCTGCAGGAACGCTAGGGATAGGGCTTGGAGTGAGGCTGGGGAGAAGGTACCTCGGAATCAGAGGAAAAAAACCAGGAATGTTGGCAATCTATTATTATTACTCAGTAAAATCCAAAATCTAGATTTAAAAACCCAACATAAGTTGATTTGATAAATCATTTACAGGACAGCAATTATTTTGACAATCTGATCATTTTGTATCAGGCAATTTTATTTCAGAACCAATGACAATATACAACAAAAAAAAACCCCACCCAAACGTACAAGACCAAAAACGTACATTTCAGCAAGCTTCATATTTAGCATACTTTGAATTTCCTTAGCCACAACCAGATTTATTCTATCAGAAATTGTATATGGTCTCTGAAGAACTAGTGCATGACCTTGCATCTCTTATGAGAAGTCACAGCTGTATTCCCACATTGACTGATAAAGACAACTGAACAGGCAAGGGGAGTCCCATCCCCTCTTTGAAACAAGCCAGACATTTTAACTCATCTCACTGAAAAATGATTTGCTGCCATCATAATTAAGCATTTCTGGCTTTCTATTACACGGTTCAAAACAAAACAGATCCCACTTAAAGTGCCAGACAACTTCATACTCTGACCCCCAGTGACAAAGGTAAGAGAAATACCACGAGGTCTCAGACATCCCTTTTAAAGGAGAACATCCCAGCAACACGGATCTCAGCACGGTCAGAAGTGGGTTAGGTCTCAAAGAAGATTCACTCCAAACCCAGAAGGTCCTTGAAGTTGGGGAAGAAATGTCAGGTATAGAAATTTAAAAAACAATACAAAAAGGTAAGAAGATATAGGTGTTGTGGAAGCAAAAGAGCTGGTTGGAAAAGGTATGGTTAATAAAGCTCTGGAGCAGCAGGAAGGAAAAAAAAATAATCTTGTTGGAAGAATGTATGGTTGACAGGACCGAAGTATCAAACTGATACTTGGAGCAACAAACTGGCCCAGAGTTTGCAAATGGACAGGAATATCTTTCCCATTGCACAGAAAGACGCATCTGTTAAAGACTAGTGTGATACTAAACAGATATCTTCCAAATCTCTGCCAAGGTAAGCGTTTTGACTTGAAATGCAACTTTTTGTTCTTATTAATATTAAAGAAGTCAGTAGGACAAACTGCAAGCCCTCCTGCAACAGAGATAATCCCTCTTCAGTTCAAGTACTCTTTAAATACAGCACTCCGCTGCTTCTTCTGAAAAAATTAAGTGAAAAATAAAATCTACTAATTAGTAATTTCTGATTTCGTGTTAGGTGCAGCTCAGCAACTTCTGTGTCTCACCCGGCTCTGCCTCTACAGCCCACAGCTCTGGTTTAAGAGATCTGCCCCATTTTGCACCACGTTCTGGGAAGGGTTAGTCTGGTCACAACCCAGTTTACTTCCCACCCTGTTAAATGCTACTGGTCCAAGCTGTGTTGGGTCCATATTTTCAGCTGCATTTAGATCATTTCCTGAACTCCCACCATCCTCTGCCTCCAGCATCTAGAAACTGATGAGCTTTACCTTTGATTTCTCTTCCCTCTCATGTCAAAATGGATATGTCACCAGGAAATCAGCTCATCAGAGCCACATACACAGATACTCCTTGCCCACACCTCTGGTTTTTCCTCAGTTTCTTTAAACAACTTTTTCTCAATCAAAACCGATAAATGACCCATCAAAAATCATCCCACAGAGACCTCTATCATGCATTAAGGAAAAAAAGCCAGGCATTTTTCCAAACCTTTGTAACAGGAGCCACTGCTACTCCAAAATAGCAAGTGAATGCCCATTAGCTTAGTACTAATTAACTGTCTTCCTATTCTATAGCTTGAATGTTTGCAGACGGGATGTTAATTGGCACACAACACTGGGAGAATCAGAGCAGCTTTGAGGATCTGCTGTCTCCTCACAGTACAGCAAGGAAGCCCAGCAATTTCTGGCTATAAATGTATCCGCGCTTTGCCCAATCTCTTAATTCTATTTTTTTAAGCCTCATTTAGGTTGCGGTTACCTCTTGGCACAGGCTGTGTCCAGTTAGAAAAATCATTACCATTAATCCAAAAAAAAGGTAAACTCCATTGAACCGTACCGAAAGCATCCCCTGAACTCCTGCTTCTTCCGAGCCCGTCCCGCAATTGTGTCCCAATCTGCCAGCATTAACACAGATACACAGCGGTATTTATTTGATGCCTATTCCACCAAGCTGTATTCACACTAAATCCTCCATGTGTATTTAATAAATCACACTAGTTAGGTGGGCAGGATTAGTTCCAAGTCACCTAATGACTATATCATGAGCTGCAGTATTAAAGGGATTAATATTAATCTTAGCCATTTCAATTCACTGCGAGAGGCCAGTCCCCGGCTCCAACAGGAGCCGCAGCAGGCAGCGCAAGAAATTCTAAACAAGAGCACGAAGATTAATGAGGGCTTCCTCATTCTGCCTGTGAGTCTTCTCCACCAGGATCCGGGGCAGCGAATCCCCGGCAAAGACAGGCTCATAAATAAACACACAACACCACAAATACTTGGAGCAGCTGAGCCCGGCAGAGAGTTGTTTTCACCCGCTATCTGCTTCTCCTGTAACCCACACCTCCGAGCACACTCAGGAATTTGAAAGGCTTCCACAGCGGCCGATTTGTTTTCTTTCACATAAAAGCACACACCTCATTACTCATAATAAATTACTCGTTTTAAACGTGTTTGTGGAACTGGCAGCTAAAACGAGCTGTGTTCGGAGAGGATGAGAGCAGCAAGGGAATCTGAAAGGGTAACTCACTGCAGAGGTTAAGAAGGATGTCAGACGCCAACAGATTTGACCCGCTTTATTCTTGGCAAGAATGAGCATTACGAGCAGGAGGGGTTCTTAAAAACGGAGAGAAAGCCCTTCCTGCACTGCTCGCGTTAAACTAAAACATAAAAACGGACCAATACAACTAAACACCCTGATTTTCTGACAGAGTGCTGCATTTCATCATCGCACCGACAAAGATCCCAAAGCATCTCTAGGACCCTGGCCTCCTTTTCATTGATAGGCGAGAATATCGACCATAATCATCACCACAAAAACTCCAGAAGTCAGTCTTGGTCCACTGCAGACTGAGATGTAGCTGAGCGCTGAAAAAGGAGTAGCCTTGAATTCGGAGTGCCACAGAAGCTACACAAGGCAGTCCAACAGCTGCATCCTGGAGACTAGCTGGGAAAAACATTAGATGGGAGAGGGGGAGTTGAGTCAGCAATATTCCCTGCCTTCACTGAAAAACTCTAGACCCTCTAAAAACCATCAGAGATCGGGTTAAACTGGAGTCTAGGCCTGTCACAAGCTATTAGCAGCTCAGCGGGTCCTCCAGGCAGAAGAGCAGCCTCCAAACCTCAGTGTGGATACAGCGCAGAGACAAACACGGTACCTCTGCTTGGGAGCAAGCGGCTCCCAATCCATGGAAGAGGAGAGAACCACCGCATTAAATAAGACAGAGGAAAAAGTCTTGCACGTTAACACGTAAGGGATGTGAGGGGACCGTGCCAGTTTATCCGAGTTTATAAACCACACGCCAGCAAAGAGAGTTCAAGTGGAACCGCATCCCACGCGGCTGAGCAGATGGGGAGGGATCTCCTGTCTCCAACCTTTCCAGAGGCAGAAAAGAGCAGAGACGGAGCTGACATTTTCTGTATTTGTAAAAAAAAAAAAAAAATAATCTGCTGTTCTTTCACGTGAGAAATATCTGGCAGCAAAAAAACTGCGCAGCTCACACTCTTACACCCATTTGTCTTGTTTGGTTTGGGGAACTTTTTGTTTGTTTGTTTTTAAGGGAAGGACAAAGGAGGAAAATTCAAGATTTGACACGCTCAGGTTTTACACTCCGTTAGCCCTCAGCGACCAAAGAACTCAAGTCTCTTTTCAAAGGTAAAGGTGTGCTATGGGCCATGCAGCTAAAACCATTTCAGATGTTTGAGGAAGAGCTTTGCAGTAGTCCATGCTATTTTGGAATGGATGGAACATTTTACATTCCAAATGCATTCAGATACAGGCAGACTCTTGAATATATTTTTCCAGAACAAGTAACCAGCCAGCCAGTAGAGCCACACAAATGTTTAACGGTTTTTAACTCTAGAATGGTCGATTTAAAAACTGACACATATTGAGCTTGATACTTCAAAGCCCACAAAACTGAACTCTCAATGTCACAATTAAAACTTATTTTTAAAAAAGGCAAAAATATCCGAGAAACATGAAATATCTATCCCCAGGTTTGAAGGTTTGAAGTTCGTATTAAGCCATCCTCAAACACCATCATGGTTAGTCCAACAGCGAAGTAGCATCTGCCAGACTTCCAAGGCTGCAAGAGGTTAGAGGACTCAACGTGTTTTCATCTATTAATACTGAATGTGCAGACTCTGAGGCAGAGACCAGCCAAAAGAAACA
Organism: Limnodromus scolopaceus; assembly: GCA_028565335.1. NCBI lineage: Eukaryota > Metazoa > Chordata > Aves > Charadriiformes > Scolopacidae > Limnodromus > Limnodromus scolopaceus. The sequence goes on along the minus strand of JAOXNO010000002.1, from coordinate 18,403,011 downwards.
AAGTAGTAAACCTTATACTCTTGTGACCAAATGGGAGTCATTAGTCATTAGTTGTCTTTTCACATTCACCCTAGTGCAATCTGAAATGCGTCCTCAAAGACTGCAGTAGCTCACTTAATCTATTATATTAAAATATTATATTAATCTATAAGCTCACTATTTCTGGGTTCTCTTAAACAAGAGAGTCTTCATCAAGCCTGCTTCTAGAAGATGTGTTTCAGTGAAATACAGACATCAGGCTTCGTTTGCTTTTTTGAGCTGTGAAAGCTCTAACTGATAATTTCACTGACACAACATTAAGAGCAAGAAATTACTTTTTTTTTTTAACCTACTAAGTTTCATTTCTAGAAGTGTTTGGTCTTCAAAACCCCAAACCAGCAAAATACTATTACACATTAAACACGTTCTAAGTTCCTCGGTTTCTGGGCTTTTAGGGTTTTGGGGCGGGGGGGGAATTCTTTTAAATGCAGAAAGCACACATTGAAAACAGAGGCTTCTACACTCCAACTCCCCTTCAACTGCCGACATCACAATCTGCAACTTTCACTTTATTTTACAAAACCAACAAAAGCAAACTCTGCTTTTGGCTTCAGAAGGGAGGTAGATGGCAGGGTATTTTTAGCACTTTGGCAGGGACAAAGACAGTCCCAGTACCAGACATTCTTGTAGTGCTAACAGGCTGCAAAACCCTCATAGGAAAGATGCTATTCAGACCTGTGGACACTGTATAAATATAGGCGTATGTGAGAACTATTTCTGTGCACGATAGCAAATTTTTCCTCCCCGTGAAGTCCTCTATAGATGAAGCCATTCTGCCCGCTGCTGTGTCCACAGTCCTTTCTGCACACAAGGTCAGGCCCATCCAGTGGAGCTGCATCAGTCTCCTGGAATGCTGAAGTCCACATATTTGCCATTCAACATGAAAACTGCTTTTCAAGTTCAATCAGCTATAAATGTTGCTTTGTTTTAATTTTCCACTGAACTTCCTGGAACCTATTATCAGACTGTCAGGGATGTATATTTAGCAATGGCAACACGGCCTCTTTGCCGCTGCCCCACTGCTCATGTCACCTCCAATAAACAGAAAAACAATCCCCCAGCAAATGACATTTTTTTTTGCAGGCTATTTACTGCCAGCACAAGGTAGTGGGTGAAACTGGAAGTGCATGAGGAAGCCTTCATCCACTTTCTTTTCTTTTTTTTTTCTTTTTTTATTTTTTGTTTTTAAAATCAAGTGATCCCTAAGGAAAAGGACAAAAGGAAACATTAGTGTTCTCACTCACACATTAAGTCTCATCTGCTGCTTTGAGCTGATGTCCACACGGCTCTTAGTCTAAGTGAAAAATGTTTGCAAAGAAAAGCTGACTCAGTGAAAGTCCTTGCCTCTTATACCTGCAATTGTCTAAATTTCAAAGTCCTTTTAAATGGTCATGCATGAAATGATTGCATTTGCATAGATGATTTTTCTTATGCAGTACTGCTTGAGAGCTGAAAAAAAAGAGATGCTAGAGCTGAAAAAAAAGAGATGACATAAAATAACGAAGTCTGGTTCACCCCCCTGCTGAAACCTCCCAGAGAAGGGCTCTCACTCCTGTTTTTGCAAAATAAATCTAGCAATATCAACTTTTCTCAAAAGAAACGTAAGACATCACCAACTGGGAAAGGAACATACATACAAAACTCAAACAGCTAATGGACTGCAGTGCATTGTTAGCCCCCTTTATGACAGATGGCAAGTTATATGGGTAACTAAGAAAAATAACAGTAACTCGGAGCATTTCATGCGGAAAAGAAAGTCTGCTTCAAGAAATCAGAAAGTCACCAAGTCAAAGTATTGAAAACCCTTGATACAGCTAATAAATGCATACGACTAACTCTAGAGTGTGAACAATTAGTCCAGCCTTCCACGCTGCTATTTATGGCAACCTTCACTTGAGGCTTGAAAGCAAATATCTCTTTAAACCTGTAGAGATGTGTAAACCTGAGCTCTGGGATCTGAGATTTTACCTTTTTGTAGATGGAATCAGTAGGTTCTGCACAGGAAAAAATCTAAAGGGAATACACATACTGGTCATTTCTAATTTCAGGTCTGTCTAAATATCTAAAGGTTTAGGAAGCCAGTAGCTGAAAAGAACTGAATGAAAAATTCCAATCTTTCTCAACAATTTGAGTATTTTGAACATCACATTAGTCAGACAACCTATCAAACAATCTCTATAAAATTTGCACCCTGAAACATGCCAATCTTTAACTTAGTTCAATAATGGACTCTTCCTGAAATAAATTTTCACCACCACTATGAGTTCAGATACATCAAAAATCACACAGTGAGGAATTGCCACTTCTGCACCATGCGCACAACCAGCCTCTCTTCCCTCCTTTCCTACTCGGCTGCTCCATGATGCTTCTCCTTGAGGATCCTCACTCTAACCAAGGGGCATTCTTCCTAACGCTCACACAAAATTAAATCTATACGACTAATAGTAAGAAAAAGCGCAATAAGGAAAAAGCTGCAACAAAAGAAAACACTGTGAGAGAAAACCAGCTGCGCAGCCACCCCAAAACCAAAGTGTGCAAAGGAGTTGGCAGCTGTGAGACAGTGATCATCAAAACTTTTCCCTTTTCCACTGCAAAACCTTCGCAGCAAAAAAGGCCACTCAGCAAAGCCTGTAGAGCAGTACATTGAATTCCTTCTCCTAAGGTTCACTTGAAAAAACAGGAATTGTGGCCGCACAATCACTAGACAATTGACAAATTAGCCATAAACAACAGCTTCGAGCAAAATTTGTATGTCATTTTAATGCACCAAACCACCAGGCAGCTTCCTGCCACAAACACCAATAGGTAGAAATGAATTAACAAACCACCTTTTTTAGTAAAGCTAACACTTGTTTTGTATTTACTGCCCATTCTTCAGAGACTGGAATATGTTCCCTCTATTTTCTGTCAGAGCTAGTTAAGGACAAATGAACAAAATTTAAAAAGCAATACCAGCAGACTTTATTGACTGAGATCACTGAAATGAATTTAAATATAACCTATTAGACAAAAAAAAAGCACATCCCAAAACTTACACTTGTGAGCTGCATAAAGGTGAATTAAGGGTCTATTTATGACCTGAAAAAGGAAGTTCTTGTCATTTAGGGATTGTGATAAACATCTCTCTGTAGGCCAGCTCTTGTGACACCTACAAGAGGTTAGCTCTGCTATACTTGCTTTAGATACTTTTATCTTAAAAGAATAGATAATGATGTACTTTTGCTGAGGAAGGAGGCTGAATATTAGGAATAATAAAAAAAAACCCCACCTAAAACTCGAGCTGAGGATTGCTGAGTCTGGCATTGCATGAAAAGATAAAGAGGGACTCGGTGCTGAGAATTTCTTACAAGCAAATATCTAACACCCCAGAGGCCGACACGGTGCCAACGGGCACCCATCATTTCAACAGAAAGTACAACAAGGCAGACTGTTTTCCACTTTTGAAAAGAAATCCAAAACCACACTAAGAATTACTGTAATAAATGTGTGGGTGCAAATACCCCACAGAGAGAAGAATTAGATGAAAGAAACAGAAAATATTAAATTATCATTAAACAGAAACTCCACCAACACAAATACTCATCGACCTAATTTTAAGCAAATACCCAACTACTTTGAGAATGAAGGTAATACAATGTCAGGTCCCCAGGGGGAGAATTTATGGCTTTTCACAGCACCTGGGATGATCAGGCCTCAATTCTAACTGGGTTCTTTGGATGGTGTAACAAACTAAGTACTAAGAACATCCACCAAAAACATATACAACATGGTAGAGGAAGACCCTCGTAAACATTCAGACCCAGCGCAACCAGATTAGCAAATGGAAATTCTACATGAACTCCCAGCGGAATCTCTTTCCACCTTTCGGATAATTTATAGCTTAATGTCAGCTAAACATAGTAACTCATCCCATTTGTCCACTGAAAGTAAATTCTTGGCTGCTCTTCCAACGTCATTGCAGACATTGCTGTCAATCCCCAAACTGCGGCCCGGCCAATCAAAGTGTCAGCACTTACCTGCTGCTCAACGCGTCAGACACATGGGCTGTCACATCAGTCAGGGACTGATCAGGCGCAGAAATCAGCCCCAGCCTTCTCTCGACAAGCAGATATGATTAGAGTCCGAGCCACGCATCAGTCTCCCAAGCCCAACCAATGCACGCCCGCGGCAGGGGAAGAGAAATTTGCTGTTTAGGGCAAAGCTGAGATTGTCTCTGCAAACACTTGGTAGAAACAGGCCAGCGAGAACAGCAATAACTGCAAAAAAATACCCCCTTCCTCTATTCCCATGTGTTAGTGATTAAGGTTGAAATGCTAAAAACACAGTCCAAGGATCAAAAGTCCTCTGCAGACTCACAGAGGAAGTAAAAAAAACAATCATGGAATCATAAAATGGTTACAGTTGGAAAGGATCTTAAAGAACATCGAGTTCCAACCCCCCCACCCTGGGCAGGGACACCTCCCACCAAACCAGGTTGCTCAAAGCCCCATCCACCCCGGTCTTGGAAAAAATAAGGAGAAAGAATCACAGAATGATATGGGGTTGGAAGGGACCTCTGGAGATCATCTAGTCAAGTCCCCTGCCAAAGCAGGTCCAGCCAGAGCAGGTTGCACAGGAACGTGTTCAGGTGGGTTTTGAATGTCTCCAGAGATGGAGACTCCACCACCTC
>JAOXNO010000002.1:18365626-18378210 GCA_028565335.1 Limnodromus scolopaceus | reverse complement strand
CAAAGCCCCATCCAGCCTGGCCTTGAACCCCTCCAGGGATGGGGCAGCCACAGCTTCTCTGGGCAACCTGTTCCAGCTTCTCACCACCCTCACAGGAAAGAATTTCTTCCTGAGATCTAGTCTAAATCCCCCTCTTTCAGTTTAAAACCGTTCCCCCTTGTCCTATGGCTCCACTCCCTGATCGAGTCCCTCCCCATCTCTCCCTGGGGCCTTCTCTTCTCCAGGCTGAACAACCCCAACTCTCTCAGCCTGTCTTCACAGTTACGACTTCTCAATTACAAGCTTCCACTTCTCACAAATTCCAGTTCCATGCAGTAAACTATGTTCAAGGGCTCAGTGAATAATTCCACAGAATCAATCCAGAGTGACCACATCCATATCTGACTCCTCTCACACTGCGTAAATCCTGTCTCCCACCCAACAGAAAAGCCTTGGAAAAGGTTATGGTGCTTGTCATGGTGCATCTATAAGCTTCCGCATACAAACAGTTATTCTTCATGAAACACATTCTGTGATTAGAGTGTGGCTGAGTTAAAGCTATGGAAGAAAACTGACTCTATCAGTTTCCTAACCTTTCTTACTTTTCATTCTTCTTAGAAGTTTTACAAAACGTTAGCTTGAGTTGCTTGGTCTTCCCAAATACCACTTTAACATGTATGGATACCTGTTATTTAACCAAAAAAAAAAAAGTGTTTTTTTTAAATTTATCACAGGAATAGATATAATCTAGGACACCAGAGAGTCTTCTAGATCATAGAATTATAGAATGGTTAGAGTTGGAAGGGACCTTAAAGTTCATTGAGTTCCAAACCCCCTACCCTGGGCAGGGACACCCCCCACTAGACCAGGTTGCTCTTATCTATCTCTAAAAGATCTATCAGATATTTTATATGAAGCTGCAATAGAAAAAAAAGTTAGGTGTTGGTTTGTGGGGTTTTTTTTAAACATCTGCTTTTTGCAATTCTTCAACGCAAAGGGAGAAGTATCACAGTTTAAAGTTCATCAGTATTTGTTATTTACTAGTAAGTCCAAGCAATTCCTGCAGAAATTCAAGATATAAGTAATAAATAGGATATAGCATTGCTCTTATCTGCGAAGCGCAAAATAACAAGCACTGCCGCACTATACATATCACACATCCATATAATCCAATTCCTACACTTCTTCAAAACAAAAAAGTATTTTTTCTGATTTCTTAAGTAGATCACAATGAATATCTCAGATTCTATTCAACAGCACTGCAATAGCAACAGGCCACATATCTATATTTACTACTCATTTACCACTTCTTAAAACTAGATCTTTCAGAAAAAGTTCAGATATTAATCCCAAATCAGGATAAAATTCCTGTATTGTCTTATACAAACATCAGGTTTTTCCTAAAAACTGAGTTTCCAGAGCTCAGACATGAGAAAATGAGTGTGCAATCAAATCCACGTACCAGAAAACTGATGGCTACAGTAACAAGTATATTAAGTCAGTACACTGGGCAAAGGTTCTCTTACGGTTACAGTCATTTGACCTTTAGCCAGCTCTTAATGCCCCAGCCAACCCTCTAAAGATGGAGATTTGCAGCAGCTTCTTGTCTGAAATAAGCCATGAAAAGATTCTTCTGAACCCACTGTACAAGCATTCATTTAAAATGTCATGAATGTGCATGAAATCAGAGTGCTTCTAACAGCTTACTTTGCAGCTTCTGTTTAAATGCACTAACTCTGAACCACCAGAGGATAAAAGGACCTTCCAGTCTGGCACTCATGGACCTAAAATATACACAAGCACCTCTTCACAGGTGTGTTTACCTAGTTTAAACCTTATTTAAATAGACTCTGGATGCACACACTTTCCACAAACACCTGCTTCTCCCACTGCAGTGCTGGCTTGTACAAGGCAGTTGTATTCAGTCATTTTCTGTCCTAAAGCCATCCTACACACCAGTAAGCAGCACTTCAGTCGCAAAAATCCTGGTTACTGACTCATCCCCCCCGCTAAGTCAGAGCAAAACACAAATTCTGCAATGAGGAGAACGACTACGACTACAGAAGAACTTGCTCTTACCTCTACATCCCACTTGAATGGTCTGAAGACCTCAACAGCCACAGCAAGATTTGAGGAAACCCGATCCTCATTAGATGATGGAAAAGCTTATAATTAATTAATATTTCCAGCCCTTCGTGGTTATAAAACCTCTCCCTGGTGAGTTCAAGAGCAGCCTAAGCTGGAAATATTCATGAAAGAGAAGATGCTCAGTTATCACTGGATGTCAAAAAGAAGCTTCCTTTTGTTGACCTAAATCTGTAACAAAACTGACAAAATGAACAAATATTTCAACATCCAGACACATTTTCTAGATACTAAGCTTATTGTAAAAAGCATTCAAATGGAAGCTGTGGTGACAGTGACCCTAGATCTAAACTCGTATCAACACTAATGCTTCCATCAGTTTTAAAATAAACTTTGAAGATGTAGTTGTACTTCAATCTTGCATGCATGGATAAAGTCACTGCTTCCATATGGTCCTAACTCAGCACACAGATTTTTTGCTTTTTCTAAGCACTGGAAATACGAGACGCCACATCAAACTTAGGGTTACGGTGTTTATCTTAGTACAAGAAAAATTTAATAGCTGAATGCTTCTTGGAGGAACTTATGCATCACCCAAGACAACAGAACCTCTGTTTTTTCTTTCTGGTTTTTTTTTTTGTGGGCAATTACTATCGATAATAGTAAAAATATATGCAGCCCATAAAAGTGTAAAAACGGCACAAAATAAACCAAGTGGATTGGAGCAGACCTGCTGTTCATTTTCTATTATTAAACTGCTTTTGTAAATCTAGATAAAATTGCCAAAGAAATTAAGTTTCTCTGTCAGAATTTTAAAGACCAACATCATTCCATGTAGATCAGGTCCAAGGCCCTTAGCTGCATGTGCTGAACCATAGGAGTGAAGTTACTCTTACCATAATCATGTTTGTGCTGAGCAACAGCATCTTCTCTAGATGCTTCCTTCAAGAGCCCTTTTAGATGTTACAACGGGATGGGATACCACTACTTAGTTGCAAGCAAGCATTTACTATTTTGGCAATCAAATAAAACTCATTTATGTAATTTAGTCACTCTTGAGGAGCAATACTTTGAAACGGGAATCTTTAGCTGCTGGAGGCAAACGGTGCATCTTTATACCCTTGACCAGGGTATTTCAGCATCTCAGTCACGACAGAGTTAATACCCACTAGCTCAGAGGAGAACAAAAGGTACTCCACTGCAACATGCCTAACATTTACATTGCCTCTCTTTGCTCATTAAACAGGTTTTGGTTAAATAATGAACAAACTGTATTACAGACTCCGATGAGAATTCCAAAATTATAAATCAACTGGTAAAGCCCAGAGGAGAATGAAGGGAGTGGGAGGGAAGGAAGGATAATATTGACTAATATAAAGGGCGCAGCTTGACAGTGGATATTCCTGCCACACCTGATCAAACATGCTCCATGGGGGCGGGGAAGGGAGGGCGAGAGCAAGAGGGGAGATGGGACAAGGCAGCCTGAAATTTGCATCCGGAACAGATTAAAATGGGTTCTTGGGGGATTGAGAAAATACATAATATATATTACTATAAATGCAAAATTGTACTAAAAGCTAACTCAAATGTCAAAGATTACAGCTTGAATAAATTTAAATATAAAAGCAATGCGTTTCCATGAGCTAATGAAAGAGACATGAAAGGAAGGCCTAGGCAGGGAAAAAAAAAAACACCCACAAAAAAACCCTAAGCTTGGACTTTTCACTGCCTGGAAGACGAGGCAGGAGACTCTATATTGTTCAAAGTATTGCTTGGGAACCAGTCCTTGTCTAAAACTGAAAAAAAAAAAAAAGGAGCATAGCAATGATGTCCTATCTCAAGACACCAGTCTGTAAATAGCAGTCACTGAAGCTGAAATTACCTGCTTAAAAGAACCCCATGTAGTCAGACCGACACGCTATCATCACTGTATATAAGCAATTACTACATGATGACTAATACTCACAGGGAGCCTCTGAATCTCTCAGTACATTAAACTTTGCTTTCTCTAACACAAGCAGATAGCAGGCTTGCATTTTTTCCCCCAACAACTCAACAGCACGTTGTATCCGGCTACTCCAGATAAATGGCCAGTCCCTGACATTTACTCAATCCGCATTTATTTGAGCATCCTGACATTCCCTGCTCTTGTTGATGAGAAGAGGTATTTGCATTAATGGCAAAGAACTCCAGGAGTCTTATTTTAAAGAGACTTTTATCTCATAGAAGGAAGAGAAGGAAAATTTCCTCCCAAAACACTTTTGGTGACTGCATGTATGTCTTAGAGAAGAAAAGTGAGCTTAAAAAAAAAAACCACCCACAAATCCAGACTGCCACGTAGTCTGGGTACAAGCACAACGTCTAGAACAAAGATACTATTTAGGAACACAAGCTGTGCAGGAGCTCCACAAGACGTCATAACCTGACAGAAGAGTCCTGCTCACAACCAAGGGGAAGGTCACCTGGCAAAGAAAAGCAAAGCATTACACTTGCAACCACAAAAGAGGAAAGAATAAGGGCTTAGAACTGGCACGTGTCCTTGGCACGTCTCGTGGAAGGGGTATTTCTAGGGAACTGCTTTTTATGGGATTCCAAGCTCAGCTCATGACACAAGAATGGGACAAGAAGTCCATCTCAAACTTAAGTTGAGTGCGGTTCTGGACACTCGCTATAATAAAGGACCCAGAAATAAAGCTTACTTTCAAATATCACAATCAGTAAGACGAATCCTAGGAAGAAGCAGCAGAATGCCACGTGCAGCTCAGTATTAGCCTCACTTCCAGACTCTCAACATACACTTAAAGAATCACTCCTGAAACTACAAAAGGAGAAAATGTGGGGAAGAAGGGAAGACAGACGTGTTGGGAGAAAAATCCTGGTCAGAATACGCATCACAGCCTTGCGTTCTACTTCTGTAATCAATATACATTTCCAGTTGCTTTCAGTGTAACTGGTCACAAAATAAGCCTTTCACTTCAGGATTCAAGAGACCCAAATGGAAAGTGAAGTCTGCGCTTCACTTATTACTGATAACAAATGATGAAAACCAACAAATCAAAGAATGTGAGGAGAAAACAGATAACGGGAGGCTACTTTCTTAGCAGGTTTTTCCCCCATCGTTCACAGATCAGAAAGCATAAACAAAGCACAGAAAGACTAGGTATACTAATACACCAGATTTCATATATTACTACAAGCTTCAGTATATTGAAGAAACATGCATTTATATTAAAAAAAAAAATGTGTGTGTGTGTATACACACACAAATATATATATATACACACGTGTATATGTATCTCCAGATAGTAGCAAGCAGTACTATTTGTGGACTAGTTGATGTTGGTATTATTTATCTAAAAGTATATACATATTTGCTCTTTTCTTGTTATTCAATATATGATCTCTGGATAGCAAATAAGAGAAACAAGTAAACCTGTACATTTCTTTGCATATACCCTGGTAGGTACACATACCTGCTGATTTCTGTATAAACTTACCTGTTATATTATTCAGCACTTCTTTTAAGAGACTAAAGCTATGCAGCAGGGGATCCCTTTCTTCATCCTATAGGTTATATATAGGAAGGAAGTCATTAATGAGGCAAAACATATTCCTGAAGACAAATCTTAATAATGGGTCTGTAAAGACCTCACCCTTATATTCACAGAAGTGCTGTGGGTTGAGTTTACCACTGTCAGCGCATTTACTCCATCAAAATCAAGAGAAGCACTTTTATTTTCCTGGTAGTGCTCCCCAATGTCATACAGCTCAAATGTCAAAGCCCAGGTTCAAGTCCGAGCATTCTGGCTTGGTTTTATTGTCCTTAGAAGTATTTCTGATTAGCCTTCTGCTGTTCAATAAATTTCAGAGCAAATCTACCTCGTACCATATTGAAATGGCTCATCTGGATTTGCTATAATGTTAATCTATGCAGATTGTAATGGGAACAGAAACACAATGACATTTGGTGCCATTAAAATAACTTGAAGACAGAACCACAGCGCAAAATTTATATGAATAGCTGCATCCTTTAGCCTTAGTCTATCTTTACAAGATTAAAATAAGGAGAAGCAGCAGTTTCTCCAAGCTGTGTGCATCCGCAGCCACACCTCCCGCTGGGTGGCTGCGAGCACTAATGAAGAAATGCCTGTTATAGAGAAAAAGGGCCCTGCCCTTTGACAAACTGAAACCACTTGTGCTGGATGACAGCCATCTGCTATTCACGTGACATTCTGAAGCGCACCACAGACACAGGGCACCACATGCATATATTTACACTGCGGAAGCCATAAAGTGACCAATGCATCATTAGACTTGGAAACACTGTATTAACGGCTTTTAACAAAACAGGTTTCACTCAGGAATAGAGCCAGCAGTCAGAAAACAGAGCTATAAAAAAAAAAAAAAAAAGACAGACACTATGCCATGTGAAAAATTTAAAAATACCCTATATATAATGATTTCCCCAAATTTTATTTCATGGCGTTCATAGAATGGTCCAGGTTGGAAGGGACCTTAAAGATCATCGAGTTCCAACCCCCTGCCATGGGCAGGAACACCTCCCACTAGACCATGTTGCTTATGATGAAGACTGTCTTCTCTAAGAGGGCTCAAAAGATATAGAAAAACATTGTGCTAAATAAAATAACACCATATATTCAAAATCCATGAAATACCAGACAACAAAAGTCTAAATGAGATGACTTCGTTTTTTTACAGGGTATATACAGGTAGATTTCCAGGTTTGTGCCTCTTACAGTCGCTGGCACACAAGAAGCCAAAACTGCTCAGCGTGAAACAATGTAGAAAATTATTCTAACTTTCCTTAAAAAGTACTATAATGAGTGCAAAAAAAAAAAAACTGAGGTGCTTTTCTGAAACCAGGGGGTTTCTGCCATAGGGTGAACAGGTAACAACAATTCAAGGTCACTTACCAGATGCGTGTGAGTGCTCCATCGGGCATTTCGCTTGATGGCTCCCACCACCGCGTTGATTTCACCTTGTACAATGTAAATGTTCTTATCCACCATCCTGACGGCCCTGAAAATAAAGGTAATAGAAATTAATCTCCAGCCTCTCGGAATTATTCTCTTCCCTTCCTTCATCAAGTTGGCCCTAGTCAAGCAGGAGGCCTGCAGAGATGCAAGAAACTCTCTCGGATCTTTGTTTTGGGCATGCAGATAAATACAGTTATTTTGTCAAAAAGATGTTTTTCCACACAGCGTGTTTTCAAGACCACAAGAGCAGACAGTTAGTTGTAAGAGGGCATCTGTGAAGCAAGAGACAACTTTGCCAAGGCACATTCCTCGTCTTTTTTTTCCAGTCTATGTAAGTTCACAGAAAGATAAAGTGTTAGGGTAGCAGGACAGACACCCATGACAATGCAATAACACGCACATCTCCAGCACTTACACAAAGTCCCACAGCTCTGCACAGAACACAAAGCCAATCTTGTACTCTGCTAAATAAGCATCAGTGGCTCAAATAAGCTAGCCAGAGCTAAACTCTTTGAGACTTCAAACTTTGACAAAATAATTTATAACAGATGTTGATTTTACACTTGCTTCATGAAAAAAAGCTTTCAAGAAAGAGAGCAAGTAAAAAAAAAAAAAAAAAAAAAGTCATGGGTAAGGTCCCGCAAATAAATGAGCAAAATCAGAGACAAAACTGGATGGAACACGGTGAGAAAAAGTGAGAAAGCTAAAAGCAGACATTTCTCTCCCGTAGCCTGCGGTCTTACAGGGAAAAACTTAAACTGATGTACCCAGAGAGAAACACAGAAGAGGGGGCAAAAATGTATAAGCAAGAAATATTTCTAATTGTCTGAGAAAAAGAAATGAAAAGTAGGTAACTACAGGATTGTTCTCTATATATTAGCCGTAGCCCAGATATAGTCAAGCATAAAGAAATAAGAATGAAGGGGAATGAACAGAAATGACTGTTCATAAAGAACAAACAGGCCAGATAAAGAGGCCAGAGAGTCCGATGACACCATGTCTGCCATTGAGAAGGATTTAGTGAAATAGTAGCCAAGTAATGAGACTTTTTTCAGAAGATATGAAAGGAAAATGAGGAATCCAGCTTGAAATCACAACCGGCCATCCATAGGGAAGCAAAAGACTGAAAACAGATGCAACATTGATCATAACACTTCAAATCAGACAAGCTCATTTAAAGGACTCAACTGGGGAGGGAGGGCAGGGGGTAATAAAACACAGAGAATAAGAGAAGGAATTTTGCCTATGTAGCAAAGCAAAGCTGGAAGGAAACGGTTTTGCTGTATTACTCCAGACCTCAGAAACACCACCACAAAAATTTCAGAACATAAATCCTGGATCTGTCAGGCCTCACATTAATTAACATGTTTGAATTACCAACACCACTTCAAATATACAAATATCCTCTGAGTGAAAGAGGCTAATTTGCTTCAGGACTCTGTAAATAATGGAAAGAAAGCAAAATATTATAAAAAGATACTTTATCAAGGGACAACATCAGATTTGTTGCCTTTGTTTTTTATATGTTTGCAATAGAATGAATAATCTTATGGCAAAAGTCTTTCTTACTTTATGAGATTAATTATACATAATGGTATTACTAAGTGTTACCCAATAAATTAGGGCCAAAGACAAAAGTATTTTTTAATATAGGGCCTGCCATGACAGACCAGATCAATAACTTATCTCATTCACTACTGAATGATTCAGAAAAATAAACAAATAGTTCTAGCAAGTGATTTGCTTGTGCCCTGGAGAACAAAGGTTTATATCCTCCCTCCACAGCTGTTTATAACAGAATTCTTCCTACTCATGTGTCTAATGCTTGAGAGAAGTGCCCATCCTCAACAGTAACTTATTCCATATGTTGTTTATATGACCGCATTAAAATATTGCATAAAAATACCTTTGATCACATTTTTTTTCAACTTTTACATGTTGTCTTTGTGTTAGTGCAAGGCATTAATGGAAGATTTTCTCCACTGTGTAAAATTAATCACTTATTTATCTCTTCTTTAGTAATTCCAATATTTTCCATATTTCTACACTGGCAGTCAGGGATCAAAACTCTGGTCCACAGAAGTAATTTTGGGACAATACTTAATACATTCAAATCTGTCAAAACTCAAGTTTTCCATGTCTTTACTTTACCAAAACAATCCTGAGCATGTAAACTCCAAAGTGCCATTCTAGATATTTAGCAAACTGCCATGGAAACAAAAGCTCCCCCAACCTTATCTAGAAAAGCACATAAAGATAAACCAGAAATAAATATCACATGCCTTGCACATACACAGGTACTCAGTAGTTCTGCCAATATTCAAAGTGATGCCAAAGCTTAAAAGCTATTCTGCATACTCCTGAATCTGCTTGTAGAAACTCCTCTACTTTTAACCTAAAAGAATTAAGACAGAAAAGCTTGTTAAACTCAGAATGTAGGAGACTTAACAATGCTCTAATCTTCCCAAACCCGGTGGTATCTCCAAGCAGCAAAATATGAAGAAGACAGAAACCTCCAACACACACCTTTCCCTTTTAACCTGCTGGGAAACTGAATGTGCTGATCCTTTCAAGCAAGGGTGCAAAAAAATCCATTGTATGTGGCAGGGCTCTCCTGACACATTAAAATCATGCAAAAATTAAGGGACTTTTTTGCGATTATATCCTTTCATTGCTAACTATTGACGAAGACTTGATGATGCGCTCCTTTCCTCACTGCAGATTCCTTTATACAAAAGTACAAAAATTCACTTTACACACTCCAAAAAACTTAGTGGTCCAATGTAACTGAAATACCCTGTCCCGCTGGAGACACAAATTCAATCTCAGAACATCACACATACAGCCCACTTCACCACAAACACCGGGTAAAGACGAGGAAAAAACCCTGCTTTATATTTAAGCTTACAGTTAACCAAGCAATAGCACACACACATGCCAAAGTAAACCACAGCCAACTATCTTCATTCACGCAAAGGACCTTTGTGACTCTGTCCTGGAGAAGGAAATAGAAAATAATTACAGGGTGGAAGCGAAAGCCAGACAACTACTGTCAGAGAGGTGCACCTTAAAAGCTAAACCCAGCAAAAGCACCATCCATCCCTGTAAAAGTTTAAAAGTTTATTTCACGCAATGGAAATAGCTTCTCTAAAATCTGCACTTCCCAAAGCGTACCCCTTTTAAACTATCGGATAATTTCAGTATGCATTCCTTCAACTGTATCTTCATCACAAGCAACAACTGCTCACACTTTAGAGCTCAGTACAGATGTACTATATTGAAAGAAGTTTTAAGGTTGAAATTAATGCTCTGAAGCAGCAGAGAGAAAGTTCCAAGATTCACCAGCCCAGCACTGAACGATCAGTTTGGTTTAGGAGAGCATGGTGGTAAGTCAAGCAAAACCACAAAATGTTTGTTCAACATACAAAAAAATTGCTAACATGAATTCAGAGGTTTAATGTTACAAAGGCACTGTCTGAAGAGTGGGATATTCTATAACTGTTGGTTGGACGGGTTGACAGAACTGCTAATGCTGAAGATCATTAAAAAAGTTGAAACAATCTCCCTAGTAAAGCCATGGGTCCAACGCCTTCTTCAGATCAAGACCAGATGCCTTTCTTAAAAGCAATCTTTAATCAAACACACAACAGTGGACCTAGTACAGAAACAAATGGATTAAATTCTGTAGTCTTGAGTTATGCAGGAAAAAAAACAGGAAAGGTACTTATTAAATTTCAAATGCTTTTTAGCTCCTTATCTCTCCAATTAGCCCTACATAAACTCCGGTTTCTTTTTCATGATGGGTTCACACATTTGCTTAAATCTGCAGACAAGTCCTCAGATTTCGCTCTCGTGCGGAACCTCGACAGGCAGCACAGTGAAAGTGACAGCTCCAAACCAAGGCAACCCGGCTGCCCAGCCCAGCACGAGAAACAGGGAACCTGTCAGCATTCACAGCCCCGCTGCTAACAAGGGTAGAAACGCTATGAATGGGAAAAGGTAGGTGTCTGAGCATGTTATAAAAAACAACAGCCTAACACTCATATGCTTCTCAAAGCGTTCTATGGGCAGTCACTATCACTATTATGAGACTCCTGAAATAGTATCAGATGTGAAACCTTCACACAAAAACACTGGCAAGATTTACATCTGCAAACGTTGTCTCGCACATGCACTGAACGCTCCGCTGCTCAACCCTGGAACACACCACCCCAAAAACATCCCGGTGCACAGGAACCCAAATTTTTCCCTGGGTATTGCAATAAGTCTCAGGTACGCCTTTAGGAAACGCTCCCTCCCCTGCAGGGAAATGTGTGCAACTCCTCTGGAAACAAGCAAGAGTTCACATCAGAAGAGACAAAGCCTGGCAGATTTCCATCAAGTCCCTTCTTCCCATCACTAACTTTAGCCTTCAGCTATGGTAACCGACTCAAATCCAGTGAAACTACTCCAATAAACAGCAATAATAAAAAACAACATAATCACTACATGTGCAAGAAAGGTAGTATTTCAAAGTAAGCTTCCATTGACCTAAATCTGCACTGTTTATGATAATGCATGAACAATCTATATAGTCTCTGACCTAGATTTGGCCACTCAAGTCCTGATACAATACACTGCTACCAAAACAGAACACACACCACTTCAGTCCATGATTCATAAAACATTCCTGCCTAACCCAGAGCCAGCCAGGTTACCCAGAAGCCCAGCTGATAATGAAATAGCTCCTTTCCTTCCTTCTAAACCACACACGGAAGGTACAGGAATCGCTATCAGGAAATTTAACTTGCTTGGGTTTTATGTGTAATAACTACTCTGCAATAAACATCACAGGCAGTGAAAGTTCAGAAAACTCCGTATGTTTCTCCAAAGGCTTGCTCTTAATTCCTGGACAAAAGTAATAGAAAAGTTCTCATTTGTAAAATTTCATTTCATTTATCAGTATGGCAAAGAAGCACGCAGTCCAGTGATGCCAAAACTCCGGGCAATTAAGGACACCTTTTAAGAGACATGGAGCAGTAACAGAACAGTGGTGGCACACGAGAAAGGAAGGGGGGACAGGCTTCTCTGCAAGCCTCCACACTGAGCTACAGGAGCGAGACAGCGCCTGGGAATCAAGAAGAGAAGGCAACTCACGTTTATCTGTCAAAACTGCAGAGTGAAAACGAAAGCTAAGTTAAATACCGAGAGAGGGATTTTTCTTTCTTCCAATTACTTCGTATTCTTGAAACTAAGAAACACGGTAGCAGTGGGACTCATAAGGAACACCCTAACCCAGCTCCAAGCCCTCCTCCTGCCAACAGCTGAGAAGCCGGCTCTATGCTGGGAAAAAAAAAGCTGTTTCCACCGATTTTTAAGGGAGACAACTTCACGCCCGGGACGCGTGGGCCTGTGCAGGTGCGGTGCACACCCAGCCCCCCCGGACCCTGCGCTCCGAGCCCTGACCGGGCCCTTTTACGCCTCCGGGAACCCCCCCACGGCCTGGCCCCGCCGCCTCCCCCCCTCCCGCCGCGGCCTGGCCCC
>JAOXNO010000002.1:18291397-18311968 GCA_028565335.1 Limnodromus scolopaceus | reverse complement strand
CTCACCACCCTCACAGGAAAGAATTTCTTCCTGATATCTAATCTAAATCTCCCCTCTTTCAGTTTAAAACCTTTCCCCCTCATCCTGTCGCTCCACTCCCTGATAAAGAGTCCCTCCGCATCTCTCCTGTGCCCCCTTTAGGGACTGGAAGGGTCTATAAGATCTCCCCGAAGCCTTTTCTTCTCCAGGCTGAACAACCCCAGCTCTCTCAGCCTGTCTTCACAGGAGAGATGCTTCAGCCCTCTGAGCATCTTCATGGCCCTCCGCTGAACCCGTTCCAACAGGTCCATGTCTTTTCTGTGCTGAGGACTCCAGAGCTGGACACAGTACTCCAGGTGGGGTCCCACCAGAGAGGAGTTGAGGGGCAGAACTCCCCCCCTCACCCTGCTGGCCACACTTCTTTTATTGCAGCCCAGGATGGGGTTGACTTTCTGGGCTGCCAGTGCACATTGCCGGCTCATGTTGAGCTTCTCATCCACCATCACCCCCAAGTCCTTCTCCTCAGGGCTGTTCTCCATCCATTCTCCGCCCAACCTGTATTTGTACCTGGGGAAAAGGGCTGGGGAGGGGAGGGGAGGGCCGGCGCCAGGATACTGATGCACTGGAAGGCGGCAAACCCAGAGATAACGTGCAACACCCGTGGCACACTGACGCCCCTTAGTCACACTCCTACAGCCGTCATCCCGTTCCCAGTTTGGTGAAACACCCAGCATTTCTCTTGTGCAAGGGGTGTTGCTACATCACTGGAAGCGAACGCGCCTCACCCACACCTTACATTATTTTGGGAGAAGAATTACACGATAATTATTTGGGAACAGTCAGAAGCAGAGCCGTGTCCTGAGGACCCAGTTCAGACACGCTAGGGAGGGTGGCGGGGGGGAAGGAGTTACAATGGGAACAATTATAAGTGGATTTTGGATGGCCCCACACGCTAAAACCCAGAGGGGCGGGAGGGATGTGGTGGAGCAGAATTTGGTCCAAGATTTTCTGCCAGCCTCCCCACTATTGCTTGATCAATTAAGACGCAGGAAAGAAAGTCACAGATAAGATCCTGCTAAATACAATCTCCAGGCGCCCCTCAGCAGCTGGGTATCTCTGGCCAAAGACTTGGGGTGCAGATATGGGAGAAAAAGTGCCATACCCCCCTCCCCCATTGCTCTCCTGTCCCATGTGGGTATGGACATGGGAAAGAAACAGAACAGTCGCTGGCTGAGACCCTCCCCTGTTTCAAAGGCAACCCCTTCTAGGGCTTGGATTGCCACCCTTCCCACCCAGGGACAACTGGGTGGCTGTGCTTGCAGGAGCCACGAGAAACGCAAGAGATACCAAAGGGGTGGTTGGACCCACAGAGCAAGAGCTCCAGGAGGATGGAGACAAAGGTGATGGGCTGGAGAGAGGAGAGCAGAAGCTCTGCAAGGAAAGTAAGGATCTGCCCAGGATCCTGCCTCCCTGCCAGCAGGAACAGGCTGGTGCTGGCCACTACGAAGCTGGTCCAGTTCTCAGTGTATTTGAGAGGCCCAAACGGGATTTATCCTGCCCACACCAGGGAAGGTAAAGCACTTAGCAGTTCCAGAGCACATAACCTTCCAGGGGAGAGAGGGAGGGGTGGCAGTCCCATACTGCTGGCCTTCTCCAGGACAGCAGGATCTGAGGGCATGCTCCGCGACAGGAACAGGTACAGGCTTGTCCTGGGGCACCTGGTGGGTCATACACATACCTAAGTGTGTTGAGAAGAGCAGAAGAGGTGGTTTTATATGTGGGGTGGGGTTTTTTCCTCATTGGGCAACAAGGAGAAGGTGAAGAAACAGTGCAGGTGAAAGGAATAGTTGTTTAAAGAAAAAAAGAAAATGTCACCCATCTTCAGCAAGGACAGTGTCCTGTCACGGACCTACGTGCCAGACATTGCTGAGACACTCAGCTCTGTTAGGATCCTCTGGGGCTACCAAAATCCAAATGACAAGCACAGGGTCTGTCAGCCCCCAGGCCAGGGGCAGATGCTGACACAGGAGACTTGCAGACTGCTCTTGCCTACTTCATCCCTTCCAACATCAGGAGCAATCTCTCAAGGTGCCAGCTCAGGAATCCCTTCTCCCTGCCCAGGCAACAAGGGAGGCTATAAATCTTCCCAGGTGGTGGGAAGATGCCAGGCTGCAGGGAGGGACCTTTTTCCTACCCCAGCTCAATATCACCAGAGCTCATCTCTGCTCTGTCCATGCCCGGAGAGATACCCTGGCCACAGCTTCAGCCCTAGATCTGTGCTGGATGCATCAGGCGGGTTTTCAACCAGGCACATCCCTGATTTTTAGTGCTCCTGGGAGTTACTGAAGGAATAACTACCACCTCAAAGGGCAGCACTCTGCTGGCTCCATCCCTTGTTCAGCAACTAGTCACTGTTAGGGTCTCCGGCTGATCGCAAAGGGGAAAGGAGAGAAGACCTAAAGCTTAGGCAACAAGGGCTAGATGAGGAAAAGCTCAACATCCATCTCCTCATCTCCTCACTTCACCTCTTGCTGACACCCAACACGTAGCTACAGCTGCCCCAGGAGCTTTGCAGCAGGATCCTCCAGCAAGGGCAGGAGCTGTAGCCACTGCAGCTCTGTCCACAGCCCAGCCCAGCCCCCTGGCTACCTCACTGTTGGGAGCCAGGTGGATGGTCTTCAGGAAACCTTCAAACCAATGGGCACAGGAATGGCATTCTGCTAGGAGGTGAATTCACAGCCTGTGCCTCAGCGGAGTTGCAAAATAGAAATAAAGGACAGATCCCAAGCTAGATCTGAGAGCACAGCAGACAGAACCACCTCCATCATAGAATGGTTTGGGTTGGAAGGGACCTTAAAGGTCATCCAGTTCCAACACCCTGCCCTAAGCAGGGACACCTCCCACCACACCAGGTTGCTCAAAGACCCATCCAGCCTGGCCTTGAACCCCTCCAGGGATGGGGCAGCCACAGCTTCTCTGGGCAACCTGTTCCACTGTCTCACCACCCTCACAGGAAAGAATTTCTTCCTAGTAGCTAATCTAAATCTCCCTTCTTTCAGTTTAAAACCATTACCCCTCATCATATTGCTCCCCTCCCTGATCAAGAGTCCCTTCCTAACTCTCCTGTAGCCCCTTTAGGTACTGGAAGGGGCTCTAAGGTCTCCCTGGAGCCTTCTCCAGGCTGAACAGCCCCAACTCTCTCAGCCTGTCTTCATAGGAGAGGTGCTCCAGCCCTCTGAGCATCTTTGTGTCCCTACGCTGGGCCTGTTCCAACAGGTCTGTGCTCTGCAGTCCTGGGATAGGGGCTAAATCAGGCAAATATTGCAAGAAATAGCATTGCCACTGGAAGGAGAAGGCTTGGAAAGGGAGAACGTACCCATACTAGTGCTTAGTAAAGCCATGCAAACTGGTTGATTTATGCAGAGCAGTCCCCCTAAACACCACAATTAATGCAAAAAGTCAGAAGTCAGGTTTCAATAAAACTATTAAAACAGCCCATGCCACAGAGGCTTGAAGTTTCACCAGGGCAGAGGTAAGAGCCAGGATCAGAGCCTGCTGCAGGATGGGTGGGCAAGGGGTAGCCCTTGGGTGACTGTCACCATGGGCAGCAGCATCCCCACCTGCTCCTGGCCACCATCAGCTGCTGGGAGTTTGCTTTCAAACCCCTGGCAAAGCTTTGAAATCGAAACGGGAGGCAGCAGAAAGGGAGCAGAGAGAAAACATCCGTCAAACTCCCCTGAGAAACCTCATCCTGGGCTGAAACTGCCCCTCGGTTTTGCCCTCTTGAACATGTTTGACAGGGTATGATTTTGGTATCATTGGAAGGCTACATCAGTTTAACTTCAGTGAAGTCACCGAACAGCTACAGCTCTAAAGACAGACATTTCTTTAATTCAGGTGCCTGCTGTTAGGTAGAAATACTAAAACCTCTGACAGCCAGCAGTCCAAGCAGAGAAGCCTTGGAAGAAAGGGCAGTGAACAGACCCCCATTGCAAGGACCCTGCCCTTTACATCTCTCTCTCTCCTCCAGTATTTTATTGCCTAGCTCTTGCCAAGGACCAGGAAATCCTCATCCATGGGGCCAAATTATTTCCCCTCCTCATCCTAGCTCCCACCCAGCTCTTACCCACAGTAAGAAGAAGTGTTTTCACTCTAAACTTCTCAAGAGTTAACAAAGCCACACAATTCATTTGAGGCCAAAAGGAAAAGGCATCTTCACTTGGATGCTCAAAACTCTTCCTGGAATACGAAACCAAAGTTTGCCTCATCTGTTGGGTATGATCCAGAACAAACAGGACCATCTGCTACCTTCATGGTGATGACAGCCAGCCCAGTTGTGGCTAATTTATGGAAGCCAAAACTCCATGCAAACAGGCAGGTATGCAACTCGGAGAGCAATTCTGCCACTGCAGGAAGATGTCGCGCTATAAGTGGGAGCTGCCCAGGGGAATCTCGAGTAAAACCTAGAGGATACAACGCTGTATAAAGTAAACTTAATAAAACATACGTTGAAGCAGGGAAATCTAACCAGCAATCACATCCAACCCAGTCCTTGGGAGTCTTCTGTGCTCTGGTTTTGGGTTATCACAGACTCCAGCTTCACCAGAGTCACCCAGGTAAATAACACTAAAATTAACTATTATAGTATACTAATATAAGTATTACAGTATACTAATACTGGTATTAGTATTTTAGTATAGAAAATGATGAGCAAGGAAAAAAAACTTCCTTTCAAATAGAAGTCTCCCTGGGCAGCCTACAGCCCTGAGTTTTTTAAAATATTGTTTTCACACAGAGTGAACAGAGCACAGACAATCTGCTCAAAACAGTGTGCCTTTCTACCATTTTTCTTTTGACATCTTCATGGTGGCCCACAAGAAACACAGAGAACGAAGCAAACCCAGATGCCCCAAAGACCAAAGGGAACAACCAGAGCAGCGATGGAGTCAGCATCAGAACAACGCATACTTAGCACCGTGCTCGGTGCTACTCCGTCCACACAACGGCTTCACAAGGGCTCTGCTCATCCTCATCTGTTTTGGGCAAAGATTGATGTAGTCCCCAATCAGTTCCAAACTTTTGGGACCTTGGGCCGTCTTTGACATCCTTCCTGGATCATCGGAGTTTTATGGAGGAAGCTCTACAAGGATAGGTGGGAACCTGTGGGCCAGCAGGAGGCTGGCAGGCCACAGGTCACAGCCAGGGAGCCACAATACTAAAGAAAATACCAGTCCATAACTACTATGAAAAGAAATAAAGATCTACATCTCAGCTTGTCAAGGCATTTGAAACTACACACATCTTCAAGAACCTGAGCTGGGGGATGGCATCAAACCCCACACATTTGCTTCCCCACCTCATCGTTTATTAAATCCATGTAGGTGGCAAGCGAGATTCCCCCCCACTCCATATCCACAGCCTTCCTGGTTGTCTTCTGGAAGGGACAGAGATGGGTTTGTGACACCATGTGCTCTGCGAGAGCAAGTTCTTCCAGGTGGCCTTTCCCCCTTCGCTCGCAACGCGGCTGCAAGACGGAGAAGCGGGCGACGGGGAGGCTCTGCTCCTTGGGAGCAGCCGCAGCTCCGCAGCCGGGAAGCACTTAAGAACATGATTTGTAATCCCTGGACGCAAGAGACAGAAAGGCTCGGGGCCACTGCCAAATATTCATGTGAGCCACAGACCTTGAAGGGAGAGCGCACGACAGCTCAGCGCACATTTTGGTCTTAAGAAGGGGTTACGTCTGCACGACAGTCAGGTTGAACGAGTTCTTGGGACTGCAGAGAAAAGCGGAGAGATACAAGCGCACCGAACTTCAGAGAAGAGGTCAAAAGGGACGAGGAAGAGAAGTCTGCCATTTACTGCCCTGTCATTTCAGCTTCTTTCTGCAGAGAAGCACCGCATTAAAAGAAAGACGACATTAAACTCCCAAGAAGATTGTGAAACCTTGTGTAGGAAGCACTGGGAATTGATAAAGTCCTGACAGACGAGTCTGATCACATTTGACAAAATTACAGCAGTAGAGAAGGCAGAGGTGAGCCCTATCTTCAATAAAACAACTGACGCCCTGACATAAAAAAAAACAAACCAACCCCAAACAACCAAGAACCAAACCAAAGAGCTCCTTGGCTCTGAGCACACCGGAGGAATGAGACCTGGCTGAGCTGCCATAAACAAGGGTTGAGGAGGGACGCATAGGAAGAGGAGGCAGAACAGGAGAGGGAAGGCGCTCCTGAGATCTAATCTCCTAGAGGAAGATGAAGCAAGCTCCACAAAAGCGCTCTGAACGTCTGTTCGGGTGCCAAGGCTCTGATCCCGCACGGTTAAGCAGATGCTTAACTCGTGCCCTTCAGTAGCCCCCGTTGGAGGTACCGGGGCTGCTCACACACGTCTCCTGGCACGGCCAGGGACCTCAAAACGCTTCCCTCCCTCCCTCTTTTCCAGCCGCAGAGGAGCAGCCGGGAGCCTCTTGCCGGGAAGCTCGGAACGCTCAAGCCAGCGCTTCGACGCCCACCCGGACGGCGACCGCCACCTCGGGGGGCTACCAACGCCACCCTCGGGGCTGCCACCGCCGCCTGCACCCTCAGTTCACACCGAGCCC
This sequence comes from Limnodromus scolopaceus, assembly GCA_028565335.1. NCBI lineage: Eukaryota > Metazoa > Chordata > Aves > Charadriiformes > Scolopacidae > Limnodromus > Limnodromus scolopaceus. The sequence goes on along the minus strand of JAOXNO010000002.1, from coordinate 18,305,391 downwards.
ACCCGTGTCCCCGCGAACACCCGGGGGCAGAAGGACCCTCCTTCCCCGCACGGCAGGACGGACGCCGTAACCCTTGGCCGCGCTCGCACCGACGGGGCAACTCCCCGTCGGTCCCGGTGCCCGTGGGGGTGCCGGCACCCACCTGCAGCGTGTCCCGCGGGGAGCCTGGCCCGAGTGGCGGCGCGGCGGTGGGAGGGGAACGGATCCCGCCCCTCCGCCTTCCCCTTTGGGGCCGGGCGGCGGCGGGCGGGGCCGCCCCGGCCCACGGACCGCCCAGAGCTCGGAGGGTCGGGAGACGGGGCGGGAGGGCACGGAGAGCCGCCGCCGCTCCGGTAGCCCCAGGAGGCAGGGGGGCAGCGACTGATTGCGGGGTGTTGGGGGGGGGAGAAACCCGGCTCCCGCTTGTGTCTCCCAGAGCGTCAAAAGGATGTCAGAGCATCTCCCCAGCCACCGGTGCTGGACCCTACTGGGGGTCTCCTAGGGCCAGGACCCCCTCCTTGTGGGCTCTGTGAGAGAAGGGGGACAGGATGCACTAGAGGGGATACAAGGGTGGGACACAGGGGCAGTGTCCCAGGGCATACGCCAAGGGGAAAGGTCCTGGTGGTCCAGTTCCAGCGTTAACTACAGCTGGAATTGCACAGGGAAACCAGAGTGTTTCCCCTACAGCAGGACGGCAGTGGAAATGTAGGTTAAGCCCACCCAGCAGCAGCGAAACCTCGGGGAGGGAGCACTGTTTCCCCCCAAAGTGCAAAGCACAGGGAAGACCACGTAGCTTTTGAGTCCCACAAAGCACTTCCCTCGCCCAGCGCTGGTCCCACTTGCTCAGTCAGGTCGGGGATCTCCAGCAAAACCAACGACACTCTGTGCCTCTGCTGCTGAAACTTCAGAGAGGGCTACACCTTCTCCTACAACATCACGGAAGGCTGTGGCAGACAGGGTTTATTACGGAGCCACGGATAGCCCAATGCACCTGGTGACTCTGTCCTACCTTTCCATACTCCTTTCCATACTCCTTTCCATACCCCTACCTGTCCTACCCCTTTTCCAAAGGGTAAAAATAAGCATTATAGCACACAAGAACTATTAGTAAAAGTTTCTTTTCCCTGTGCACAGGAAGAGATCGCAGGGGACACAGAAATTACTTCTTTTAACCAAGTACACACATAATTTTTCAGTTACACCTATTGTTTCTTATTCCCATAGGCTGGTGCTATTTCACTTATATTGCTCACGTGGTGGCCATACTGGAGAAGACTTCACAAGATATTCTGGCGTGAAGGGACTAGAGGAACCTGTTTGGATGGGTGTAAGTAAGTAAATATTCTTTCACTTGTTTTCTCCAAATTTCTCGCAGTCACTCGACAGCCAGCAGCACCAGCCACCTTTGAGTCCTGAAGGTGCTACCTGCACATAACTAAGGAGAGAAAAATCGGCTGTAGACAGATCTAGCCAAATTTATCACTCGAGACAGTGCTCCGTTACCCCCAGCACTGATACCCTCCCCGTTCCCACCTGCTTTCCCACACCTTTAACTGTCAGATCCACTCAGATTACAAAGGCAGCAATCTTTATTTCCCGAGACATGTGTACGCTCACACTTAAAATAAACTTTATAAAAACTTTTGTTTTGGGGGTAAGAGTTACAAATGTTAAGTTCCTGATTAACAGAAAAAAAAAAGAAAAAGAGAGCAAGTTACAAGCCACAAGCAAGATGATGTTCAAATCCCCAAGCACAAAATACTCTCTTCCCACCGTCCTTTGGCCTCTAACCTTTAACGCCTTGTAATAACCGTGGTCTCCTGGGCCCCTGAACACCGAAGCCGGGAATCCAGGCACCAGCCTGATTGTGCAAGCCAGAGGGGGAACTCCTGAAAAATGCTCACTGGAACAAGGTGCAGCTCACACACACGGGGGTGGCTCATCCAGTCTCATCCAACCCTCAATTAGGCCACACTGCTTTGCGCACAGATGTAGCCTCCTCGTAACAACAGGGTTCTTCTCGTTGTCACCCTTCGGGTGGGAGGGAATGGAAACATGGAAATCAGGCCCTGCGTAACCTCTCTGGGTGGCCGGCAGTTTCATGAGACGGGGGGGGGAAGCAGTTCCCACAGCCCCCGTTTCCCAAACACGCACTGCCGCTGTTCAATCCATACCAGCCACGGGCTCAGCAGAGTGCTCCACAAACTAAAATTAAATTAACCCATCTAACGGGGGAAAACTGTGCAGGAACCATTTTCTACCAGATGCAAATTACACCAGAAATGAGGCAGTCATTGAGGGAAATGCGGGAATTCAATGGAGGAAAGTCAAACCCTCCTCTCAACAGCAACAAGCCATTATATTACCTCAGTTGCTCATGAAATTCCAGTTTAGGCCACAAGTTACTGAACTTGTTTGAGGCTCCCCATATCGAACATGTACTTGCAGGGAATGCTTCAAACCTTACAGCACTGGGCTTGCTTTGGCTTGATGCTATGGGGAAAGCAGCATTTTACTTCCCGAGAGGGATTTAACAGATGGAAAACAGCTCAAAGAGCAAGTGATCTAACCCAGAAAAGAAATTTAAGGCATCAATGATACATTCATCTCGACTCCTAACAAGCCACATGGCACATTGCTGGGAGCAAGCATAAACTGGTACATTTTACATCCTGAGAGAACAAGGAGAAATGCCACACTGCAGGCAGAGCCTCTTAAACAAAACCATAGCAAAAAGCAGAGCTGGGTGGCAAAGAGGGCTTTAATCTCCTCTGCCTCCTTACCCATTCCCTCTGAGCCATCAGTCACAACCTCCATGCAGTTCCTGCACATCTCCACTCCCCAGCTACGTTCCCAACGAAACTGGTATCAGGAGAGCCACAGCAGTGCTATAGACCTTGGTCTTTCAGACAACAGCCCCCGACTTGCAACTGCAAACAATACAGTTACTCAAGTACTAAGGTGTATTTAGACTCTGCTTCTCTAAGTCCTCCGGTTGTCAGCCTCAACAGGAGTGGAAAGAAGAGGAAGGTGGGAATTTATTGCAAGGTGAAACCATAAAAGAAGGAAACGGAAAAGAGGAACCCTGTCACACTGCCGCTGTGAACTTGAAATGTCAGGTTGGGGATTACAGCCAGCGGGTTCAAATCAGTTGTTGCTCTTACAGTAAGTAGCCAAAGGCAAGTTACAATACTTGCCATTTCACAGGTATCCAAGTTAAACTGACTGAAAAAGAAGTAGGAGGTTAAGATACAGGTATGAGAATGATTTCTTTTTCTTCTACTACTTTCTGGGCAGGAAACCAAAATGAAAAATTACTGCCAGCCTTTTAAAATAAGACTGTAGAAAATTTAAATCTTGGAGGTCACCCTAGTGGTGCCAATAACACCAGCTCAAGGACGGTTTCAAAGTAGGGGCCTAAAAACCAGAATTAGAAATAAAACAGGGAAACATCCAACCATTTTCCCACATCCCGACACTGGAGCTGCCTGCCCTACGAATGGGCTAGGGGAAGCAGCATTCCAGGCAGGCTTCCCATCCATAATGTCCACATGCCCATCCCAAGCCATTCCGGTGAGCAGATGGTTTATGAATTCCCAAGGAAACATTCTCAGTCACTTTCAAACTTGACGGAATTGACTTGGGTCGATATAGTGCCCCCACGGTAGCTGCCTCGTTTTTTCTTTGTCTTTTCATGACGGAAAGATTTGCCTTTAGTGAATTTCAGGATATTGTTAGCCTTCTCACCCCAGTCACCAGCTGCTCCTTTCTGCGAGGGATGAAGGGGGAGAGGAAAAAGAAATTCAGGTCAGTACCCAAGAGAGTAAAGGCAATGCTTCGCACTTCATCCTACCCAGCAAACACCAGTACGTTAATACTGGAGCTGATACCACTCTCCCACACACCTCCCGCCAGTGCTCACACACTTCCTAACAGCACCTCCTGGTGGAAAAAGGTCCCACCAAAAAGACTGCCCAGAAGCAGACCAAGGCTGCTCTGCTGAGCCTTATTTGCAGAGGTCAAGCGTTACCGCTCTGGGCACTACCTAGTCCTACCTTTGCCTCAAATGAGTTATCAGCCACACGGGCATCCACCTCAATCTCTTCTTCCCTTACGCGGCGGAACGGAGAGGCTGGCTGTTAAAGAAAAGAAGATATAGTAAGCGCATACATGAGCGTGATATTCCCTTAGTGACAACTTCCTTCCCTCCTTGCCCTGCAAATACAGAGCCCTGCTTCACGTCACCTCAATCTTTAAGTGTTTCTCAGATTCGTAATTCTTTCCCTTTTTCAGATCAGGCAGCTCAAGGATGCTCCTGGGCAAGCACATTCAATTAACCTTTGTCAGAATAATTTTATGCACATACGTGCGCTCCTGAGGGTTCTCCAGCCAAGGATCAAGTGCTTGAAGAGGGAGCAAAAATACGACTAATCCTGTGGGCCCAACCTCCCCCAAAAACCCAAACCAAGCCCACCACTTGTTCAGGAGGCAGAGATGCCTCTCCCACCAGTCACCTCAGCCTACCCTCACTCACCCGTTTCACCTTGGGAACTGTGTGTGGTGTTTTAGCTTTAATCTTTGCCTTTTTACTCTGTGGTGTCTCTGGCTCCTGAACATCTTCCCTCTTCTGTTTCTTCCTGATCGTGCCTGTTAGATGTACAGCAGTACAACTTCAAAAGGAGTAACTGCAGTGTCGGGAAAGGTAATGACATCTCTTCCCCAGAATGCAAACCCAGTGTTAACCCAGGTGTGAGAATCAGTCCCTGCATTACCTCACCCAGAAAACAGACACTAATAGCCATTCTGGGTCAGCAAGGATTTTGCCATCCTATCCTAATGGATAAAGATAATTTCGTGGAATAGGGTAACTCTATATTAATGATTTAGTGCACTTGAGAAAGTTCTGTTGGTAAAATCTGACAATCCTTGGAGTCACACAGTATGCACTTGCACACATCACTAGTGCATTCAGAGTAATTTTCCTCCTGGAGGGATAAACGCTGAGATTGTGCACTGGGGCATCATCTACTGTGTCCCCCTCAACACAGACAAGGTCCTCCAGCAGTCTGCTTCCTGTCACTAAAAGCCTTGTGCATGCACAGATGGCAACTGACAACAACTGTACAGAAATGTACTTCATGTTGCCACACTTTCCATTGCTGGCAGATATGAAATACAGACAAAAAGGATCACGCTAAATTAAAAACCTTTCCTCTCAGTACTGCACCAGATGGCATAATCTAATAGTGTACAGAGATCAGACTGAATGTTGTTTAGGAATGGCTCACATTCCTGCTTAGCTTAACATTGCCTGACAGACCCACTTCACAGACTGTAGGTAATACCTCCATTGACTTTTCCAGTCTCTTCTTCAGAGCTGCTTTCGCTGCTGGTACTGCTGCCGCCAGCTGGCTTCGACTTCACGTTGTTTGCTGCTGGAGTGGATGCTTTTGGTTTCTCTTTGGAGGCAGTCTTAGAACTGTTCTGTGCCCCTTTCCCTGCCTTTTTGGGCTTTTCATCCTCTTCGCTGGAACTATCTGATGAGCTGCTGCTACTACTACCAGCAGCAGCTGCCTTCTTCCCCACAGCTGCTTTTGCTGCCCCTGTAGATTTGGTGGCTGGTTTTGCTGCTGGCTTCTTTTCTTCCTCTTCTTCTTCACTGCTTGAGCTATCAGAGTCAGAAGTGCCTGCTTTGGGAGCTGGGGTAGAAGGTTTGGACACTGGCTTACCCACTTTGCCAGCTAATTTAGCTGGAGTGCCTTTCTTCTTCTTCTTCTTCTCATCCTCAGAGCTGCTGGAGCTGCTATCTGAATCAGAGCTGCTTTGTGTTTTCTTTGTGACAGCTTGTGACTTCTTTGTTGCAGGGGTTGCTGCTTTAGTTGTGGGCTTCACAGGGGCCTTCTTGTCAGAGCTATCAGAATCTAGAATGGAAAGGAAAAGAGTCATCAAGGCTGAGCCCCATTCCTTCAACGTGAAGATAACATACAGATTCAATGTTGATACACAATATTAGCTGCTTGAAACACCACTGCAGTGAGTATCCCTGTCCAGCTGCAACCTCAGACCCTGCCTAGAAACAGAGGTCTGAGCAAGCACAACGTGCAGGTGGAAAGTCTCTTCTCCCACCCCAATACCTGAGCTGTCTGAGGAGGAACTGGAGTCTTTCTTTGTTTGTCCAGGCTTGACAGCTACTTTTGCCGGTTTGGGAGTACTCTTTATCACAGGTTGTTTAGCTGGGACCTTATTCCCTACCTTCTTCTTGTCCTCTTCAGAGCTGGAATCTAAACCAAAAAAAGTTAAAGTTAATAAGCTTCTGGTGCAAATTACTTTAGTAATAACATGTACATCGCTCATGGGGAAGTAAAAACCAAAATGGGTTGTGGCCCAAGGCTTAGCCACTAGGTAACTGTCACTAAGCAGCATTTCATGAACATAAGCATTCATCTTTCCACATATCTTCTCTATTGGGAGGAACTGGAACAAGCAGTTTAAGTTCTTCACTAAGGCATGCACAAGGAAGCAGATATTTGGAAAATAATGTAGGAGAAGAGGTATGGAATAAGGGACTGGAGAAAGAGAAAGTACAGGTATTGCCAAGAATGAACTCAGGGAGAAGAAACATCGAGAAAAGAAGCTAAGTGGTAAAGGACAAAGAACAGGCAAGAAATGAGGCAATAAAACTGACAAAGCAGGGAGAGTGAGGCAGCAACAGCAGAATATCTCATTTTAGTTTTCCATTTCTTGTATCAGATGTGTTTAGCAGCAGCCTGAGGATGGACTGGAGACTCCCATGTACAAATATGCCTTCATGTTGTGTGTCACAGCAATACGGAATGCTAAGTCTGATCTATCCCACCATTTCTTAACACTTTAATAACATTAATCAAAGCAGAACTCCTGCCACCTGCTAGAGGGTGACACAGACCAGTGCTGGCTGTCTGCAGACAGACAGGCAGTTGCCACCCGCAGTCCCCGCTGTGGCACCAGAGCTGTTGGAAGGGAAATATAGCACATTGGGAACTTACATGGGAAATACTGCATTGCAAACCTTAAACCTCATCAACACAAGATACAAAGCACACTGTCCCCATTTCTAGGGTCACATTAGAAGGCATCCTTTGAGTCTATTTCAAACTTGGTACAGAGATAACATTTTTTTATTTTGGAAACTTCTCCCCAAACACAACAGAATAATAGAAACCAAAAATCTGAAGACACAGATGCTCAAAAAGTGTAACCATTAACCTTCCTGGAGAAACCCGATACACGACGCCCTACCCTTTCCACCCAGCAACATGCAGACCTTTCTGCACTTGCCAATGGTCTCAGTGGTGTTTCACAGTCAGACTCCACTCCGCATAGCAGGCTGCTGGTTTTCAATTTCACATCTTGTTGCTATGGGAAGCTTTCAAGCTCATACATTAAGATCTTAACAGATACACCACTATAGAGCAACTAAACATTAACATAAAAAGAAAAAACCAACCACCCCAAAACTTTATTTCTTGAATTACCTGAGTCACTGTCAGAACTGGATTCAGCCTTCTTGGTGGTCGTAGCTTTGTTTTGGGGGGTAGAGACCGTTTTAGCTACTACTGCTTTGCCTGCAAAAGCAAGTTTAAAATTAACTGGCCACATCCACATCAAACCTTTGTCCCAAGATCCAACCCTTTCCAGACGTGTGTTGTGGTTTCAGCTGGGATAGAGCTGACCTTCTTACCAGCAGCTGGTATAGCATTGTTTTGGGTTTGGGATGGGAATGCTGTTGACAGCACCCTAATGTTTTTGGTTGTTACTAAGCAGTCCAAGGTGTCTTGGAGTGCACAAAATGTTAGCAGGAGACACAGCTGGGACAGCTGACCCCAACTGACCAAAGGGATAGTCCATGCCATGCGATGACATGCTCAGCATATAAAGCTGGGGAAGAAGAAAGGAAGGGGAGACATTTGGAGTCAGGGTGTTTGTCTTCCCAAATAACCTGCTTTCCTGGAGAAGGCTGAACACCTGCCAGCCTATGGAAAGTAGTGAATGAATTCTTTCTTTTGCTTTGTTTGTGTGTGTGGCTTTTGCTTTACTTATTAAAACTGTCTTTATCTCAACCCACGAGTCTTCTCACTCTTCTGATTCTCTTCCCCATCCCACTGTAGGGGGAGTGAACGAGTGGCTGTGTGGTCCTAGCTGCTGGCTGGGGTTAAACCACAATAATGTGAAAAAGCTCCCTTCTCAGTGCCACCTTCCATTCAACCAGCACATCACAAGCCAAACAAGGACATGGCCAGCTGCAGTAATGGATCTGGCTTATTGCCCGTTAAACTGGATGCTGATGACTTTTCAAACCAACACATGCCAAGTAATCCAACCTGCATGCAGTTTGGATCCACAGTTTGTACACAGTATTGTTTGGGATGCCATCAAATGACTCAGAAGCTCCAGAGAAGTAAACAGCAACACAGATCAAAGTCAAATGGCTTTTTCAAGGAAACCAAGACATTGGCGAAAACATTTTCTGCACCATGTAGAACTTCCTCTGCAGCCTCCTCTCCTCACAACATACCCGCTCCTCCCTTTGGGGGTGCCTGCTCTGCCTCATCGCTGCTGTCTGAAGAGTCACTGCTCTCAGCCTTCTTTGCAGGAGCCTTGGCAATGCCCTTCTTTGCCTGCACAGCTTGAGGAGGTGGTACAGCACTGTACTGACCTACAAAGAGAGACACAGCATTCAGACACTTGCCTGATAATGCGAGCAGCATATGAGATGTTTGTAGCTACAGTCAAAGATACTAGTTTATAATTTGAAAGGTTACATCCACCCCACTGCTACTTCCTGTTTCTACTGTGAGATTAACTCTCCACTTGGGGTTCAGCTGACCCAAACATCTCTGCAGAAGTTTTCTTTGCATTTCAGAAGAATGGGAGCTTGCGTTGCCAAACTTTTTCAGAAAAAAAAACAAATAGAGATGTCAATTGTTGATTGTTTTCATTTACTACCTTCTCAAATCCTCTGGTTAATCAAACTGAGTTTTGATGTTTGATCCTCCATTCACATTAGCTCTCTACTGGAATCCTAAAAGCACTACACTCTATTGAACAGAGGCCCATTTAGCCCATCAACTTCACAAAAAGCCTAAAAAAGTTTAAATTGCTTCAGTTACAGAATAACCAAACCATTGGCACAATTAATTCCCAAATCCCAGCAGACAGAAAACCTGCAAGAAGAATGTATTTAAAGGCTACCTGAATAGAAGACATGCAGCAAACCAGGCAGAGCTTGTCACAATCTCTCTCACTCCCCATCCCTTGCTTGAGGGAGGAGCTGAATTTGAAGTTCAGCCCCAAGAGCACACACGAGAAGAACTGCTGTATTTTTGGCTCACGATACCACCACCAGCACCACCTCGAACCTTGTGTGCAGCAAGATGTGCCCGTGGCCTGCACGTGCTTATCCTGGGAGAGCGGAACTCGCAGGAAGCATCCTCCCACCCAGCAGCCATGATATTTAGTGCTTACCAGACTTCGGCTTTTGTTTTGGAGGTGGTTTTTCGTCGTCTGAGCTGTCAGATGAGTCCTCACTACTGGAACTTTCCTTGGCACGTTTGTTTTTCCCTGGACATACTTGAGTGGCTGCAGGTTTCGGCAGGGGTGATTTCTTGGGAACAACCTTATCACAAGGAGGGAAGAAACACACATTAAAAAAGAAGTTACAAGAATCTTGTGGGGACAGCTGGATGTGGATCTTGTTTAACTCTATGCCTCACTCGAGAGCAAGTTTTGAAGACAAAGGGAGAGAGATTTACGAAGATTCTCAAATACAAATTTTAGGAAACACATGAGCATCATGATCTTTCTGGCCACTCTGCTGTGGCTTTGTGCTGCATGAATCCCTAAAGAGGAGCTCCTCTGACTAAGGGGCACAGAATTGACTGAAATGGTAGCAACTGCCACTTGATTAAACACAACTAGGATTATTTTTGTGTTGCAGAAAACATTTTTAAACACTCCCTAGTGGAAAACTCAAAGTTACAGATAGCTAAGCACAAAAAAAGTCATGCAAAAGTGAACATATAGCAGAGACCACAATATGGTTATGACACAATGAAATGTTTTCCTGTAAAAGGAAGAAGCAGAGGGAGCAGTAAGGAGGTATGAAGGAAGAAAGCAAGTGCATGGAGAGATGCTAGAACACATAATCTCACTGTATGAGGAGAAGGAGGTATAAGAGCCACAAATGCTGTGCTAAGCATCTGTGTAGTCTGTACCTTTGTCTACACATGTCACAGTCCCTGCAAGACAGAGATACACCCAGTTACTAGACCCCTACAGTGTTCAGGAAGTTTTTTTATGGTCTAATTTACCTTCTTCGGTGCAGCCTTTTCCTCATCTGAATCTTCACTACTGCTGCTACTGCTCGCTGCTTTTCCATTCACCACCTTGGTGGCCACCGGGGCAGCTTTACCTCCTTTTGAGATAAGTGAAAAGGGACATTAGAAAATATGCTATGGTAGATGAGGGGTAATTACATCCAGCATAAAGCACGTAGGGCAGATTAAGGTTGTTTTATCCTACTGCAAGCTTAGAGAAAGTTTTCTGAACTATAGCTCATTGGAAGTTCCAGGACTAAAGACTAAGTAAAGATCTTCCCTGCTCTTTGAGGGGAAGACACTGGCAAAAGCACAACTTAAGCAGTTAAGGTTACTGATTACAGCTACTTAACGCAAACAATGCAGCATTTGGGACCAGGTATTTTATTTGCAATCAGTTCTACACCCCTTCCATGACAGAAGCGGACTGGACTGGAGTGTAAATGGCCCTGTCAGCAGATTTTCAGACTGCTATGTCAATACATACGTTTTTGCATGTAGGTACAGCCCCCATCACTCCTCCCCTGGCGTTTTTGTTTTTGTACTTTGGCTCATGATACACAATAAGAGGTACCTGATTTAGGCGTTGCTGATTTTGGTGGCTGTTTCTTTGGTGCTTCTTCATCTGAGCTGCTCGAGTCAGAGCTGGAACTCTTCGCTTTCTTCTGAGGCTGGATTTTGGTTCCAGCTGGCTTCACCACAGGTTTTGTGCCTTTCTAAACAACAGGAGGGAAAACTGATTAGCCCTTGGAGCCATGAAAAGAAGAAGAGGCCAATAAGTGGGACACATGTACAGAGAGTATAAACAGCTCTCTCTTTCACAGAGGTTACCATTTTGACTTGGAAACACCACTTCGCCTAATGGTTAAGGCCTGAAAATCTCTGGATAACCATTTTGCTATGGGAAATCTCCCAGCAGCCCATGGGAAACTTCCTTTGCACCTCAGTCTCCAGTTCTGCCTCCTCAAAAGGGGGCAGCTGTGGGGCTGGCACCGCTCTCTTCCTTCTCCAGGTTGCACTAGTTTGAAGATGCAACTCTGGTTACTCTCCTCTAGTGTACACTGACATTACCCTTCCCTCCCGGCCCTTCTCAAGACTACGACTGCAGCAAGAAAAAGGAAAGAGAAGATTCTCTTTATATAAGTAGAAATAGATAAAATTTACTTTAGCAATTGTGAATAAATCTTTCCCTGCAAAAAACTAAGCCCTGGCAGTCTTAGGATAAAAGCAAGGAGCAAATGTGGATACAAAACAAAGAAAGTGCTGGACTTTAGATTAATTTTTCACAGGACCAGTTCAAATGGCACACTCCACTACAGAAACGTCTTCCCACATCGCACCTATAGCTGTCGAGGCACATTACAGTTCAGGAAAAGTGAGCCCAATTTCAGAATTCTGCTGGCCAAATTTTCTATTACCCATCACTGTCAAACACACACTGAAGAAGCTGGAAAGAAGAGCTGACCTTTGCTGGCTGCTTCTCCTCCTCTGAGTCTGAATCATCGCTAGAGTCCTCGCTGCTGCTCTCTGCCTTCTTGGCTCCAGGAACTGCTTTTGCCTTGGGCACAGCTGCTGCTTTAGCTGCAAATAAGGGACAGCACACGTTGATGGTAAGTTAACTCAAGCTTTTACGTACCTATATCCTGAACTAGTGGATATCAGGGCAAAAGGATATACTAAGGTCATTAAACCATGACTGACTTTGTTTCTTGAGCAGGGTACAGCAGAAGACTCCAAAATGGGTAGACATGAGGATAAAACAAATTCTAGATTTTATCTTTGCCACGTACACATTTAAGTGCAGATTTCTACCATCAAAAAGGACACCCCACAAGGTAAGCATCCCAACAAACGGAGATAGCATTAACTGGGTCTGCAGGCCTCCTAGCTTACAAAACCCCACTGAACAAGCACAGACTTCCAAAGAGGACCACTGCCATGTTGTGTTAAGCTTCCAAATACTTTACTTAACATGTTTTAGCCAAATCTACCCTTCCTGGTTACTAATTGCTTTTTAGTAACGTGGAGCAAAAGAAATCACTTTGCCTTAAGTTATATTTGCAACTGTCCTTGTCAAATAAAAATTAGACCTAAGTTCAAATTCAACTTTAGGATGGCTCAAGTTGAAGACCAGATTTTCTTTTTGTGTGTCCCTGTCTACTCCTTCCCTCCCACAAATCTGCTGCTAGATACACACAAACTGTCCACACCACGATTAAGGCAAGGCACACAAACAATGCCAGGAATTGTTCAGCACATACGAAGCGCAGTGGAGGGACATATTTTTTGGTAGCACTGGGACACAGACTTAAGAGAAATGACAGTAGTAATCTCACACAAGAAGCAGGTGAGTAAGGATGCTCAACATTTCTCTGGAACTCAAGGATACTCTCTACAACCGCCCTGCATCAAACAGGTCACGGTGCCCAACAATACCCAGAAGAGCCTGATAAATTCTAGCCGTGCAGGAGTCTTCTCAAGTTATGCATATTTTTAACAAATATGAAAGCTTTTATAAAACCTGAATCAGTTTTCCTACAACAGCAGGATGAGAAGCCATTCTTTAAAGCTCTCAGTGAAACTGGGAGTCCCTGGAAAATAGCATAGAAAAAAATGAGGTACCTACCTCCCACAAAGAGAGTATCAGCTCAATCTGCATGCACTTAAAACATAATTTCACTCAATATTTAAATCAACACGTAATTTGAATTTGATGAAGCAAGTAGGAGTAACCCTGCCAATATACCTTATCAGTAAGTGTTTGGAAAGCAGAATATCAATACAGACACGGTAACGAACGTGCTACTTCAATAGCACCTTCAAAGCTTGATACAGCCTGATGCCTTCACCAGTCTCAGCCAAAAGAGGCAAACTGAATGGCTAAAACCTTCTTGTGGACACAACCCCTGATGTGCTTAAATTATTACTGAATAAAGAGATCATCCTTTGATAAGATAAACATATCCTACCTGCCATGGGAAAAAGACCTGCCAGAAACAAGATCAGTAAATACAAAACCAGTCCTCAATAGCTCCTGATGGACCTCAAATGAGCTGCTGAAGCTGAGTTCTATATCCAGGCTACAAGCCAGTGTCAGACACAACCCCAGCCCGCCCCAGGGCGGCTCACAAACCCCACCTGGTTTCTTGGCTGGGGGCGTCTCATCCTCCTCGCTGGAGCTGTCATCGCTGCTGGAGGATGGTTTCCTCTTTGCCTGGGAGCCGTTGGGAACCAACTTTCTCTTCTTGGCTGCCGGAGACCTACCGGGAGAAAAGCTGAGCTAGGGACTTTATGAGGCGAGGGCTGGCCCGGAGGGAGCCCGGCAGCGCAGTGCTGACACCCCCCACCAGGCCGGTAATCGTGGCCCCCACTGCCAGAGGGGCACTTACTTCAGCCAGTAACTGAAGATGTCCAGGAGGGAGGCAGCATTGGGGTCCTGCTCCTTCTGTAGCAAGAGAGTGGTGGTCAGTCAGTACCTCCTCTGCCCGTGCACCTCACCGCCACTCCCCAGTCAGTCAGACACCCTCCCCCCCTCAGTCCGTCAGTCCACCAGTCAGTCAGTCAGACCCCCTCATCACCGCCTGCCGTCAGTCAGTCGGTCGGTCAGTCAGAAACCCCCCCACCTCGCTCCACCCTTCCCCTCTCTTCCCTCACCGCAGC
>JAOXNO010000002.1:18254872-18268885 GCA_028565335.1 Limnodromus scolopaceus | reverse complement strand
TGGATGGGGCTTTGAGCAACCTGGTCTGGTGGGAGGTGTCCCTGCCCAGGGCAGGGGGGTTGGAACTGGATGATCTTGAAGGTCCCTTCCAACTCTTAACTATTCTATGATCTGTTTTCAGGTGCTATGCTTGTAGATGAGGGGCTTGGAGGAAAGGGGGAGATGTCCCATACTTTATTTATTCTATATGGACAGTTTGGCAACGTCTTATATTTTCTTTTTTTTTTTTCTCACCTGCTGCTTTTCTGCATGCTTTTCTCCAGTGTTGAAAGGGGAAATGTTGCTACAGCAGAACAGAGTTTTGAAGGGGGTTATCACAAGACGTTTCACCGCTGAGCGTGTATCTCCTCAGTAGAGCGGGGGCTCTGAGGCATGATGACAGGTAACCCCCTGGCTGCTTTGCCAGTACTCTCTGCCTGCTTTTCTCATAAATGCAGCTGGAGTTGCTCTGGGAAACTTAATGTCCTTGTTGGTGCTTGGAAAAGGAAACTGGCAAGTTACAAGCTTTGGGTGATGGCAGGAGCTCTCTTTGGGGGCCTTCCCTCTTGCTCTAGGTGTGTCAAAGTCCAAGGCCTTAATGAAAGGTAGTTGTCTCAGCTGGTCGATGGACAGAGTGGGAAGCATTCACAGGTGCCAGTGAGGGGGTAGTCCGCAAATGAAGAACCTGTAGAGACAAGCTGTTGCCCGGATCGTGCCATTTGCATTGAATATCTGGATGACAGAGCGGTCTGGGCAGGCTGCTGACTCCTTCCGAGCCTTTGCGTGTCCTGTGGTCTGAAGGGCTGACTTCTGAGAAACCACAGCCGTCAGCTCCATGCCGATAGCCCGTCCGCTTAGCCAGGAGGAAATGGATGACGGAACGAGCTGCCTGCGCCGTACAGCAACAGGCCGAAATAGCTGGCTGCTTCCTACTGGTTTCTAAAGAGGCTGAATGCCTCGTGAAGTGTGTGGCCGTGCCTGTGTTTTTTCCTGGGTTTTTCCCAGTTTCTGCAGGGCAGGCGTGCGAGGAGCCCAGCAGGCCAGGCCAGGAGGGGCTGGCGTGGAGCTGCTCTCTGTAGCTCAGCTACTGAGGCTTCCTGGAGGGGGCCACGTTCTTCAAGGGGAAATGTGGTTGGGTTTCTTGGACCGCATCTCCTCCCCTCGCTGCTATTCTCACAAGTATTTCGCAGCCTGTCGAGCGCGGCCTGAGGTGGCCTTCGTTTAAAGGGGAACAGAAAGGCACCCTCCAGTCAAGGGCTGAGCCGTTTATAACCACGAGGTGTTCACCTGCGGCAGCTGCTCATGGAGAAGCTCAACTCAGGTATTCACTTAACTTTCTAATGAGTCTGATCTCCTCAGTGATGGCCTCTCTAGCCTGGGTATCATTACAGTGATCTAAGTGTTGAATCTGTATACGCAAATGGGTTGTCGTTACTGAATTATCTTAGTGAGTGGGAGGCCTAATCTTAACAATGTGACCCTTCAGAGCATGGATATTATCAAATGTAAGGGGATGTTTTCTCTCCCAGTGCTTGCATGTTCATGAGTCAGTAGCACGTGGCTGGAACTTGCAAGGTGACCATAGCATCACTCCACTCCTTATGTGGGAAGCTGGTGATTTGCAACTTCAGAATTTTCTGAATGAAAAAAACAGATGAATAATTCATACCCGAAACTCCGAGTGCCTGTTCTGTCAGCTGTTAATCCCATTACTGATTAACATTGCTTGCTTCTTCCCGTATTACCTAACAGCTCTGGTCTTACATATGACCTCTGGGCAGTCAACTCTGTTACGAGAATG
The DNA here is from genome assembly GCA_028565335.1 of Limnodromus scolopaceus. Lineage (NCBI taxonomy): Eukaryota > Metazoa > Chordata > Aves > Charadriiformes > Scolopacidae > Limnodromus > Limnodromus scolopaceus. The sequence goes on along the minus strand of JAOXNO010000002.1, from coordinate 18,267,105 downwards.
CGGAAGTGCAAGACAGGATCGGGCAATGCCAGAACTTCTTTAAAAGCTCTAGTTATTCTTTACCTGCTAATTTGTTTCTAGTATCAAATAGGCCGGGTGGCTTGTTCTCTCCTTGCTCCCCTCTTACCCTTGCTTACTGTAGATGTTGTAGATCAGATCCACAGGTTTAGGTTTCATTTTCCTCTGAATGGACTGTGTATCAGGCACGTGAGATAAAAATTATCACACTAACAGTTCCATGTTGGGGTGGGGATGATGCCCTTATCAGGATGCTGGCAAGCGTCAGCTTGTGGGATCTTGCAGAATCATTAATGCTTTGCTGCAGTTTGGTCATCATTGGTGCTCTCTTACTTGCGGTGAGCTTAGTCTTTCTGGTTTAGTCATATTGGAAATAACCAACAGAGATTACAGAGACACTGTTCTACTAACAGTTGCCGCCTCTTCTCCTCCCCAAAAGACATGGTGTCTTGCTCTGCATGTGCCAAATGCCCGATGTGACAGCTATCACATACGGGAAGGATGTGGGACCACTGCTTTATTTTCTCCTGGGCAGCCTGGCACTTCCAGGTGGGAGAAGTCCACCTTTCTGTAAGAGGAGGGCTCCCAAAACTGGGGTCTGGCTCTTGCAGCTGATGACGTGGGCAGTGTCAATTAAAATATTGAGTTAAGGAATTTAAAACCTCCATCCATTTTCTGTAATGCTTAGTACATCTGAAAATCCAAAAGACCCCCTTCAGTACAAAGCCTTGTGTCAAAGTAGTTTCTTAGACAAATCTGCAAATTTGTGTTGGTGCAGTATTAAAATATATTTGCTAAATTATAAGTACTGTTCCAGGTTTGTTTAAGAAACATCGATGGTGGTGGTGATGCCTTACTTGAACTTTACAGGGCTGCGCATTTTTGGATTTACTCTTTCTACAGCAAACATTAAAGCAGCACTCTACTTGTACTCAAGCGAGTAGCCTTACTTGCCATGGGGAGTCATTCACATACTTAAAGCTTAAGCGTATGTGCACCACTGTTTGTGACAAAAATTTCAGCTGATTGATTCGCTAAAATTTTGCAGTTTAAAACCTGTGTCCTGAAAGCAGTGTTGCATTCGTATAATTAATAAAATCCCACTCAAATATATAGAAAACATATTTAAAAAAAAAGTGCATGATAGAGGATTTCGAATATCCTAGTTTAAGTCTTTTTTATAATAATAATGAAGTAGTCTAGATTTAAATTCCTGACTGACTGGATCAGGACATGAACTCCTAATAGAAGCCTGCTTTAATAACTTTGGCTCTCTTGAGTTGAGAAAACTTGATGTACCCAGAGGTTGGGGGATTCTGAATAAAACCTGGACTGTTGGCAGCTTCACTGTATGGATTCCACAGGTTAGTGCAGTTGGTTGCTTAGGTCTTGCTCATCAGGGCTGAGCATCTTAAATAGAACATTTCTTACTAATATAAAAATTCTGCTAGTCCAAATCTGAAATTTTTATCTAGTAAATAATTTGTAGTGCTTTTTACAGATGTGGTTTACAGTAAGTAGCAAATAACAAATAACTTCCAAAATGTTGCCATAAATCCTTGGCTGTTTAACAGTTTTCCAAGGTTTGGAAAATTTTGGCCATGGGAGAGAGAGAATTTTAAGAATTCTTGCTATTCTGACAAGGGGAAGTCAGTGACTTTCACCCTGTGTTTCGGGAGAAAGGAAAAACAGTGTGAATCATGTGAGTCAAGACGTAGAAACTAGATAAGAAAGCGCTTTTGACTAAGTAGATACAAAATCATTTGTTGTTTCCTTTCTCTAATTGGGAAAAGTATTTCCTGGCACGAGTAGGAGAACTGTAATCGATTTGAATTCTTGCTAGGGGGTTTTTTTTTTGGAGCAACTGATAATCAGTTTGTTTGCTCTTCCATCAATTTCCATGCTGTTACTGGAAAACAGGAATGAGAATGTTGTTTTGTACACACAGATTGTAGGGTTACATGTGTTGACTTCTACTCTTGGGTCTGTTTGGGTAGAATACTGTTACTCTTCAGTGCAAAGGCTCTGCTATGTTCCAATTTTACTCTTGTCTAGATACAGGAGCTTACAGTTCTTGCTGGAGGAACAGGATCCCTTCAGTCTACTGCCTCATGTCAATGCAGTAATGAACGTGGGAGTTGGCATGAGCAACATAAGCGGCATCCAGAAATGAAAGAAAAGTTGGGTTTCTTCATTTACTTTAGGAGAGAAAGGCTAAAAGCTGCTGCCCATCCTGCGGTGTACTCAGAGTGCAGCTGAAGTCAGATGAATCCGTTGACATACTAATTTTCCTGTCTAACGTGAGAAGGGACTATCCATCTCAGCAAAGAGTGGCATTGTTGTTTGTTTTATAAGCATGTTCAGTTTGTTTGTTTCATAAACATGTAAGTGCTACTTCAGCACTTCTGTATCTTTTTGAATTTTTCCCAGCAATCCCTTCTAGGCAAATGAAGAGGAAGCTCTGTAGTTTCCCTTTCTTCAACTACATCCCCTTTTCTGACCATTACTTTGAGAAGAGTAGCAAGTTCCACTGCACCACCTCCCTGGCTGTTTCTCAGGATGGATGTGTATGATAAGCATTTTCACCAAAGGGGAGTGATCTAACAGGACTCTATATGCTTTATTTTAGACTCAGGCTGCGACTCTGTGACTGATACAGAAACAGAAGACGAGAAGAACCCAGTTTACTCCCGCAGACTTGCCATGAGTGAAGAACATGGGTCGTCCAAGAGCACTGGGGACCATCCGGTGGTACAGCCTGACCGCATACGGTGTGGGGTACTGTATGTCCACTCCTTGGGCTCTGTTCTTACTATGGGCTGGTGCAACCCATGATGCTGCCCTGTAATGGACAGTGTTACAGGCCTTGGAATTAGTTCCTCATTCCTCTTCTGTCACCTTCTTGCTCCAGCCCACTGTCCTCAGTGTCTCTGTTTCATCAGCTGGGTTCCCTCGCCCCAGAAATAGCTTGGTCACATGCAGTGCCCAGTGTTGTCTAGGCTGCAGTGTCACTTATTGACAGATAGTCTCATTAACGTAGCTGCTTGTCCTGCGTGCTGTGCGGCAGGTTCACACTCTTGACTTCCCATCTCCCATTCTGCTGAGATTTAGGGATGCAGTCTAATATGACAATTCTGGTGCATGTCCTGCAAGCGACTCTGAAGAGCTTGGATCATGGCTTCCTGTCTGAAAAACAGCATTTCTTAGTATAAGATCCCCTCAGATGGAAAAAGTCTGAGTTTCTTCCTTTGTTTCTGTTTAGAACAGGGCCGTGCTGCTTGAGGGAAAAGATTGATAGAATTTAAACTAAGTAATTTTATAAATCTAGCTTTAAACAGTTTATAAATCTAGCTGATAAATCTGGAGTTTTATCAGCTTACGTGCCTGTATCTATGCTGGTGCAAGCTGTAACAGGAGCCATCTGCCCAGTTACTTCATGACTTTAAGATGCTCGTGAAAACCATTCAGGACCAAGAAAATGACAGATGACGCTTCATGTGTTAGTTGCATGACAATAAAATCCCTCAAAAAGGGACTTAACAAAGTAAGTGTTCTTATGTTATGAGCCTGCATGTTGTAATGCCTTTCTTTTAGGTGCAGACAACAATTTATATTATCATGAAATGCAAACTAGATGGCGAAGTGAAAACTGAAGTTGAATTTTCTCCAGAGAATGCATCGTCTGTGCGTGTGCTGGCTGAGATGGAGAACGAGTACACGGTCTCTGTGGAGGCTCCAAGTAAGCTGGGCTGAGATTTTCCCCTCCTTTTCCTCCCATTTCTTCCTCTCTATATCAACCTGCCTGTCCTGGAAAGTGCCACAGGGATAAGGGTAACGATTGACACACAGGAAAACTTGAGGCCAGGGAGTCTCGAACTTGCGTTCTCACCTGTGATACTTTTGTGATGAGGAACTGAGACAAACTGCTGCTGGGGGGCTCTGTTGTCCCCTCAGCAGCGGCAGGGTTGCAGCGTGGACGCCCCTTACTGGGAGTTGTGAGAGCAGATTGCAGCTTGTTATGTGCTTTATATAACTGTGTGTTATAACCACCACCAAGAGGAGGTAAGTGCCAATAAATAATTGCATGACTGTAGCAGCACGTGCTTAATGTGTGATGATCTCTTTGTGATCAGAGCTGAAACTAATTATCCTGGCTTGCGTTTTTAATTTAGGTAAGTTCTGTCACTCTAGATATTTACACTTAAAAAACTTTAGGCTGTCTGAACCTTAGGTTCACAATTTCAGAGCCCTACAGGTTGATAGCAGTTTCCCAGCTTGATTTTATTTAATCTCTTTTGGTCTGTTCTCTTGAAGAGTCATTGTGAGAATAGAGACTAATAGTCACTGCAGCAACTCCTGTAAAGTCAGTGAGGTGGATTGATTTAAAGAAGGTGACCTCACCCACATAAAAATGTTCAACTTAATCTGTCTTAAATCAAGACTTGTAGTTTAAATGTGCACTTGGAAACTAACTTGCACTTTGAATTATAAACATGGCCTTCACATTGATGGAGTGTTACAACTACCTAAGCTCTGCAGTTGCAGTTTCTAACAGTAAGAGAAATATATTTTTAATTCCTTTCACATGTGACTGTAACTATTTCATAATTTCCTGAGTTGTTAACAGCCAAGTATATATAGAGGGAAAGATTAATTTCAGTAGGATTCAAAATATTTGTGTTTCAAAGAGGAAGTTCAGACCTATGAAAGTGCACTGGATAAAACAGCAAGAAGCTCCCAAGGTGCCTGTAAGAGATAAAACCTGTCCATGGGTAAAGTTGCAAATCTAGAATTTTTTTAAGTTGATTTTGTTCAGAGACTACTGAGGCTGAGAGGGGTTGCAGAATCCCTAGTGACTTTTCTGGTTTCTCTCCCCTTATTCCCCAGCTCTCGTATTTTATGGCACAGTTTAGAGACTGATACAGAGAAAGCTGGAGGTGGAGAGATGTGAGGCTTTGAGGTGGTGTGTTGTTGACATCAGTGGTCCAGACTAGGATTAGCAGAGGACCTGACATGTCACAGGTGGTGTGCGTTGACATGGCTGTGAAGAAGGTAGTTCCAAAGTACTCTCCTACCTAGTGTTCAGACCAACATCATCTCCTTTTTTTCCTGACTCTTCATGAATTCAATTCCAAAGAAACTGTTTTGGTATCCAGCTGGCAGTATCTCCAGACTCCTATCCTTGGGGTATTTGATGCAGACTCATTGTTTGCACTTAACGGTGATTTCTTCTCTTTCTTTTCGAAGATTTAACCTCTGGGACAGTGCGTCTGCAGATATATTCAGGCGACTTGATGGTGGGAGAAACAAGCGTCACCTATCACACCGACATGGAGGAAATCAGCAGTCTCTTGGCCAACGCGGCCAACCCAGTACAGTTCATGTGCCAGGTAATGACACCAGCAAAGAGCTACTTTGGAAACCAGCTCTATCAGAGGCTACTTGACATAAGCAAAAGTGCTTGCCATGAAGTTGCTCTTCTGAAAAGAAGAAATGCAAGGTTACTTAGGGATTTACCTGTCAAGGAAGTAGGAAGTAACAGGTTTCTGTACTTCTAGTTGCATGAGTGACTTTCTCATTGCGCTCTGTCCTGTTACGGAGCATACAGTTCTCATCTGCTCAGATTAATGATACTCTGTTTCTGGCTCAGGAAAGTATTCATGTTTTTTGCTTGAGCTGAACATTGCTACCTTCAGTGTTTATGCCTACTGTTTTCTGATATATGCTAAATAAACACATTATAAATCTCACCTTAACCGAATCTCCAGATTCCCCCAAACAAAATCACTTTCTGTTTATATCTAGGCCTTTAAAATCGTGCCGTACAGCATAGAAGCACTGGACAAACTGCTGACTGAGTCACTGAAGAAGAACATTCCTGCCAGTGGCTTGCATCTGTTTGGAATTAACCAGCTGGAAGAAGAAGATATGACAACAAGTAAGTTAAAAGATCTTTGTTTTCATTTTAAACTTCATCTGTATCAGTTGTTTTACCTTGGAGCTCCTTAATGCTGCAGTGTGTGGTACCTGCACAGGCTGTCTCAAAAATCTTGGATCTCAGCCCAGGAAGCTACATTTCTGATGAAGCCTCTAGAAGGAGAATTGCCATCTTGGTTGGGTGACCCTTTTTTTATTACATGCCTCAGTCTCAGTTCCTTGCACTGTGACAGGTGCAGTTCTGTAGACAGTGTGAAATACAACCAAGGTGAAAAGATGATCCTCCCCAAAACGTCTCCCATATTTTCTCCCTTGTTCTTCTCCCAGTTCCATATGGTATTTCTCCCCAGCCCAATCCTTTTCCCCAACCCCATGACTCTGTTCTAAGGTGTACAGGGGGCACTCAGCTGTTAGATTGGTGTGGCACCATGACACGGTTGCCTTACGGCAGCTGGACCTACTGGAATGATGATCTAAGAGGTCTTTGCAAACCTGTGATCCTACATATGTTAAGGTGTTACAGTGCCAGATTCCCAGTCATAGGATTCAAGCCTGGAGGTGCACTAGATACCCCAGTTAATTTGGGCAGTTTAGCTCCATTTTGAAACAGTGTATCTATTTTTCAGAGCTTTTACACCTGCTTTGGTCTGTGTGTTTGCTAAGAATTTTGTTTCCCCCCTATGGCTCTGTTGCTGCCGGAGAGAAACTTAAGATTCTAACAGGCTCCTGTTCTCACAGATCAGAGGGATGAGGAGTTGCCGACACTGCTTCACTTTTCTGCAAGATATGGGCTGAAGAACCTCACTGCCTTGCTCCTTACCTGCCCTGGAGCGCTGCAGGCCTACAGTGTAGCCAACAAATATGGCCACTACCCGAACACCATAGCAGAAAAGCATGGCTTTAAGGACCTCCGCCAGTTCATTGATGAATATGTGGTAAGAGAGAGCAGCAGGCCTTTTGCATTGTCCTACAGCGGGTGTGCGCGGTGGCACCAAGCTTGGGTAATAAGGGGCACAATGTGGAGTGGATGTGAAGACAGACATCCAGCCACACTGAGAGCTTCCAGGCTGGAGGGTTGGGTGAATCTCTCGAGCTGGGGAAGTTCTTGGGGAGAATCTTCTGACTTCTTTGGAAGTTCAAAAGCACACAGAGCAAATGAGATGGAAGCAGAGATTGCCGTGCTGGGTTTTCTTATCATCCATCCATCTAACGGAGGTTCTGCAGGGGTGTGGTTAGTAGCTAGTGTCCTCTTCTAACCTCTGATCTTGGCAAAACTAAAGCCCCTTCATCCTACCTATTTTAGGGAGCAATAGGGGAACAGAATATGTTTGGGAAGGTGCAGTCTGAGGTGCTCTCTGGATTGCTTATTAGCTCATTCACAGCTCATCTGTGTTGTTTGCCTGCTCCACTTGAAATCTGTTTCTTCCTGCTGTCCATTCCCTGCTTGGTCTCTCTGGGAGTCCAATTCCCGCTTCAGTTCTCTTTGTGCTAACCCTATCCCCCCCAAAAAAGCACTCTGACTTTTCCAGATTATGGCACGGACCCAACTCCAGCTGTACCAAGCGATTGTTTCCGTGGGTGTGCATGGAATTTATCCTTTCTTTTCCATTTGAGTTGTTTCCAGCCTGTATGCTTCAAAATCACAAGCAGCTCCTTGATTCAGATCATGTGAATTCTTGAGCAGATTTTATTTGCCTTTGCTTTCAGTTGAAAAGTTGCATGTGGTTTTTAGAATTGGGGCTTGCTTCTTGACAAAGCATGAATTTAGGGTTATACATTAGAGCTAAATAAAGGTCGTTCCCTGTTCTCAGAGCAGGAGGTCTGCAGAAACTGTAAATTGTGTGATTAAAATCTTTACATTGGGGTAAGTTAGAGATGTTTAGGAAGTCCTTCCAATCTCTCACTGCAGTACTGTGCTTCTCCCGTGTCCTCCTGTCCACTGGCACAATGGCAGAGCTCTGAGTAGGTCCTGCTTACTTACCATCAAGCTGTCTGTGTGGCTTCTCTGTGTACCAGAGCACACAGTCTGCACCAGTGTGTCTGCTGCAAGGTAGTGACTAGAAGCACTATGAATTTAGTAGCAGTACTGGTGTGGGTATCTGAAAATCCCAGTAAACACCTTACTTGCCTACTTTCTCTCTGCACCTCCCTAAAGCATCGTGTGAGCTACGTGCCTGACCCATTGCCTGTGGAGGGAAGCATGTGTAGACAGTTTTGACACACATGCCCTGTGGATTGAAGGCCCGTGAGGTGGCGGTTATGGATGGAAGAACATCTTGTAGTACTGCAACTGTTTAAGATGGCTCTGCTTGTGACACAGTTGGAACTTGGGGAGGAGGCTGGGATGAAGCTTTACATTTAGCTCCCTTGCGTGGTTTGGTAAAGACCTGCATGGTTTGGAGAAGATCTACGCTGCCTTCCCTCCCCACCCAGCCCGTGCCACAAAGATGTGAGAAAGGGTTCTGCTGTCCTGTGAATCGAAAGTTGCCTATGTTACATGCACAGCTGCCAGCTGTGAGGTTTCCTGTTAATCTTACAGAAAAGGGTCTGTGTACTCCCACTCTGGGTGTTATGCGCTGCTGCTAATGCTAAGAAACGGAAACTGAATCTACACCAAAGCTAAAACTTTGCTTTCTTGTAAGCGCTCCGTGTGTGGCAAAGCTTTCCCCCTTATGGTCAGCTACGCTTTCCTCAAAATAGCCTTTGACAAGCGTTTGTATTTTTAGAATGAGCTTCGCTTATATTCTAGGAGTTTGCAGACATCAGGTAGGATGTGAAATTGAGAGGGTGAGAGGCTGTAATGGCTACTCAGTATGTGTCAGCATCGACTTGTTTCACCCTCATTATGTATTATTACAATATAGATCTTGAAGGCTGGGCCTACACAGCTGTAATGGGGATTTAATTCCTTTGAGAAGCCTTCATCTTTGCGAATGGGCTGCATTTAGAAGGTTTTTTTCCATTAGCAGTGGGAGAGTGAGATATCTTTTGCTTGCTCTGATTCTCCGGATTCTTTATTTAAATTAAACTTGAACATTTTTTTCTTGCTCTCCTTCCTCTCCAGGAAACTGCAGATATGCTGAAGACTCACATTAAGGAAGAGCTGATGCAAGGCGAGGAGGATGAGTCTGTTTATGAATCCATGGCTCATCTGTCCACTGACCTGTTAATGAAATGTTCTTTGAATCCTGGCTCCGACGAAGAACTTTATGAATCCATGGCTGGATTCGTCCCTGGTCCCCCAGAAGACCTCTGTATGTATATTCATAGAATCACAGAATCATGGGATGGTTTGCGTTGAACGGGACCTCTAAAGGTCATCTAGTCCAACTTCCCTGCAGCGAGGAGAGGCTTCTTCAACTAGATGAGGTTGCTCAAAGTCCCCGTCCAATAAGGCTGAGCTGGTCTGTCTCTCTTAGACATGGTAGCACCTCAGTTGAGTTTTAGAGTAAGGGCTGGTTAGATCTTTTCTGCTCTAACCACAAGGAAACCATGCTCCAGTTCTGATGTTGGCTGGCTGATAAAATTGCTCTAAACCTTTCTTTAATTGCCAGTGTACAGGATCAAGAGCTGTTTCCTCAGTGCTTTAAGGATGAACCTTAAGTGCCTGAACCCTGAACAAGTGGATTAGCATTTGGAAGACATTAGCATCTGTCATGTCTTGCTCTCCTGAGGCCCAGGGAGGTAGGAACACTGACTTAAAGACACTGGTAGAAAAGAACACTGTGTAAGATGTGATTTTACTGACAACCAGGAAAATGAAAAACAAGAGCTGAGCTTCTACCTCAACAGCTTGAGAACAAAAGAAGTGGATATGTAGAAATAGGTGTACTGAAAAGATTAGAATTGAAAAATCATTATTTAGATTCAGTGAGGCCAATTGCAAATATCAAGTTTAAGTACCTATATTAAGCAATTACTTATCTGCCTATTTGGTCTGGCTTCATCCCACTGATATATTTTATGATTCTCACGATGAGCAGGGAATCTAGCTTATTATAGATTGAGTACCTGCATGAGGACTTCGAGTGTTTCTGCAGTTTGAAGTGTGCTGCCTCGGGGAAAAAGCTTTCTTACTGAAACACTTTTGCTAATAGACTATATTTATCCTGGGCTGGTTTTCTCCCCTTTTAGATTAAATAATGTTATGAAACATTTTGATTGATTAAGGAGTCCACAAGACTGTCAGTTCTCTGCCTGAAATCTTAAACTTTTCTCTGCAAAGATTTGTTTGACTGCTGCAAGGATGGTTTTGCTACCAAACCCAGGATTATTCTGCCTTCAGGTGGAGATAAGCAGTAAAGCCAGCTGGACTCCTCAGGAACAAAGCAGCTGCTGTTGTTCACAGTAATGGGGGTGAGAGTTTCTAGAGTTTTGGAAGCTCTGCCTGCAATAGGTGCACCTCTGAATGGCATTCATTAACTAAGTCTGTGGAGGGATAAAAAACACGCTTAAAAACGCTAAGGTCAACTTGTATTCTTCCTTCCACCCATGGAATGTCCAGGTCTCCCAGAAACTATGCAGGGGATATTCCTTCATTTCATGGATGCAAATCAAACTGCCTGTAATTTACCGCTTTTGAATTGGACTCTGAAAAGCCTCTCTGAAAATATTCTCATATTTGTTCAGATTTAAAACAGAATTGCTTCCTGTCAAGAAAACCATTGGCCAGCCCTGCAGACGGGTGGTGGAAGGACTAATTGTTTTAAGGCGCTTGTTTCTTCTTCCCTGCTGAAGATCACCGCCTCCCTTAGTCTGCTCGGTGGCTTGTGTGCCTGTCCCCTTGCCTGTTTCTGCCAAACAAGCCACAATAAGTTAAACAGTTCAAATATGTAGGTTTTACTGCCCTCCCTTCCTCTGATTGAGAGATCTCAGGAGAGATTTTGGCTGGTGTTTTGGGTGAATAAACAAAACGGAGCCTGCTTGGCTGGAGATGGAGAGCTAGCAAAGGTTGCCGTGGGATGGGAAGGATTGTGCATTCAAAGCCTAAGTGGGGCTGCTTTCCTTAAGCCTCCTTAGAGGCAAAGGCCCAGCAGGCACATGTCCTTTAGGGGGAGCTTTTGCAAGCACAGCCACATCAGCAGGATGGCAGAGGTCTCTGGGATCAGCACCAGAAAGTTCTCCTGGTCTGCAAGTGTGCTGGAGGCTCTGTGGGGCCAGTAGGACTAGAAAGATAAAAACCCAGGCTATCCCTAAAGTAGATATTCAGGATTCCTTTACTGAAAAACAGAGCTAAATGGGTCTGCATTTGAAAATGTTTTCCTCATTGGTGAGAGGATGTATATGGCTTATCTGTAATTCCTCAGAAAGGAATGTGTGTTTTCTGCTTCTTCCAGAGTTGTAGTGTATTGCTCCTGCACACAAATTTCTGTTATTTTGCACTCAGGAGTCTTTTACTGGAATCTCTGTGTTTCTTACGTAGCCTGTTACTATTTGCCTGAAGAATATTTCTAGCTTGCCCGAGCAGTGCTTAAAATCTACCTGTATTATAACAGGTAAGGTTAAATTGGCACAATGCTCGACACTTAGATTGGTTCTCTCAAAGTGAAGTTGTTTCAATATTATTTAGAAGACCAGCACACAGGCAAACCCTCACTGAAATTAGTGCTGCTTGGTTTAGAACTGCCATCACAAATAAAGGCTTCAAGCTTTTGTACCGACTTAAAGATCTGTGAGGATGAAGAACTCTCTAAGAAATCATAAACAACATCTACTGAGGTACTTCCTCCAGGTCAGAGTGGTCATTACGTGAGTAGTTATGGCTGTAGAAGACAATACCTGGGCTATTTTAAGTGTAGCTGTACCATGGCCACATGCCCATTTATTGTGATCAAGCTATGCTTCCACCATAATTTTTTCAGAGGCTGATCAAAGGAAGGTTAGGTACCACAGGGTCAATTTGTCTGACAGGAACTGGTTTGAGAATAAGGTAATACAAGACTGGAGCCATCATAATGAGTTAAAAGTAGTAGCAAATACTTGAATATTAGAGTGTTCTGTTAGTTCCTGTATTCTTCATCCTGCTTTTGATTTTTCAATGCATTTAGTCCGGTGGAAATGTTTACAGAGAAAGCGCAGAAGCTGTGCAAGAGCTCAGTTTTGCTTGAACTGATGCCATGTGAGAATTGCACGCACCTTTGTTGAGTTGCTGGCTGTCCCTTTAAGTTTTGAGATAAATGATGGAATTAAAAAACATGGGAAAGGTTTTGTTCATCTACAGAACATGCCTCCCCTTCTGCTGGAGGGGAGCATTCTTTCCTGGGTAGATCTTAATGCCC
>JAOXNO010000002.1:18215066-18230631 GCA_028565335.1 Limnodromus scolopaceus | reverse complement strand
TGTAGGCTCCTTTCAGATATTGATAGGCTGTTATAAGGTCTCCCCGGAGCCTTCTCTTCTCAAGGCTGAACAACCCAACTCGGTGTGAAGAAGGCCAGAAACAAGGAGCTAAGTAAAGCAGTGGTCAATGTTTGCTTTATTTGGGTACTGTCAAAGATAAATTCACAGACCTAAGGACGTTGTCATGTTCTATTACTGAAGGGTGAAGAGAGATGTAGCTGGGTTCACGTCTAAGCTGTGGCATTACAAGGAGCGATGCTAAAGTGGGCTCTTGACAAGTTAAGCCCATTTTGAGGAAGGGCTGAAAATATGTTCTGCAGCTGTTAGAGGAAGAAACAGAAGACGTGCGAGGCATAACAGACTAGAAAGAGATATGGACCAACTTGTCCCTTGTTACATTGGCAAGAGCGAGAGGCGGTATCGTAGGGCAGATTCCAATATCTACTTCTGCTGCTGAGGGGGCTGGAACTGTGATTTTTCTTTCTTTTTTTCCTTCTTTGCCAACTTTCTTTGAACTTGGATGGCTGTGTCTCACTGGTACAGCCCTTTTGGTTGCTGATAGAGAGGAGGAATGTCTGCTTTTTCTTGCTGTGTTGTTTATTCTTTCCTTGCTCCTTCATTGACATTCTTTACCTGTCAGAAATGTTCTGAAGCATTTGCTCTGCAAACGGGCAGGTTTGTGAAACTGATAAGTGTTTGGGCTCTGCTCAGAATGAAATTAGTAAGATATTTAAAGTTTCTTGGTGGAGATTGCTTACACAAGAGGCTGGAATGACCCTTATGCATCTTTGTAAACAAAAAAGATGAGGCTTGTAATTGAGATGATGTGTTAATATAAGGGGATTAAGTTATTTCCCAAAGCATGTTTGTTTAAATCCTTGAGTTTAATTTTTAAACACCTCATCTGCATTCCACGTGTAGCTAATTATTTCTGAGTTAACAATTCAGCATGACTGTGGTTATTCAGAATAAATGGAGTTGAAGAACCTTTGTTTGTGAAAAAGAGAGATGCAGAACTGTATTTGGTATTTTAGCTGTGCACTGTGAAATAGTTATGGCTAATTAATATTTGACTTCCTTTTCCTCTTCAGTGTGTTCTGTGTTTGCATATTGGTCTTAAAATAGTACTTTGTTCTTCTGTACTTTAAAAAAAATCAGGATATATATGGTGATTGTGCTTGGAGGTGTGTACAGTTACAGGTAGGGGTTTTTTTCTGCCTTAAAAGTGCTGTCACTGTCCCTGCTGATCTGCTGAAATTATAGTAGGTGAAGAAGTTGTGTTGGGTGAGAGGCTTTGTAGTAACCAGCAAACCTGATACCTTATCCCGATGCATTCAGATATAGTGCAAGTTATGATTTCACATCACTTGATTCTCCTGAATTCACACAGTACTTGAATACTGATAGAGGAATGGCTTTAAGGACTTTTGGGTTGAAAAGTTATAAGGGCTTCAAAAAATTCACTGGCTTCTCACTAAGGAGTAAGTTTTCCTGGATGACAGTAGCTGTGGAAAGTGAAGGGGGGATGTTCCAAGAAAGAATTTTATTGCGGCCACCAGACTCCTTGCTGTTCCGTTTTTTTTCCCTGTGAGAATGTTGGAAATGCATCAAAATACAGTCCTTCTGTCTGACTTTTTTGTCTCATGGCTACCGTAGGTTACGCTACAGTTTAATTTTAGCACTTCCTGTGAGGCGTTGTGCTCTTCTGGGAATTTTGAATGTAATTTATATCATTCCAGAAAAAGAAAATGAGTTGCATTTTAGGAAAATACAGTATACCTGTCACCATGGGTAGGTTGCCTGATTTATTTGCTAGGATCTCATTTAACAATATCTTAGTCTAATATTTCCTTTCAGTGGAAGTAAGTTCAGTTTTGCTTTTTACTGATGCGTGTCTCCACAAAATTTGTAAAAGCTTGTTTATTTTTGAGACTTCCGCTCTCTGCATCTTCTGCTTCTCTCTTAAATTTGTGTGAATCCCCCTCTTCTGATACTTTAGTGATAGGCTCTAAGAAACTATATAATCAACTAAGTTTTTTTTGTTGGGTTTTTTTTTTTTAGGAAAGCAGGCTGAAAATCTTGTCCTAGAATCCCTGCCACCCAAAAGACAAAAATACTCAGCTGTCTTTAAATGTAACTGCTGCCTATGACTGAACAATCCTGCCTTGCTAGTTAATATGAATGAGAGAGTTTCTTGAATATTTTTATTGTGCTGGGCTTCTCATCTAACTCAATAACTTTTATCTTTCAGTACCAAGATAAAGAGGAAGTTGTTTTATGGATGAATACAGTAGGACCCTACCACAATCGCCAAGAAACGTACAAATACTTCTCTCTTCCTTTCTGCGTGGGATCAAAAAAAAGCATCAGCCATTACCATGAAACCCTAGGAGAAGCACTTCAAGGAGTGGAATTGGAATTTAGTGGGCTTGACATCAAATTTAAAGGTAAGCGATTGAAAGTGCAGTTAGAGACTTTAAAAGAAAAAACCCACAAACCCTTAAAGCTTGATTTCTGAATGAGAAGGACTGAAAGCTTGCTGCTGGTAGCAGCTGAGTGTATTTTATTGGTTGAAACTCCCTGCAAGGTTTTCTGCTGCCGTTGGTTTTTCAGTTTACTGTAAAGTTTTCATCTGTGTGCCCTTTAAGGAAGATTCTCGCAGCAGATACATGCTTCTCAAGTAACTGATTACATTTTATAAAGTGAAATGAAGCTTTCTGTCTATGAATGATTAAAAGCATATTTACTGGAATTAATATTCTGGAATTATCAGTTCTAAAGATCTGGGTTTTTCCAGTGATGTTGAATACTTTGCAGACTCTCTGCAGTTGGAAAGGAGTAGCGAGAGCTCGACATCTCAAATTCTACCTTAACACAAAGTTAATTACTGTGTCCTTCTGGTTACTGTCTAGTTTAAAATACCTTTGACAAATGCCTTTATATTATTTGCTCTAACTCATCATATGCCAGTCAGGACGGAGCCAGTCTGCCTTTTTTTCTGTTGTTTCCTGCCCTCTCCCTCTTCCCATACTGTTCCAGAGGTGACATTCAGCTTCTTTTGCAAATGCATTTCTTGGTGTTAGGGGTTGAGTCCTGTATTGCATAATTTCTCTGTGTGTGTTCTTTGGTACCCCGAGTCCTTTCAGATGCCTGTAACTAGTAGTTGCAGAGCTGCTTTTTGTCTGTATTGAATTTTAACATATATTTAATCCAATTTGGGGTTTTGTGTATATGTATTTTTTTCCCTAGAGGGCTTCACCTCATTGCATCACCAGTGCTTAACTGGATGGAGAGCTGAAGCATAGTGTCTCTTGTCTGAGCATTTGCAATCAAATGGGACTTAGTTTCTAGAAGTTGCAAAAGTTTTATCCAAAATTGGACATCTGTAAAATAAGAGAATTGATGATGTTTTTGTTATAAGTAGAATAAGTGGACTAAAAATTGAAAGTTTGTTAAAATCATAAATTCTTCATAAATTTTTAAGTTGCATAGGGGATAGCGTCTCTGCATTATAGGAATTTGGAGTTGAATGTTTCCTTTTAAGAAAGGAACTGTATTTGCAGAAATACTGGAAAACAGTCCTGTTACTGGTTTGTAAGACTCATAGCCTGCTGAAAATTTTGTTCAGTATGGGAGAAACAGTTTTTATGTCAAACCTCATAGAATATGCTCAGAAACACAAAATGGAAAGAACGGCGAAGGCAACTGGCAGCACTTCAACATGGCTGTGAAGATTAAGTAAAACTTTGTTGCCAGAATATGGCAATATTCTGCCAGTTATATGTGTAATTTTTACTTCTTTTAATTACCCCATCTTTACAAAGACATTGTGTTATTCCGGTGACAATTGTACTCTCTAGGTGCAGCATCAAATTGAAAAGACTGGAAGGTTTGTGAGTTACTGTTTACTGTTATGAAGTGTCCTATTCCCAGATTTATTTTCTGAAGATTCTGTAGTTAATTTATTCCCCAATCATATAAAACTTTTGCTAGACCAAGTCTTTTGTGTTGTGACTGGGAGCACTGAGCAGATTGTGCTGGTCTGGAGCTCATTTTTCAGCAGTTCAGTCCCGGACCTGCCCTTTTGCTTATTGACCTGGAGGTAGTAATTTAGTAATCTGCTTTTGGAGTGGGAGTGTTGAGATGGTATCGAGGGATATCAAGGGAAGGAAATGGACTGACTCAACATCAGGAACTGGCTGAAGTGCTTGAAAAATCTTTTAGGGGTCCAAAAATGCTAGAGCCTCTCTTGTACCAGAAGTACATGTAGTAATCAGGCTAATTTAGACTTGTAAAGGATATTAATATTCTTTTTCCTAAAATAACATGAGAGAGAAGAAACTTTCGGTTTATCTTTTGTCTTCTCTTGTGACCGCTGTGTTGTCTGCAGTCAGATGTAGGTTAGCTTTCCAGAGTATTTGCTGACGTTTCTGAGGGAAATATGCAGAGCATTGGACACCATTCTCCTGTGAATACACTCTCAAATTCTTCTGTAAAATATTCTAATAATGGAGAAATTAACAAGTTTCTGTATTGGTAATTATTTAATCTAACACTTAGAAAAAAAGATACTTAACATCTGTTTTCTTAAACAAAAATAAGTATAATTAGGGTAATACTGAACCTCAAGCTCCTCAATACATAGAAATTGATACCATTTTCTATTTGGCTCAGAGAAGTGTTTTGGAATTCAGAATTACAGGGAGCCAAAGTCATCCTGGACTAACGTGAGTTCAGATTGGCGGCAAACTGCTGTGGTTTTTGTACCTTGTGGTTGTTTTGGGTTTGACATTAGTTTGTCTTCTGTAGTTCTTTACAAGAGGTAAACCTGATTTTGTTAAGTCTTATTTTGAGTTTAGGAGTTTTAGATTCTGATTCACAGCTGCTTGTGCTGATGTTTTGACACGGAATTCTTTAGATTTTCTCTATTGTAAGGATTGTTTAGTGTGGAAAAATTGAGTGCCATTTCTTTAGGATTTAAGGTCTGGTCTTCCGCTTGTACTATTTTTTTTCAGGTGCCTTTTTGCACCTCCAGTTGCTTTACCAGTACATACCCAGTATGTACTTGCTATATTGGAGTATATTCTTCCAGACAGACTGGGCATGAAGTCATTCAAAACAGGCTTTGAATGTGTATGGAAGAGTAGAAGATTTCAAAAAGAATCAGGTGTTTATGGCTTGTAAGTGTAAGTGGTTGATGTGCTGGTACATTTCCTAGCAGGTGGGGAATTCCTCTTCATCCTTGTCCTTGGCTGCTTTTTTAAAAAAAAAAAAAGGTATTTATTATTACCACCACATTGGTGCTCTGTATGGATTGATAATGTGTATTGGACCCACAGGGAATTTAACTCCCGACCAAAGTGGCTGCAGGTCAGATGTTTTCTCTGAAGCAGATGGTGCACGGTAGCTGGTTGATGACTAAATATGTGTACATGGTCTGGGAAGCTGTCCATGTGCACTTCGAGTTTTTTCTCCTTACGGTCTGTGTCCTCTGCATAAAAGATGAAGACAATAATCTCTTTGCTGGTAGCTGGAATCCAGCAGCTTCTATATCAGGAGGTGCTTTAGTATTTCTAGCAGCGGATCCATGAAGTGAAATGTGAATGGAAGTCAACTCTGTTTTACTGTGTTTAATCTGCTATTGGAAGTTCTAAAATACCCTTTTTTTCAAATTCCAGAGTAACAAGTATAAATTAAATATAACAAATATAAATTAAGTGTAGTATTTATTAGTACTTATTTAATATAAAATAATGCAAAATTTGTTGAAATCCAAATCCCCTTGATATTTGGGTTTGAAAGTAAAAACCCAGAGCAAAGGATTGCTCACTGAGGTTTATTTTTTACAGGCTTAAAAGCTGTCATAAACCCAGTACGATTTATATCCAATGCATGTAGGAAAATTTAAATTTCACAGAGCAGCCCTTAACATTTAGCATTTGTATAAAGAATTCTTTTCCAATTTGGTTGTTGAAATGTGATGGTAGCTCGGATTTTTGGTCTCTTTAATGATAGATCTCGCTCTTGGCTGAAGTGGTGTTCACTTTTTTTAAAAAAAAAATTGTATCTGGATTGTATTAGTGAAATTAGAAAAAAAAATTCAGTGGATAAATTTTATCTCGTTGTGATCCATGCTCCCACCTCTGCACCAGTAGTCCACAAACTGCTGCAATGAAATTGAAACAGTTGTTAGTAATTTGTGGTTTGTTTGGGTTTTTTTCTTAACAAACAGAAGCGCACATTTTTGGCACCGATAGATTCATATGTTCTTAAGAAAACGATACGGCTTCAAGGAGTGTTGCGTGTCTAGCATCTGCAACTGAAATAATTAAGAGCTGCTCAAGTACCTTTCACTAATCATTTAGATGCTGGAATCTGCGTTAAAATACCGAACCATAGGGACCTGCTTTTTGGAATGTTGGCATGACCGTCTGAAAGACTTGCACAGATTTTTTCTTCATGAATCTGTGAAGCAGGTCTAAGTTCTGAGTTAACAGGTAATCGTGTTTTTCCCCCATGTGTGTTTGGGATTATTGCAAGACTAACAATTAGGGGTGTTTTTCCTCTTGAAATGAACATCATAAGAGTTTACAAAATTAAATTAGATCTGCATTTTATACTTTGGGATTTTTATCCTCTGGAGTGAGTAAAGGGGAATTAGAAATGTTATAATAAATTAGCTTCTGCAATAAAAAGCAGTTCCCTTCTTCTCAACATAGTCTGACTGGACAGCGGTAGGAGGTTAAGTGTGAAACTGCATGTTGTTCATTAAATTAGAATAATTATTTAGGCTGCAGCTGTCAGTGACTGAAGTACCACAGACTGCGTAAGTAACACTGTTGGTTGAATCAGTGGACCCTGCCTGTATGTTTGCACTAGAACACTCGTAGTGGTGACTGGTGGGGCAAATCTATGGTGTATTTAAGAATCCATGAAGTAGGGTTTCTTTTTGTATTTAAAAATGTGTCATGTGAAAGGATATTGCACCGTACAGGACAGCTGGATTTCCCTTCTGCTACAAATATGAACAATATTGTTCTTATGGGTCTCAAATCTGTATAAATATCTTTGTGAAGAAAGTAATGAATTATTAAAATATACTTATGTTACAATATAAGTTTGTTATCAGTTGTCTTGTTTCTCTGGTCAAGCTCAATCTGGAGTAATAATGCTCTTTATGTAATATGTCGAGTTCTTTATTCAACCATTTGAATTGACATCCCCTATGTTACACCCGAGACCTAGTGAATTATTAAATGTATTGAACATTGGGATCATAATGACTTCAATTAGAAGATTAATTTTTGACATTGCCATACAATACCAATTAGAGAAGATGAATTTAAAGGGGAAAAGGATTTTTTTTAATTTATTTGAATTTGTGCTTAGAAATACCATTGCAGTCATTTTGTTTCAAATGATATTTTAAAGTCCCTTTTTTTTTTAATAACAACAGCAGAAGCCACTGTTTACATTGCAGAACACTAGATGCAGAATGGCTTATTTCAGTTAGTTAAAAAAAAAAAACCAACCCAAACCCAAAAAGTGTTAAATTCCAGGGGTCTGAAAGCTCATGGAGTAACTTGGCAATAGATTTCAATCTCTTTTACCCTTGTTTTAATTCACAATATATTTTCTTTTTACCACTGTGTGTTGAACAGTCCTTTCTGAGTTAAAAAAATTTAATGTTAGAAAAATGTTATTCTTTATTTGAGCATAGTATGAAAGTGCAAGAGAGTGACAACAAAATGCCAAGTATTTTGGAAAGAATTAATCCCTACTTAGCAACAAATCCAGAAGATAGGGAATCTGTTGGCTTTTTCCTTTTAATTAATGTCAAGATGACTCAAAAAAATCTGTTCGAGTGGAAAAAATGCCAAGCAGAGGCATTTTGAAGTGGAAAAAATGCCAAGCAGAAGCATTTTTTTGGGGGAACATAGTCCAAAAAAGGCCAGGATCCAGCTCAGTGGAGGCATAAATACCAACTGAGGCCTGGATTTCAAAGTCTGTGTTTCAGCTATGGTGCCATCTTCAATGACTTCCCTCTCCTAAATTTACCAGCACAGGTCCTGAAAATGTAATCCATGGTTTAAAAGTCTTCTTGGGACACTTCTTGACCCGAATGTTTGTTATTCCATTGTTGTTTTTTTTTTCTCCAGCAGAAGTTTTATTGCCTAAAAAGCGAGTCTGAAAAATGATAAAATGGTTTTTTGGTTAAAAAATGAGGCTTAGATTGAGTTATGTCTCAGCAGAAATAAAAATACAGAATATTAGAGTTCCTAAGAAGTAGGAGAAGGAGGTGCGTCCATCCCAGAATATCCAGGGGCATCGGGCAAACAGGGAATATCCCATTTTCTCCAGGGCTGTAGGAAATCACTGTGACTGTGCAGGGCTGTGGTTGGCCAGTTTCTTACTGCCCTGCTTCGCCGGGCTCTGCTTGACCTGACATACGCTGTGTATTTTCATTTTGATAAACTGTCGTTATCAGAGAAATCATATTTTGTGTTGAAAATATTCTACTTGTTGGTGCTTCTTCTGTGTAGTTGATTTGATTTTCTTTTTGAGCTTTATTTTGCAGTTAGAGTATAGAAGAAAGTGAGCTGAATTTTGATAGAGGTTAGAGCAGTATTCAAGGCATGAATTAATTTTACGTATGAGAAATGGGTCCTTGATTCCACTCATGACAAAAAAAAAAAAAAAGGGTGGGGGCTGGAGTATTTACATTCAATTTTTGAAATTTGCAGAGTAAAAACATAGTTAGAAATGGGGCATGTGGTGTGTGTTTCTAATTTCTGTTGCTGCCTGAATACTTGTAAGTATGAGCCCTTTTGTCTTTTTCCACTTGAGAAGGGATGTGAAAGAATGGCTGCTAACTGCATTACTTATGAATTGTAGATGTGGAAAAATAGCTTGCTGGCTTGAGGAGGTGGATTTATTTTATTTCCAAATGCAGCCTCTCGTGCATTCTTTGTGTTATTCCTATTTTTATCTTCTGACACTTTATTTCTACCTTTACCCTGATTGCTTGGTTTCTTCCTGTGTGGTAGTTTCTTGAAAATTGCTGAGAACTTTTTAAAGTTTTGGTTTTTTATGAATGGTACTCCCAGTTACTGATCCTGATTATGCTAAGATGGAGAGATAATATTGTACAGAATTCTTGGTATTTGTTAATAATTTCATACCTCTTGATAAAGTAAAAGGTAAAGCTAGATCTTAATTTAGTGTGGGTGAAGTAGCAAAAGGATACTTGGAAACCTTTCCTTATCCAGTCTGTGGGAAGCTTCTGCATGTGGAAGGGTAGAATGACAGAAGCAGTCACAGAATCATAGAATGGTTTGGGTTGGAAAGGACCTTCAAGATCATCCAGTTCCAACTCCCCTGCCCTGGGCAGGGACACCTCCCACCAGAGCAGGTTGCTCAAAGCCCCATCCAGCCTGGCCTTGAACCCCTCCAGGGATGGGGCAGCAACAGCTTCTTGGCAACCTGTTCCAGTGTCTCACCACCCTCACAGGACAGAATTTCCTCCTGAGATCTAATCAAAATTTCCCCTCTTTCAGTTTAAAACCATTACCCTTTGTCCTGTGGCTCCCCTCCCTGATCAAGAGTCCCTCTCCATCTCTCCTGATTACTTTAATGGTTCCTTTTTACATGTCCTTTTTTGTTACCTGCTCAAGGATAGCCAAGAGGGGTTCAAGACTCCAGCAATGTCCACTCCTCCATTTGCTTGGCTTGCCTTTGCTTTGGGCCAGCTCATTAATAAATCATTAACCGTGCTGTAATTTTTTGCAGATGATGTTATGCAGACCACTTACTGTGAAATCGACTTGGACAAAGGAAGAAGGGATGCGTTTGTGTACGCCATCAAAAATCACTATTGGTACCAGATGTATATTGATGATTTGCCAATCTGGGGTGAGTGATATTATGCATAAACAACTTGATTACAATTACAGCAGTCCCGTGCCATTGGGTTTCATGGAGTCATTTAATGACTCAGCTTCATTAAAAGAATCTCACAAGTATGTAGAACTTTTGTAACCAAATAATACAAATAAATTGAATTATTATTGTGTGGGAGGAACAGTAGGATGGCTTGGACTGCTGAATTGCAAAAACGGTGAAAAGCTGTTTGGTTTCTCAAGTACTGACTTAATAACACTGAGTTCTTAGGGTTAAATTCTTTTAAATATTCAAGTGAGTGGTAATTAGATAAGTCAGATATAAGGTCCATGTTAAAGTGTTCATGAATAACAACTTTCATAAAACTCTTTCAGTGTTTAAACTTTATTTTGCTAGTTCTTGTGTTTATTGCTAACACTAGAGCTGTTTCATTTACTTTTATGGTAATTTTGTGGCTTTTGACAGTTCTGCATGTGCCATCTGTAGTTATATGAAGGAGTTTTATTTTACTTGTTTTTATACAGTTCTTAAAATTGCTTTTGCTGAGTATTATTAATCTGGGCTTAGAAGTGAATTGAATAAAAATTTGTGTCCTTATTGCCGTTGTCTGCTAAGATTTCTGGGTTTTGTTACTCCCTTGTAACCTGTGATCACACACCTAGTAAAGGAGGCTCTACAGATCGCACTTTGCACTGATAGTGATCAACCAACTCCCCCAAGCCCTGATCTCCCTGTTGTAGATACAAACTGAAGGGAAGTGAAAAGCACCACAAAACTCTTTGTTAAGGTCAGGTCTTTGTTTCCTGTGTTCCGTGAAAGAGGTAGAACAGCTCAAAATAAACAAAATCCCACAACTCCTACAGTTCAAGCCACATGACAAAAGTCCTTTGATAGTTATTATGCTGAATAATGCTGCCCGACATTCATTCATTCTGGATTTTTAGCTCACTCTTATAATTTTAATTGGTTTTAGAAAGTAAATATCTGATGAGCATGAGCCCCAGCCAGAAATGCTAGTCCTTTTTATTTTTTTGTTTATCTGTTATTCAGGAAGGTTCTTGCTCTTTTTTATATATATCTGGTTTTAAGAGATAACGTTATAATGCCTGACAGGAGGAGCAGTCGTATTGTGTTCGTTCTTTTCAGCTGATTTGCTTGGTGTGTGCAACAGCTCTGTGGCAGGGCTTGGAGCAGACCCTAATTAGTCTGTGTGACCTTTACTACTCATCTTGCACGATTGCAGAAGTCGTCATTCCTAATGCTAAAAATGCTGAAAAATGTGTAGAGTCTAAGTATTATCTTTGTAGGGTATTACAAAGTTGGTTTTGATAGTTGTTTGGAACTTTCTGACCTTGTGTTCCAAGTCTAGTTCAGAAAACCGTCAATGTAGCTTATCTGCATTAATTCTGCTTTTGCTGGATCTCTGTTCGAGAAGAAGAATATTTCAGGCTCTGAGTGCATTAAAAATATCTTGTGCTGAAATGGCTTTTTTGTTACTATGTGATACGCTCCTCCTGTTTTCCTGGCAAACTTTAGTTAAGTTCATGTTTTATGTTCTTCATGATTTTCCACCTTGGTAGGGCTTACTAATGTCAAAGTCATACCCACATACAACAACATAATTTCAAATTAATATTTGAAATTTTCCTTAGGAAGTCCTCAAAATACCTGATACGGAGTACTCTATTTTATACAGTAAAGACTAGGCATAAAATAACTTTTCTTAACTGCTTAACCAAGGGTAATGACTTCAAACTGCTGTTTGAGGGCTTTGGAAGGTTTACACTTTATTTTCTGACCTGAAAAAAGGCAACCAGATCTTTTTAAGTGCATTCAGATGAAATGATTCTATTTTTCCTGAACAGGAAAAGGCAGAGTGGAGTGACTGGGCTTGACTGTCTTCGTCACTGGCCGTCTCTCTTAAGTATATGGAGCACTATGTTAGTTCACTCCTTCAGGTAGTTGTAGATCAGAATGTCCTTCAGGTAGTTTAGAGGTTCTGCTTTGTCATGGGTTTGGATGGTACCATGGGAGCAGATGGTGTGCCAGGTGTAGGCAGTATGGCATGGGCACAAACTGGCACATGTTCTACGTGGATGGCACACACGAGGCGATCCTGACAGATGAGCATGAGTAAAAAACATGACAGAAAAATACCACCTTGAAAATTAAAAAGCACAGGTGCCATTCCTTCATATACCTGCTCCTTTGTGATAACCTGTTCCACATCCGTCACCTACTTGTTCTCCCACTCCCCTCCCACCTTTGCTGATTGTGGTTTTCCATCTTGTATGTGATCTTTGGTAGGATGGTCTTGACGTTAAGGGTGATGCTTGTAGCCTGTGAACTTGGTGACTGCTAGACTTGGCTTTTTTTTGTCAGCATAGTGCATTCTCTGGAATTTTTCTGTGTTTTGTAGTAATTTATTGAAATGTAAGAACTTAAGCATGGCTAACATTCAGTTCAGTTGAGTTCTGATGCTTCAGGAGCCGCTGAGCAGCTCTCCATGTTGGAGGCAATAAAGATCTTCGAGTAAATGATAACTTTCTCAATTTTTCGGTGAAAGTAACAGAGAGAGTAGTCAAAAATTATCATTCTTGGCAAGCATTGGAAGCTTCTGTGCAAGTGAGAGCAAAAAGTATGCACGGGGGAGTCAACTAATGAGGAATACAGAATGAAAGTAAATTTTTTAAGAGGAAGAGAAACGAGTGAAGGGAGAGATGGGAAAATACAGAGGTCTTGGCTAAATTCTGTTCGTGGAAATTTAAGTCTGTATTCAGCCAGTTGTTTATCTGGTAAGTTGTTTATCTGGTAAGAATTCCAAATAAAACTAGAGGAACTGTTTTGTCTTCTGTTTCTTCTCCAGTTTTTGTAGCTGTTTTTAATACCATTACAAGATGCTTCTTGCAGATACCTGTGGGTTGAAGATGTAATCCAAGTATTAAAGTTGAAAAGAAGTGATTAAGTTCTGCTGTGTTCTCTTCGCTGTAGTTATGTTGCTTTTTTAGCTGACAAAAGTTTTCTAGGGCATATTTAAAAAAAATAATTACAGAATATTTGAAAAACATACCCGTAATTGATGTGTATGTTTGTTTCCTACGCAGGTATTGTTGGAGAAGCAGATGAAAACGGTGAAGATTATTACCTTTGGACCTACAAAAAACTTGAAATCGGTTACAACGGAAATAGAATTGTAGATGTCAATCTGACCAGTGAAGGAAAGGTGAAATTGGTACCAAACACAAAAATCCAGATGTCATATTCAGTAAGTAATTTGGTGATGCATCTGTAATAAGAAATTATACGTGGTGAAATAGCTCAATGATAGCTGCTGGTACCCCTGGAACTTTGTATTGATATGTCAGGCTATATTAGAGGAAGATGCATTTTCACTCCTTTGAATATTTTTTTTCATTGCTGAAAAACCTTGACAGGTTTATTAAGAATAAATATAAAAATGGTGACTTTTGAAACACTTCAAACAAACTGAAGCTTCTATAATCTGCAGAAAAGTGTTTTGATGGGAAAGGAAGATGTCCCCAAAGGTATGAAGACTAGAAGTATAGAGGGCCCCCCAGTAGATGCACATTTTCTTAATGTTTGGAGCTCTGATGCTTGCATCACAGATTTGGACTGGATTTTGATCTAGGACTGAAACCCTCTGTAAGCCTTCATGTTTTGCAAGCAGTTAATATCACAGCTTATTTTGCTTTTGCAATTCCAATAGCAAATTCTTTTATTTATATAACCTTATTAGTAAGGTTTTCCCCGAAGCCCTCTGCTATTATATTGAATTGCTATGATTAAAGGTAATGAATAAACAATGTTTGCTGATCTGAGATTACAAATTGAATTTTTCAGTTTTCCTCCTTATTTATTTGATGTTACTTAAATGTGTAAAGGTTCACTCCTCATGTTCCCCACATCAGTATATGGAAACTAGTTTGTAATGCATTGCTTTTCTACAATGTGTTAGCAGTAGGTATCAGCATAAGATTTTATTTCAAAGGATATTTTTGCCACTGTTACATTTGTCTTGCTGAGGCAGTTGTATGGTTTGAAGTGCAGATAATTGTTTTTTATATATGCTTCCTAGAATTATGTCTGTGCTAATCTCCCTATTTCTACTGCAAAATTGATAGTAGAAATTTTGAAACTTTGTATTTCAAATTCCACCAGCATTTTGAAGTCCGTTTGCTCTCTGAATTTCGAGGTGGACAGCACTGAGTAGCTGCCAGTAATGAAAATAACATTAAATATTCCCTTAAAATACAGCATACAGAGCTCAAGACTTACCCAATTCTGTTGGCACCACCAGGCAATTCCAGGACTGGCGTGTGTGTGTGGTGCTTAATTCACAGATTGTCTCTGGTGAATTTGTTCTAAGTGGTGCTTCTTAGTGGCAGATGCTCTAACAAGAAATGTATCTGCTTAAATCTGAAAAATACTTTGTGTTACTATAATTAGTAGCACATCATTAGTATGATTAAATCTTCCAAATCCAAAGCAGTCCTCTGTGCAGCTTGTGGAGTAACTGATAGCAGTAATATGCCCTTACCCTGTGACAGTATGGCCATAAACACATAGTTTTTCCAGCTGGTTTCAGAGTTATTTATTGGCAATTGAAGTGTCTAGATTGCAGAATCCTGTGGCCTTACAGATTATTTTTTTAGGCTGCAGCTTTTAGCTTGTAGCTTTTAAAATTTTAACGTCTGTCTTTTAGAGTCCAGCTTGATGCCTTTCATCCAGTTCCCTTCCAACCAGCTTGTATCTCGGTTTATGCCCTTTCCTTTCCTATTGCCATCTGGTTTAAATCTGCTCTTATATCTTTTCATTTCCCTCTCTTCTGCTGGGCTGCATCTTTTTTCTCGGGCACTGTACTCGGGAGAATTTAGGTACAGATGATTTCACTGAATACCAGTTTCTGTGAAATGGCAGCAAAACAGATCTCAGCTGCCCTCGAGGGAGCAGAAGTAGAGGGTGTTGCCATCACTCAATAGACACTGGTGATGTTCTCCACCAGCGTCTTTTCATGTGACGTAGCACGAGGAAATGTTGAGTAAAGGGAGTGTGCTGGTGGCAAAATAAAATCGTTGGAAAAATTCCACTGCTTTCTAGCATGTCATTCTTGAATATATTTAAACATGCTTTCTTCCTCTAATCTTTGTTCTGAAATCTTGGGCAAATTTGGGAGGATTTTTCAAAGGTATTGCCTCATCGTTTTATGAGTATCTACTGGGGGGGGGGGGGGGATAAAATATTTTAAATAATCCTTTTACAAAAATAAGGTCATTTGGTGGATTTTGGTTTTGGCACCTTCAAGATGAATATCTTTATCAGCTGCTCCTATTATCATGAAAAGGCTTTGTTGTATTTGGCAACTAGAAGTTTGTGTCTTTGGTTAGTCTCGCAGACAGTGAGTGGCGGTGGTGCAACACCGATTCTTCCTTGTTCTTAAACAAAAGCATAGACAAGATCAAATCCACGAGCCAAGGTGAATGATTTTCATTGTATGTCTGACCTGTAGATACCAGTCTTTAATCACAGAATCATAGAATCGTTTGAGTTAGAAGGGACCTTCAAGATCATAGAGTTCCAACCCCCTGCCATGGGCAGGGACACCTCCCACCAGACCAGGTTGCTCAAAGCCCCATCCAGCCTGGCC
>JAOXNO010000002.1:18187156-18214966 GCA_028565335.1 Limnodromus scolopaceus | reverse complement strand
CCAGGTTGCTCAAAGCCCCATCCAGCCTGGCCTTGAACCCCTCCAGGGATGGGGCATCCATGACTTCCCTGGGCAACTTGTTCCAGTGTCTCACCACCCTCACTGTAAAGAATTTCTTTCTGGTGTCTAATCTAAATCTCCCCTTTTCCAATTTAAAACCGTTAATAACATCAGTCTGTTGTTTTTGCCAAAACGCGAATTCATATTGAAGAAAACTGAATCTGAAGTGGCCAATTTTTAAAATGTGATTTGGGTTTTGCATATGAATATAGCTGAACGTATTATAATATACATTTTTCTCTCTTTAGGTGAAATGGAAGAAATCGGATGTGAAGTTTGAAGACCGATTTGACAAGTATCTTGACCCATCTTTCTTTCAGCACAGAGTACGTATTGTTCTAAGACAACCCTTCAAATTATCCCTTCAAAGTGGTTGCTTCAGAAGGTGTCATGGAGTTTTGAGATGACATCTTTGAATTTTTGTGTGTCCCAGGTGTTCTGAGACAATGAAACAGAAACAATGAACTGTAGGTTTTAAGTGATAGTTCTTGTTGCTCAAATAGAATTGGATCCAGTTTTTTAGAGCACTTCAGTAGATGTGCAGACAAGCTCCAAGCCTGCAGCAAATACAAGGCAAGTTCAAGGAAATAGGTTCACGTGATGGGAAGCAACGAAGTTTCAGGAACACGACTGTATGACTTGTTAGCCAAATAACTGTGATTTCTCATAGGTATGCTTTGTGCTGAAGTAAATGCAAAGCAAAAAGCATTAGCAATGTCAGTTGTGATGGTTTAAACCTGTGGCTGGAATTTCCTTAAGGGTTGTACACTGAGCTGTACTGCTTTCTGAAATTCGAGGGTTTGGGTTCCGTTTGGAGCTCAATGAAAGCCAGATGTGCTTGTCAGAGGCAAAATAATGCTGCTGCACATTTTGGTCCTGTGCAAAGCAATGGTTCCTTTAGCTTTTTGGCTGTGAGCATCGCTTTTACTACTTCAGACTCTTCTCTAGGAAGGCAACAGTGCATCCTGATGCCTTTCCTTTACCAAGGGAGTGTGTGCAGCGACTTGTTTGAGCTTTGATGTTTAACTGAGCTGTGATACCTTTGCCATGCCAGTTTTAGTGGGACTTTCTACAAATGTAGTGTCACTTACAGTATGGGTTTATTGTTACTTAGCTAGTACTGAAAACTGTCCTGCTAGGCAACGATTTATCCTTTTTGGAACAAATTTGAAACACGTTTACAGTTCTAAACCTTAGGGATGTGTTTTCTTTTTGTAGATTCACTGGTTTTCAATTTTCAATTCTTTTATGATGGTGATCTTTCTGGTTGGCCTAGTGTCTATGATATTAATGAGAACTTTGCGAAAAGATTATGCAAGATACAGCAAGGAGGAAGAAATGGACGATATGGTAAGATCTGCATTCATGCTTTGTAAAATGTTTTTTTTAAGGTTTATCGTTTTCTCTTTGTACATTCAATGTGTCAGCAGCTCTGAATGGCTTTCTTCAACTGGAAAGAAAACTGCCGTGTGTGTCTTGAAAGTGTTACTGGTTTTCTTTATAACATGCTCCTAGGTTGCAACCCAGAGTTCTGTTTGTAGTCACTGTGTTAATGTTCATATCCACTCTTAGTTTAAAAGAGATCCATTCTGAGTATGTAACAGAAGCCTGTGTATATTCGTAAGCCCTTCAGAGGATTTTGGGGTCAGAGAGGGAATCTGATGAATGTACAATGCAGTAAAATCTAAGTAGTAATTATTGTTGTCTTCATAAGCATCTGAAAAGTAAACTTTTCTCCAACATCTGATGCATTCAGGAGAGAAGAGATACTTGTACTTGGAGTTGCTTTAATAAATCAAACCTTTAATTTGTGCTGGGCTTGTGTGTTTGTCATTAATTGTCATGACTGGACTTAATATTTTGTTGTTGTTGTTCCTAGGACAGAGATCTGGGTGATGAGTACGGGTGGAAGCAGGTCCATGGAGATGTTTTTAGACCATCCAGTCATCCTCTGATATTTTCGTCGCTTATTGGTTCTGGTTGTCAAATTTTTGCTGTGTCTCTTATAGTCATTGTTGTTGCAATGATAGAAGATTTATACACAGAGTAAGTATAATTGTGCCATGCCTTCTGCATATAAATGCTTAAATGAACAAAATAATTACAAAAATGAATATTCTAACTGACCTGGAAGAAAAATGTTTTGAGAGCCTTTAGTCTTTATCTTTGGATCAGATTTAGTATTCAGACAAGCTCTTTTAAGTTGTAATGAAGCTTTGTCCTACTCTTATCATGGGAGTTGATCTCCTTTAATTTTTACTCTTTTAATGCTTGCTTTTTCCCTGGTTTATTATGAAACTAATTTGTTGTTCTGCACCATCACGGATAGATTATATGGGAAATAAATGTTGAGGTACATATTTAACTCCCAGTTTCATCTGGAGTGACAAGATACTACTATATTTCTTACCCTATTTTAGCCCACCATGTGTTGTCAATAGTCCTGTTTACTGCTGACAATGCATTAAGCAGGTTTAACTGCAAATCTTCTCAGGAGTAAAGATTTAATTTCTTAAGTTCTTTTGAACAGATACTGCTCAGCCTGTCTTGCATGTAGAACCTTTAGTAGTTGGTGGGCTGTGGTCCTGGCTGGAGAGAATTAATTTAAAATAAACAGAGAGTACTCAAATTTAACACACCACTTGCCGTTCACCTAGTTCTCTTCCTTTACATTTTACTTGTTTGAGATTTTTGCTTTACTGGATGGACTTCATCTGTTTCTGTAGTGATCGTATGTTGGATACTGGAGGGTTTTTCTTTTTTTTTTTTTTTTTTGACAAGTGCTTTGTTTTAAATAATGACTAAAACTTCAAATCTCTGTTCTATTTCCCCTTGAATATCAACTGTTGATTTTAACAGGCTGTAATACTTCTGTTGTGCCACTAGAGAGAACTCTTGGTTTTGAATTTAGCTGCCTTTTAATGGCGTGTTTAAAAGGCCACTCTGTAATACCAGTGTCTTGGCATATTTTCATTTTTCATATGGTGTTATTCCCCCCTTGTGCCCCATGGTTATGTTTCTGGCTTGACTTACGTACACGTTTTTAATTGTACAGCATGTCAGCCCTTTAAGGGGGGGAATGAAAGCACTTCAGAATGTTTGTGCACTGTAGGGAAGCTGTAAGTTCCTAATGGCAACTGTAGAATGTGCCAGAACATTAATTTTTAAAAAAATATATGTGCACGTAGTCTCTTATTGCAGTAGACCTTTCTATCACTTTCAAAGTGAGTTTAATTCTAGGTGTGTAGCAAAACAGTTGACCAAATCTGGTGCTGGCAACTCTTATGTTTAGGAAAATAGTGATGTGAGTGAAAAAGGCTGTAAAGCAGAATTACAAGAGTTGATGGTCTGTCAATGCTCTTCAGGGCTGCTAAAACTCTTAGGGATTGTGCAGCTGATGCCAGCTAGAAGTCTCTGTGAAATTTGGTCATGTCAGCTATTAATTTATTAATACTGGTTTCTGTTTTGAGAAACTTTTCCATTAGAATATTTGAAATGTGAGTAAGCTCAAGAATAGGAAATTTTGAGATAATTTTATATGAACACATGCTGGTCATTTTACTGGTAGCCTGCATTTACAGGTGTTACTTCAGACTGTGAATGGTCTTCTGGGGTTTCTAAATTGTTTTAAGTTAGGAGAAATTAAAATTGTTTTTTGTCTACCCAGTAGCTTTCTAAAATGGAACTATTCCTGTTTTTTTTTTTTTTTTTGAGAAGCAAATGTTAGCGTAACACTCCGTTAGTGTTTGTAGTGTAGTAGGCCAGCAAGTATATTTCCTTAGTTCAATCCATGCAGTTGTGAAACCCAACTGTATTAAAGATTACTTCTGTAAGGCAGGTGTCCAGTAATGGTCCATCAAAAGTCAAAATGCCAATAGTCTGGAATCTCTCAGGATAACTAATGTGAAGGAAGTCCAGCAAGCTGGCTGAAAACCTTCTGCTGCTTTTCGCTATCGAAATGCAGGGGGAAGCAGCTCTATTCATGAATAAAACTTATATCTTGCTATTCTTAGACATGATTTTAAAAAATGTATTTGGAGATGGCTTTTGTGATTTAAAATTATTAGCTTTGCCTGTAAGATTTCAGAAGAATTATGCCAAAGCGAGTACTCCAACATTTAATGAGGTGATAATTTAAAATAGACTAAACTCTTCTGATTGGACTACTCCATGCTGATTTGTGGCTTCATTATAGTATTTATAGTTTCTAAATCGGGTTTTCTAATTTTCTGTAAGATGAACACTTTTGATATTAAAAATTAATTTCTGAGGGATGGCAGGAACTTCATTCACAATCGTAGTATATTTTTGTTAATACTGGCCTTTATGTTA
Source organism: Limnodromus scolopaceus (assembly GCA_028565335.1). Lineage (NCBI taxonomy): Eukaryota > Metazoa > Chordata > Aves > Charadriiformes > Scolopacidae > Limnodromus > Limnodromus scolopaceus. The sequence continues at coordinate 18,210,574 of JAOXNO010000002.1, read as the reverse complement.
AGAAAAGAGGATCATTTATCTGCAGTAGTTGAATCTTACATTTAACGTATGTCAAATAAATAGTTCAGTTCTTTATGCACAAGGTACACATATCCAAATGTCAGAGTATTTTGATCAGAGCTGAGAGATTTTTTTCCACTCCAGTGGAAATAAATGCATGTTAGAAAAGAATGTAATATTTCAGAACTCTTTTTCCCAGATTGAATTAAGCTTGGCCAGAAGCTTTGGATACAGACAGTTCTCATTCTTACACACATTTTACAATTTAAGCACTTTCAAATTTTTACACTACCTAAAAATAGTAAATAACTGCTTCTGCTAAATGTACGTGTTTTACTGTAATCTTTTGCTCTAATACTGTTTGGTTTTCTATTTCTTTTACCAAAAAATCGCTTAGGAGAGGATCAATGCTTAGTACAGCTATATTTGTTTATGCTGCAACATCGCCAGTGAATGGATATTTTGGAGGAAGCCTTTATGCAAGACAAGGAGGTAAATTGTTTTTGTGTTTCAGCATTTTCATTACATTATGTGGAGAAGTCCTTATTTTCTGATTTGCACCAATATAGCGATGTCCTCATGGAGTTAGGCCATTCAGATGGAATCCATTAAACTCCTAATAAAATACTTTGAGTATATTTAACTTTCATATTATTTCCTATTCTATTGGCTGCGTTTTCTAACTGAAGATACCTGAAGTCTTTGGTTAATTTTGAAGTAGTAAGAGCTAAAGAAGTGTTAACAGCTGTATCTTATATACTCTTGTATATAATCGTTTGGCTCATGATATCTGGAGAGTGTTAATAGTCTCTCCCTCTCCTGTAACATGCTGTTAAACAGCTCATGTCATCTTCTTCAGATGACTCCTACGTAGATCTCATCTGTAGGTACCGGGGGGATTGTGTTTACCAACACGGAAAGGATGAGTACGCAATACTTACTAGCCCATTAACTGTGGATGGGGAATAGTGTTTATAGCATCTTTTAAAGAAGGTTATTCTGCTTTCCAGTATGTGCTCTGCTTTATACTTAGCAAATTCAAAATAAGTACAAGTAGAGAGCAGAAGCCCAATAAAAATTGACATAACAGATTTGGACAGGCTGTCTGCAAGTGTTCTCCTCTAGGCCTCTGGATTATGACCAATTAACATCCTTGCAGTCCACTAGCTTCATCCGTTCCCTGTGCTGCAATAAAAAAGTAATCAATATCTATTACCTTCTACAGTGCTTTAGAAAAAATAGTTCTGGTAAGTTCGCAAAAGAAAATCTGTGTCTTTTTAGCATGACATACTTGGTAGTATTCAGTCTCCACTGCACTCTATCTACTCCGAGTTTGGAGGTTAGATGTTTCTTTTCATGTGGCTCGTGTATAGACCTAGCGATTTGTAGAAAAACAGCTCTAGGTAAATTAGGGTTGCTCTTCTAAAATGTACTCTGCTGTAGAGTTCAGACAGATTCACTTTGTTTTTTTTCTTCTACAGATCAAACGTGTATTGAACCGTGAAATGTTAATTATGTTGGCTCATCATGGTGAAAATGCACATAATGGTCTTGAAAAGCATATGCTAGTTTTCTGACTTTTTTATTTAATGCATATTACAGATGCATCTATGGTGTAATGAATTTAAATATAGTCAGTATTTAAGACCATAGAAAATAAAGGGAGTACAGACAGTGAAAATTCTTGTGGTGTTGTCCAAGAGGGTTTTTTTGAGCTCCTCAGGGATCTCTGAAACTAGCAATAGCTGCTAACAAGTGTTGCTGTTCCCTCTATGCCTGAGGTTTAGAAATTGCTTTCCTTCCACCTTTTCTGCTATTGAAGTTGTCCGAGTTAAATTGTCCTGTATATTAAATGCTGTGGCATTTTGCTTTATACCAGGGATAGCCAGTTCCTTAAGTGCGTCCTGAAGATATGGAGTCATGGAGTCAGCTTAGTTGGGTCAGGACAACCTGGGGCAGGTGCTGAGCTCCCGTGAGCTCTTGGGGATCCCAGGCTCTGCACAGGGCCAGCTCTGCTATTGCTCTCTCTACTAATCCACAGCTCACGTGTACACTCACATTTCATACCCCAGTGTCTTTGGCCAGCTTAGTCAGCATATGCTCTTCTTCAGCCGAAATGTTCTCATGCTCTATCCCTTTTCCTGTTCTTTCACCTGGCCTAATAAATTGATTAATGGGCTGCATCTTGTGAGTTGCCAGGAGTCATATGAAACTGTTAGTTGGCTCTTGGCTTTTGTATTGATGCAGTATGTTGTTACTTATTTCTTTCACCTTTTTGGGGAGGAGAAGACCTCAAATGCCTAAATTCTGGAGAGCTTGCTGATAACTTTTTAAACGAAATACACTGTATCTCACCGGTCCCATTGGAATGTCCCTTCTTACAGGAAGGCGATGGATAAAGCAGATGTTCATCGGAGCCTTCCTTATTCCAGCAATGGTGTGTGGAACTGCCTTCTTCATTAACTTCATTGCCATCTATTACCATGCTTCAAGAGCTATACCCTTTGGAACCATGGTGAGTCATTTTACTGGAGAATTTACCTGCTGTAGACAGAGAAAACTACATTTTAGTCCAAGTAAAATTGTGAGTCATAGCTTTAGCTTCCTAGTTAGAAATGTGTTTTGGGAGGGTTTTAAGGTGCTTCAAGTATAATTTGTTTTAATCTCAATAGCAACAGCTGCTGGGTGCCAACAAGTCTTCTCTCTGCCTAAAATGGCCCTTCTGTTTTTTATTCACACTTAGTGTTAGTACAACATGGGAAGTTAGCTCGAATTTTCATCTGGGTGACCAATGCAAACTTGTTATAAGCTAAAATGCAATAAAAAAGGATTCCAACTGAAATCTATTTCCAAATCGTTGCAAGTCAAGTAGAAAAAATAAAAGATCAACCAGCAGTATGAGATGAGGAGTCCTGAGGAGGTAGGGCTTGACAAAAATGCATCACTGTCTTCGCTTTGTGGAGGGGTATTTAATGTCCACTTATGGTCTTGTGTCTATGTATTAACCATGTCAATTGAAAAACAATGCTGGTTGGATTACTTTCTCATTTAATCATGATGAGTTCTCTTGTTTCTCCTGGCTTTTGTCAGGATTTTGTTTGTTGTCATGGTCCTTTCAAGTAACCTCGAATAACCCTGTTCAATACAATGTAGGAAATGATCACTTGGCACTTTGGCAGAATTTCTGTTTGAGCTTGCAAGGGGTATTATTTGAGAGCAGAATTGAGTTGTAACCTTTTTTTTATAGCTACCTTCTTCGCATATCAGTTTTTGTGATATGTTAAATTGTTCAATCTGTTCAGAGACATTTGAGTAGCCTTGGATTCCTCCTTAGTTTAAATCTACCACAAAATGAAGCTTAATATCACAAGTTCTGTCTTCCAAATTGTATTATTTGGTATATAATCAAATTCAGTATGTGACTGAAAATACTTCTTAAGAACACATTGTTAATGAATGAATGTAGTGGAAATCATAAATGGTAATAAAAAGAGACAATTCTCAGTTTCAGGCAAAGGCTTTCAATAATTCTCTGCTGATGGAGGAGCCATTACTTTGCACATACATTGCTGGTTCTAGTCACTTCCTTATTAGTAGTATTTCCAGTACATGCCTAAATACCAACTTTTAAAATTGAATTTGTTGTTACAAAACTACTAAATATAATATCAAGCTAAACATGTTTATAAACTGCTGATTGAATTTTTCTGTTCCTCAAGAAATGAGACTAAAATTCTGTCTCTGGGTATGTTTGTATTAGTCGGTCAGTGCCCCAAAGGAATATTGTATTGGTTTTTCTTTCTAAAGCAAGTAGCCATATACAGGACTGTCAGAAAAAGTTTACAACATTGATCTTTGATATGTGCAAAGAGGCTCTGTTTTATTCCTGAGCAAGCATTTACGATACCACATTTCTCACTTGTATTGCTATTTGGAGGTCAGGAACGCCAAGGGAAGGGAATTCTACCTGTGCTGAAGTTTGTCTTGTAAATCTGTTCAACTGATTTGTATTTGAAGATCATGGAAACGTGTACACGCAAAAGCAAATGAGAATATAAATCTTCAGGGGTCACTTAATGAGGATGTTGGGTTTTTTTATACACAGTGATTTTAATGTTCTCAAGGTTTTATGAACGTGTCTGAATCATTATGACTGTGGCAATAAAACTTCAGTGGAGTTAGCAGACTTTTAGTAGGAGCAGGTTATGAATCGGAAACTTCATCAGAATAAGCAACGCTCTAATGACTTCAAATCAACTAATGAAGCTGGTTTGCGGAAGGAAATGAAAATTGTTTGAAATGACTGTGTTATGCTTCAGGTTGGAGTCCCTCTGGCTTCATGGATAAGATACCTTTGTGTCTTGCCACCTTTGTTTTCAGTGTAGAGAAACTTCTCCAATGCAAATGTGAGGGGAAATAAAACCTCTGCCATCTATATGTACTAGATCACAGAAATTACTTACTGGTATGACTTGAAACCACCCTCCTTGATTTAAATTGCTGGCAAGAATTGCCACCTCTTCTTGACTACTGTAAATCTGGAAAAAAGCAGAAACTGAGTTGCTGGAAAAAATCTCTGAGCTAAAAGGTTGCTAAGAGACTATGCTTAGATACGATGTGCTGTGGTTTGCTGGTTTCCCAGTGAACTGCTAGGTAGTCTCCTCTCTGTCCCTTAATTCCTCCCTCCAGACAGATTTTTTTCTGTGGAGTGTAGGCAAGGACAGCTGATGGTGTCAAAGCCAAGACATTCAAGCTACAGCTGCTGCATCTTTGATCTGCCTGGTATCTGCTCTTCCACACTTTGTCTTAAAATGCTCAAATTGATTAGGCTCTTCAGGACCTTCGTACACCTCGCTGTTGCTGCAGTCTGGTCTGAACTTCAAAGCTTCGTTCACCTTGTCTGTCTCCTTCCCGATGGCTGGGATCTTCTTGAAGATGTGGCAGGGACTGGGAAGATCCAAAGCTTGTTCCTGAAATCATTCTTCAGTCTGGGGACTCTGCCTGTACCCCTTTCGGTTATACATGCAAGCTGTCCGCCTGTACTGTCACAAACCTTCTGTAGGGAAATACACTCCGAGCCTCAACAAAGGCTTAGTCTCTTCCCTGGGATACCTTTCAGCTGCCCTTCCCTTCAAAATGCAATAAAAAATGTGACAGATTTTATTCAAATATGAGAGCTTTTTAAAACTTAATGGTTTAAAGCTTTCAAGTCCCAAAGCATATGGAGGAGATGTAAAAGTTCTGGGTCTTTTCTCTCATCTCTTCACCTTTATAAATGCAGTGGGTACTGTTCAGTTCTTTTTTCTTTTGGAGCCCAAAGTTGATTGTTTTGGGAGATATTTTTGTTTATTATATCCTGTTACTAGTGAATGTAGAATTCCTCTGAAAGCATTGTACACCTTGACTTACCTTCTCTTGATTTTGGTCAGTTTTTTTGTTGTATTTATCAGTCATCTTTCTTTTTTGTTCTGTTTCAAGTATATGCAAAAAAAATGGAGCATGGAACAATTCAAAATAATTTAAAATAATGGCAAGTGAAGTGACCTCTCCACATACCTTTGAGGAGTGTGGTGGTAGTTCTATACAGGAATACTTCCTAAGTAATGCAGAATTTCTAGAGAGTAGGGCATGATTGAATTTGAAGGGACCATCTTAATTTCTGTCATTTCATAAGTTGTGACTGCTTATGTTGTTTGGTGTGTGATACATAATTTAAAGATTTCCATTAAGGCTGCTATGACTAATGTAATGTTCTTTTTGCAGAATCTATGCAGCTTCTATTAAACTGTTTAAGATGTAGCATTTTTGTTTTGTTTGAGCAGTAGGTTCCTGCGTGGCTAATGTTTCCAGTATGCATTTTTAATGATTTAATTAAATAAGGTTATGCACACTGAATTTCTCCTGGGATGGAAATCCTAGTGTTTGCATCTTTTATACCTTGTTTAAACTAGAAAAAAAAATGTTTCCTCCAATGGATAGCTTAATCCAGGCTGCAGCCATCCCTGGCAGCTTTACGTTGATGTGAGTATTGTCTGCTACTGGAAAAGGAGGATTTGGTAGCGCCAAAGATTTTTGGACCTTGAGCTATATAAGGAAATACAACTGACTAAAAATAGAAAAAAATCTATTATATACGGTCAACAGGGTTCTCCCTCAGATTGCTTGAAAATGGCTGTGGAACCCTTAGTCAAAAAACTAAATTTGCTGAAAATAGGCACAGCGTAATGGTTCTGTCCACATTTTTAGCAGTTCCATTTATTACCCAAAGCAGCACCCTAGGTTAACAATTTAGTTGTAATAACATTAATATCACTTTATTTTGAAGCCTTCTATTCTTTTCTTATTCTGTATAACGTTTGGGCAGATGATGGGCAGAGAACTGTTTCTCTGTAGAGATTCAGTAACCTCTAAATGGGGGGAGAGTCTCACAACTGAGAGTGCAGTTTTGGTAGCTGACAGGAAAGATCAAGCTGCTGCTTTGACAGTTAATTTTTATTGCTTTTCTCCCTTGTGCATTAAGCAGTCAAGGCACCATAGCCTGCCAGTAGCTGTTTAATATTAGATATGCTCATAAAAATTTTAATTATCACCTTTGAATGAAGTTTAATCTACAGTTGTCAGAAAATATGAAACACATGGCACTAGAACATAAATTATATCCCTCTTGACAATGTTTCCTTTCAAATAAGGAAAACTGAATCCTGCACGTTCAGTCAAGGGGAGTAGAATATTCTTTCCCCATCAAAACAAAACAAAAAGGGATTAGAAGGAATGCAGGCTTGGTGAGGCTGACGATCTTTTCTATGGCAACTAAACCCAGCAAACTAGATTGGATGCTTTTGTATAAATAAGATGTTTTGTACAACAAAACCACAACAGTTGAAATAGGTATGTTTTAATGTACTGGCTTGGTAGAAAAACTCCTGTAACTTGTGTTCAGTAATATGGATTATGGAGAGCGTGTGCTTGTTGCCTGATAGAAAACTGGGTTTGTGGATGTAGTGGATTTGCCAGTTTGCATAATTTGTGTTTTCTGAAGTGGTAGTTAAAACCGTTCTCTGAATTTCTCTTGGCTGCTGTTACAGTAATACTTCTTTTTAAAGGCTCACTAAGACCTTACTTTCTTATCTCTGCCTGTTGTGCAACAGGTACTATTGGGGGTTGGTTTTTTTAGTATGTTGCCAGTGACCTTTGCAGGGAGGGCAGAGCAGGTATGTGTGGTGACCTGCCTTCCTTTCCTCTTACCATATGTGATGGACAAATGGAGGCCAGCAAGTGCCTGAGCTACTTTCACCATTGTAACCTCATTCTCCAAAACCTTTGAGGTAGAAGTCTCGTAACTTCATCTCTTTTTCCAGTTAAGACACTTATGTGCCCTGTGTTTGCTTCGGTTTGGATTTAAACTCTCAAGGCTTAGGCATTGCCAAGCCTTCGTCATCGCTGCCCTTGCCATCTGTGGCAACAAGCAATACCTCTTCAGTTTGGGAGACAATGTCTTCCCCTCAGATCTGAAATTAAGAGGAACATGCCTGAAGAGGCAGAAGCTGGAAAAGCCAGTTGTCTCCAGTCATCTCTTGCATCCGGATGAGACTCTTACTGCCAAGAATGAAGAAAATCATTTATAGAGAGCATCAGTCTGAGCAGGTTGACTACCTTGGAGCTGGACAGCGAGTGGAAAGCAAGAAAGAAGATGCTACTGAGGTCAGCACAGGTTGGAACTAGCACTGGTTGTGTTGGCCAACCTACCAAGACCAGCAGGTTGCTGACACCAAGGTGGAGTTATCTCAGAAGACAGAACATTCACATCGTTATCAGCTTGGACAGTTATCAGACAGGTGGGAGCAGGAGACATTCCTGAGCCTGCACTATGGTCTCTGTTTGCTCGCTTAGTTGGGCCTTTGCAGCGCAAAATCATCTCAGATAATTTTTAGACTCCTGAATGGCGCCAGGATAAAAGGAAAAAATGCACTTCAGTTCCAGCTGTGCTCCAAACATCGCATGGCATTGAGACAGGCGCTTCATTGTGTAACAAAACGTTGACTTTACCTAATGCTGCTTACTAGATTTCACTGAAGATGCTAACTGTTCTGTCTGAAATCAGTTCATTTTTCAGCCCAGTGGTTAACGGAAGGTTACACCATTATCAGTCACTCTTTGACACTGATCTGATAATGGAACCACAAGCACTCAGGTTTTCTGATGGATGCCAATTATAAGTGTATTGGGGACAGGTTGGCAGAACTTCCTGAAGCCTCTATTCAAGGAACCTTGTTCTGTCTCAGCTTGTTTTATGCAGATAAACATTTTAGATAAACATTCTAGATTTCAAAGCTGCTGCTGAGTCAGTCTCCTGGACAACGCAGCAACCCTGCCCTGCTGTTGGGCCAGCAAGTGGGGCCTACTCCTTGTCCACCTGATTTGAAGCCACTGAGCTCTGCAGTTGGTGTCACTAGAATGAGAGTCTATTGAATGCCTTTCTTTATCTAGGAGTTTGCCAGCTTATTGGTAATTAGGCTGAGGTGATTCTTGCGTGGTTCGTCCTCTGAGGTTATGTTCTTTGTGGGTTACCTCTGGTCAATATGTTTTGCCAGATGGACAATTCCAAGGTAGGAATTCTGTTCCAGGTGAGCTTGGAACCCAAGGCTGTTCCTGGACAATTTTTCTGCAGTAAAGCAGTGGCTGACCCATCCCTGGAGGGGTTCAAGGCCAGGCTGGATGGGGCTTTGAGCAACCTGGTCTAGTGAGACGTGTTCCTGCCCATGGCAGGGGGTTGGAACTCGATGATCTTGAAGGTCCCTTCCAACCCAAACCATTCTATGATTCACTTTCTATCACTGTCTCCAATGGGGGGTAATTTCCAAAATCAAGAAGCAAAGCTCCAGACACCTTGATAACGGCACTGTAAAAACAGTTGTGGCTGGGTGAGCAGGACAGATGCCCTTTCATGCTGCCTCTGTCTGAGTTTCTGGCCTCGGCCAGGTTTGAAACCCACCTGCCAGAGGACCGGTATGCACCATGGGCAGTGGCCACCCCACACCTGGAGGTCCTGGCCAGGCAGGAAGGGGACCAAGCTCTTCTTACAAATGGCTTCAGTATGGTCAGTTCAGAAATTCTTCGGATCCTGTCCAGGCCTTAATTCTAGAACATCTCTCTTCTACTCAGTGGACTTCAAACAAGCTGGCACTTTTTAGTCAGGATTTTACTAAATGTAAAGGACTCAAGATGTTCTTCTTTGATGTTTCTGATACTTTTTGGATACTTTTCTCTGAAAAATCTCTTCTGCTTGTTCTTTTCAACTTAGCAGTTTTCAAGTGCAGAACCTGCATCTGTTCAGTGAGTGAGCTTTATACTTCTTCTGTAATTTATTCTTAGGCAACTTCAGTTTCCTATGAAGCAAGACACTATGCTTGATAACCTGTGGTTTTTTCCAGTAATGGAGGAAGATAAATGGGAGATAGTAAAGATGTATTAATTGTGTAAAATCTGCTTTATTATTGGCAAGTACAACTATAACTTAGCTTTTCCTTATTTACCACTGAAGCTTCTTATTTTAGAGGCTCATGATGTAATTCTTCAATAACCTCTTCTCAAAGATGTACAGAGCAGTCTGGACAGTGCTTCTGTGTGTTGACCACCTGTTTGGTGTACCCTTCGGTGAAGCATGAAGGCTTGCTCCATCCAACCGCAGGCAACGTTTTCCATACATATTTGACCTAGGAATGATATGCAAGCTGGTAATAGAGGAATAACCATCTGGCTTCTGTCAGATGTTGCCTTAATCTGGTGTGATTGACTTAATGCTAAGTTTATATTAAGCTAAGGTAACGCAGCTCCTCCTCTCACAAAGTGATTCTTGCTTTTCAGCTACTTGCAGTGGATTTCTGTAGATATAATGTATGTGAACAGCCTTTATTTATCCTGCAGTAACTGCTTCTTAAAAGTCGGTGCGTGGCTCTTAGACCTGGTCCTCCATCCATTGTTTAGGATTAATCTGCTGCCATGGACTTTGTGTCCTGATGGAGTGAAAGAGGAATATGGCTTCTATTCTCAGGAGGCACCAGGGTGTACTCAGAGCCTCAGGCAACCGTGCTTTTAAAAGGCAGTATTTTCATATGTTTGCATAGAGGTCACAGGGTCAATATTCATAACTGTAGTTATTGCATTACACACAACTGTTATGTCTTTAATTATCAATATCAAAATGTTAACACACTGGCTCCTGCTAATTGATTTTGTGCTGAAGAGTTACGAGTAGAGAGCGTCTTGCAAAACACTTTGAATTTTCCTGGTTTAGAAGATTAAAAATATGTTGCCTTCAAGGAATAGCAGAAGAAGAGCTACACACATATACTGGAGAAAAGATCATAGAATCATAGGATGGTTAGAGTTTGACGGGACCTTAAAGATCATTGAGTTCCAACCCTCCTTCCATGGTAAAATTTTAGGGAAGCTGTTCCATTGGAAAGAGCTGGAGCATTGGCTTGACTTTGCTGCTTTGTGCGTAAACCTAATCTCTAGGTGTAAGCAGGGCCATTGGGCTTCTAAACTGTGTACCTGTGTTACCAGTGGCTTTGTGCATACTTGTCTTTGACAGTCTGTGTTCTTAATCACCTGGCTGGTGGATAGTGGAGAAAAGCAAACCCAAAATTTTGCTTGGTAGCATTGTGACATGGCTTTGCAATTCTTGTTTGGGTTTCTTTTTTGGATTGGATTACAAATGTTGCACCCAGCAGTTAGTTTTTTATGCAGCTGCCCAACTGCGAGATGTTAGCTCCCAGGAATAGTGTACTCTGCAGAAGTTCAAGAGAAGCTGACAAAATTTTCTGTGGTGAAGTACCGTGATGATTTCCATTTCATTCCTTTGCAATGTATTGAGTATAACGATTAGATGAACACAGTAAAAAAAAAAAATCTATAATGGTTCTCTTCTTTCAATTGATACAAGAAAATATACTCAACAATATATTTATTAGGGAGTTTCTCTGGAAATAGATCCTTCCATTTGATAAAATAGATGTGTATTGACTAATGCTTCGTCACTAGGAGTATAATTCTACAGCAATGATTACTAAGGACTAATATATATGGAATAGGTTGGTTATCTTCTTTTGTCATCTTTAACCTGTTTGGTTTTTTTTTTTAATTATTGTTTTATTTTTTTGCTTACAGGTGGCAGTGTGCTGTATTTGTTTCTTTGTCATTCTTCCACTGAACCTCGTTGGTACGATTCTTGGTCGAAATCTGTCAGGACAGCCTAATTTTCCATGTCGTGTCAATGCAGTGCCTCGTCCCATCCCAGAGAAAAAATGGTAAGGAGAAGCATCCACATTAACGACATGTTTTCACTTCAGTACCTTTGAAATGCCTTTTCAGGTGTGATTATTAAAAGATTTTCTAGGATACCTTTTTTTTATTTCAATTGATTTGTGTCTAGAACACCTCTGCTGACGTTTCCTTAATACGATTTCTCTGTTGAATAAAAACACCAAGTGCAGTTAATGGTTAACAGTTGTAGCAAATTTTACGGTCCTGGATCACCAATTCACATTTGGCCTGAAATGCTCTTCAGTCTCTTACGTAAAAAGGATGGTACCATCCCGGTTCTTGATGGGTTTCTTGAAATGAAACCTCTCCTCTTTGGTTAATGCCTCTTACAGATTTAGGGTTGAATGTGCCTTGGAGGCAGAACTGTTCTGTTTAATGGGCTCCGTGTACGAGCTGAGACATATTTGCGGGGTGATGGTGGGGAGAAGCTTGCAATGCTGTTCCCAGTTTTGCACTTCTGTTAAGGGCACAGAGACTAAAATACTCCAGGTATACGGTTTGATTTGTGAATTAGCCGTTATTATTTTTGACGCAAATATAAAGGGGTGGGTGCCTAGTCTCAAAAGTACACTTGAGTTTTTGGAAAGTTATGAATGCAGTCACTTTTTCCTATTAATTTAATTCTGAGATGGAAGCAGCAAGCTATGGAAATGAAAAAAATCCTCAAAGGGTGTTTTTAATAGATTTTTCTTGTTTTCTCTGCTCAGAGGTATAGAAAAGACCAAGTGAAGGGGGCACTGAAATGTGTACACCCGTTATATCCAGGAAGTGCCGCACACTTAATCTCTTGTTAGTGCTGGGTTGTGCAGCTCAGATGCTGGGATTTGATTTATATTGTGACCCGTATCTTGGGAATCTGATGGATTTTTCTGGATCAGCATGGCAGATAAAAAGAAATAAGATACTTCTCCTGAAGCTGATGAAATTGCACACCGTCAACTTAGACGAGTCTCTCTATAAATAATAAAAGAAGCTGCAAATTAAATCACTGGTTACTAGCTAGATTCAGCATGATTGCAAGTACTACACAGAGGTCACCTTTAGTCACTGACACTATCACCTACAGGTAGCTGAGTGTTCTTTTTTGGCCATAGGCTCATGACTCAGTATAGCATTAAAAAATAAGAACTGTTTCTTAATTTTATAACTGTTACCCTGTAAAATTTTCATTGTGCTTTTTGCTGTATTTGAAGCCGCCAACAGCTTTGAGTTTTCACTGCCTTCATTTAAAGCTGATGGATGTTATGGGGCTTGATTCCTTAGGCCTGTTTCTGGACAAGAGAGATTTTTTTTCTGTGGCCTTTAAGGCTCGTTAGATGCCTAACGTTGTGCCTGTAGGTGATAGGCATGAGACTTATGTTTTGTTTCAGCTTTCCCCAAGAATAACTCCTCCTTCTATGCATACACACAACATTTTGGGGGGAATCTTCTTTGTAACATGCTGGTACGAGACAGAAATATTCTTGTTAGCATGCTTTTTGTAATTCTCCAAACTATGTTAATTATCTTATGTCTTAATATGTTTGTAAATGAAAGATTAAAATTGTCCCTAAACTAATCTTAATATCTTTCAGGTTCATGGAACCAGCTGTTATTGTTTGCCTAGGTGGAATCCTCCCTTTTGGATCCATTTTTATTGAAATGTGAGTATGTCAGCTATTTGTCAATGTGATTCAAAAGTATGGTAATTTTAAATTCAATTACAATATCATCTGCATATTTTGTTTACTCTCTTCAGGTATTTCATTTTTACTTCATTCTGGGCTTACAAAATCTACTATGTTTATGGCTTCATGATGTTGGTTCTGGTTATCCTCTGCATTGTGACAGTTTGTGTGACTATCGTTTGTACGTATTTCCTGCTAAACGCAGAGGATTACAGGTGGTAAGTATTGCATTATTTGCAGAATTAACCAGGTTGTGAGAGTTTTGTAAAAATGTAATGTTCTTAAGCTTAGATGGGTCTTTCCAGTGTTTCGTGTCCAGATTTTATCTGTAGGGAATAAAAGCAGTTCTTGGATCCTTTGTGTAGAGGAGCTTTCTGTGTATATGAGCATCTATGTGTGCATGCGCATATATATATATATATATACACAGATATATATATATATAAAAAATATATTTATTTATATATATATATGTAAAAATAGTATGCCAAGGCACACGGGAATATGAAGAAGGATCATCACTTGGTCTCAGTGTAGCTGTTGCCATAGAAGCTTTTGTCACTTGTAGCAGACAACATGCAGCTTTTGTTAAATACATCTGTAGAACCAGTATGTTGTATTTTCAGGTTAAGATTTTAGCGCATTGTTGCATCATCTTGGGAAGCCTTTTGGTTCGATATATGATCTTCATGTGTGTTAACTTTCAGGCAATGGACAAGCTTTCTTTCTGCGGCTTCAACTGCGATTTATGTTTACATGTACTCCTTTTACTACTACTTTTTCAAGACAAAGTAAGTGATAGTTTTCTTGCTTGAATATCAGGCTGCTGTATTGCCAAATAAGTTTGTTGAGAAAACCGGGGGGAAATACCCAGCATAAATTCCTATCTTTCTTTTTCAGGATGTATGGCTTGTTTCAAACATCATTTTACTTTGGTTATATGGCAGTATTTAGCACAGCTTTGGGAATAATGTGTGGTAAGTTTCAAATGTATTGACAGTTTTCTGTTGGAATTTTTCAGACTGTCATGTTTCTGATTGTAGCTCTGTTGTTTTGGTGGTGGAGTGTGTATGTTTGCAAGTTGTGCTCAAAAAACCTTACAGTCTTTAAAAAGAATCTTAGACTTCTCTGCTTATACTTGGTTCCTCCCTAATATAGGAGTTTCTGTGAATTGTATCTTTTGATAGGAAGATAATTTATGTACTGTGCAGAGATTTTCACCCTTGGTGTGAGCTTAAAAGACAGTTTTCAGCATGGAAGTAACGTAATAAAGTCAAATATACTTGTTCATCTGTTAGCTTAATTTTTATCCTTTGCTTTATGACTTTCAGAAAGTGCTACTTGATGCTTTTGCACTTTCCTATGACGTTTGCTTTTTATGTGTGATCCTTACTTAATACTTCTTAGTAGTGAATGAATAGTCCTATAGATTCTAGTGGAAGGATTTCTTTGAATTAGACATCGTGTATCTCAAATATCTTACAGCAACTTATTTTCTGTAAAGTATACATTTCTTGCTGTCACAAGAGGGTGGGTAATTTCACAACGCTTTATTAAAAAGTGGAGGGAAATCATCTGTCTAACTGCTGAGTACCTGTTCCCCTTTTCTCTCATACAATCTAATCTTGCTTCATCAGGTTCTTGGCACACTACAAGACTTCCCTGCTGTTCTGGTAGTCTTGCAGCCATTTTTTTTTTTTCTTTAATAGGCTTATACTTTCAGCTCTAATCTATTCTTTTTAGAGTGCTCAGGCTGGTATTGATTAAAACGTCTATGATGCAGAAGCCAAGCTTGCCCACCAGTTTCTGTAATTAAAATGTTTTTTAAAACATGGAAAAGGAAGATTGTCGAATGCTTTCTTATCATGGTAGGACACTACTTGATGGAATATTAGAGTAAAATCCAAATTTATTCAAAATTAGGAAATACTTTAACAAATTAAAGTTTATTTTCACAGCTCTATTGAGATTTCTTTTTAAGTGTGTTGGAAGAGAAGCTGTGAGATTCCTTTTTACTAAGAATTCCCATTTTCAGCATGTGGAGGGAAGGGAAAAAAAACCCCCACAAAAAATCCCCTGTCAAAAAGCATTTGTCTGGGGAACTTGCTGCCATTGAGGTCTAACAAAGACATTTGTGTTAGAGAATTGTGCAGTGTGCGTGCTACCGACTGTACGTCTCCCGTGAAAAGTGTGTGGAGCTGTGCTTTGGAGGCTCACACGAATGGGCGTCTTCAGTATCACACAGTTGGAAGTGAGACGAAGGAGTTTAGGATCCAAGGAAGCCACAGGGAAACTCTCTGGAGGTTTCTGTCGTCCAACTCTGGTTTTAGTGCCCCTGACAGTGCCCAGTGAACTCAAATCCCACCACGTAGAGGGATGCTTTGATCCACGAAGTCTGCTGCCCTCTGCAGAGCATCTCGGTTCTGGGACTGGACGGTAGGGAGCCCATGAGAACTTCCAAACCTTTTGAGCTCCTCGTGCTTCCCTCTTAGTGACAGAAAAGAATAAAACTTACTCTCCAACTCAGTGGATGGCTTAGGAGGTGGGTAGCTTAGAAAGGCCTCTTTGCAGTACCACACTTCAGCATCCAGATAAATAAGTATGATTGAAGGGCTTTTTTTAAAAAAAAATCTGTGCTTACAAAGTCACAACTATAGTAAGTGTTAATTGGCTTGAAGTAATAGATGGAAATTAGTAATTTTCTGTTTTGTGGTTGTTCTTCCTCACTATTTGGATTTTTCTCTTTATTTAAAAGCTTGTTGTTCTGCTGAAATATGCTTGCGGTCTATTTCTGCTAAACCTACATAGGCCCTAACCAAATTAAAACACCTTGTCAGATGGTATTTATAATAAATAAATAAAATCATTCCCTTTATTATGGATTTTTTTATTCAAATGAGCAGACTGTCCTGCATTTGTTTCAGGAGGACATTCTTTAGCTGTCATTGTCTAGGGTTTCCCCCTCCCCACCCCATGTTTTATTCAATGGCTGTGAAGTAGCCTTGAGGCTTAACCCCTGCCTTGAGTATTGGCCATTAGTGGCCTTCATGGGCAAGGCTCCTGTGATTCAGAATAAATTCTGATTTGTTTATGGGGTTGAGAGCTTGTGGTCTCATGTGACTGCTACTCTCCGCTCCTCCCCCTCACTTCCATCTCATGCACAACATTCTCTAGATCCCAAATGAAACACAATTAGTGCTTTGTTCTCCCAAATCTCTGTGGTATCTGGCATCGCATTGCTAGAAAAACCCTCAACAAACCAGTTCTGGAATGTATCTGAGTTTGGCAACTAAAATGGGCATTGGATGTGTTGGCAGTGTCTGTTTTAACAGGCAAAACGTGATGACTCTTAAAACAGGAGCCCAGTGCCGTTATTTTGTCCTTTTGCTGCATAAGACAGAAGATAAGTTTCTTGACAGGCAGAAAGACAGAGGATGAGTTTCTTGACAGGCAGAAGAACCTGCATGTGGTCCCATGTGACTCCAAGCTCCCGTCACCTCCTCTGCAGAGCCCATGCTTGGGTCTCTCAGAACACTCTACTGGTGCCTCCTCAAACTGCCTGGCCTCTGCTGCGTCCCCAGCACACTTACCACTTGCAAGAAACAACCTGATCTCACGTGTGCTGTATTTCTTTTATTAAAACTCTACTTTGTCCAAGTTTGCAATACAAATCCCTCCTGTGCTGGCCAGTAGGATGGTAGTCACGATGTTTATACAGCTTGAAAATGCTGTGCAACACAGAGGCTGACTCCAGGGTCTCTTTACCGCTCTGGTAGCGTTGGAATGATGCACCAGGTTTGCCTTGTGCAGATTTCCTGATTAGATACCAGTGTTGAGCTTGTAGGGGTCTGAAAACCAAAATTCTGTGTCAGTTTAACGGCTGACCTCATGAATTATCTGAGCAGCCCCCAGGATTTAAAGAATTCTCAAGGTTCTGAATAAATCTGTGGTCAGCAATGCTAGCTGCAGGTCTGCATGGCCTTAATTCTAAAGGCACAAAAACTTTGTATTTTTACTGAAAAACAAAGTTTTGACAGATTTTTTCTTTTTAGTGTTGGTTAAGCTTTTGTATTTAACACATCTTATGCAAGTCTGGTGCATCCCAGATCACTGAAAATGCTGTTTCATGCTTTGTTCTGGGCTTTTCTTTATTGCTTCAGGGAAGAAAAATACCCGTTTAGAGTCCGTTCTTTACTGAGCATCCAAGTGTTTGATGTTAGGAGTTCTCTTATCTTTACTGAGTTATAGGTCCTCACTTCTCTATTCTTTTCTTCCCATATTTTATGATGTGTTATTCTGGCAGGCTGTCAGCAGTTCTCTCTAATTCTTGCTTGCTTTTTCAAATTCATTTCTGACCTGAGAGTTAGCCAAAGTGACTATTTACTCTCATTTTGCTCGGAAGAGATGAAGGAGAAGCACTTGGGGGGGGGTATTCCCTGCAGGTAGCCTAAGACAACAGCATTTACTGAGCCTGGCAAACGCAAGGCTCTGGGTTTGACCAGGTGTTGCTGAACCTCTTTCTCAGAAGAAGTCTTGGTCCAGCTCATTTCTTTCCATTTTCTAGCCATTCTGAGTCCTGCAGTATTTTGGGTTTAGCATAAACTGTTGCCCCTATCAAAAACCCAGTGACCCATTCTTTTATTACTGCTGTGATAATGCATACTCTGCTCATGACTCTTACTAATTTGAAAACCACAGGTTTCAATTTCCTTTAACTACTAACTGCTACTAGTTTAATCTCTTTGTACGGACCTCCTTGGAGTTTAAGACTCCTGGGATGGGGATGTATTATTATTTGTGCCTTGTGGGAAGGAAAAAGCCATCTGCCAATAAAACACTCATCCAGAAGGCATGTAACTTATAATAAAAACCCGCCCTCCCATCCACCTTCCCTGCAGAGTGGGTGATTGTATGCTTTTTACCCTCTGTTCAGGAAAAGGGCCCCGGTTATTGGCAGCAGTGGGGGGGCTGCTATATTTATCGAGGCCAAGTGAGCATGGCCTCTTGGTAAGATGGCTTAATGGATTTAGATTGCTAGACTGGGGGAGTTCTTGCCAGACGTTCACTGGGAGCGTGGATAATTAGAGTTTGAGAACAAGTATTGCAGGTAATTTTCTGTGTGCAGAATGCATGCTTTATGTGACTCTCTCTTTAAGTGTGCGTGTTTTATATAGCTGGCTTATTTTTGGTGCTCACCTCTCTAACGTATTCGATATTTCTCGGTTTATTTTGCAGGAGCTATTGGTTACATGGGAACAAGTGCCTTTGTTCGTAAAATCTACACTAATGTGAAAATTGACTAAGGAAATAAGAAAATTGAACTATGGATCAGTTTCTGTTTTCTTGGGGATGAACTTGCACAGCAAAAAGCGCGAGAAGAGATTTGGGTTTCAACACTGGGCACTATATGGGTCTCCATTTTGCGGATGGCTTAAAAGTAACATCTATTTCATTGATCCTAGGTTCTTACTGACTGCTTTCTCCAACTGTTCACAGCAAATGCTTGGATTATATGCAGTAGGCATTACTACAGTACGTGGCTAATCTTCCCCAAAAAAAAAAAAACCAACAAAATACAAAAAACCTAGCTCATTAAAGATGAATAGACTAGCTCTCTTCAGTGAAGAGGACAAACGGTTTATTTAAAGCATTTGTTCCATTCAATAAAAAGAGGGAAACTTGGCTGCTAAAACTACTTGATTAGTAGTCTTCCTGGTACTTAACATTTCTAAATTATGTAAAAATGCCGTTCCAGAAAGATTACTCTTCTGATTTTTACTGCCATTGCCAGGATAGGAGGTATGTTTTATATTTTGACTCCAGGTGCTTTTTGGTTTATTTGCGATATCGACTATACCCTACACTCATTTGTTTAAAAAATAATTTAAAAAATATATAAAAAACCCATATGCATGTAATATATCAGCTATTGTTCTAGTTGGACCAACTTCCCTTTATTTATCTTTAAAGTAATATCCAGCTACATCTTAAATCCATCCAAAGAAAATACAGTCTGAAGACGGGATTCGTTCTCTGCAATGCAATTTACTGTACAGTTAGAAAGCAAAATGTTAAATGAAGAGGATTTTTTGTTTTTTAATAAACACCTTGAGGTCTAGATTAAAACAAAACCAACGTTTTAACTGAATGTCTAAAGTGATTCTCCTTTTTTTCCAAGTTAGTCTTGCATTATTTTTATTTTTTTTTGTTTGGGTTTGAATGAAGATTTTCCTTTAGACATTATACAAGGGGTAATAAGTGTATATAACATTAAATAATGTAACTTAGGTGTAGATCCCAAATGTATTTGGATGTACAGATTTACTACAGAGTACTTTTCTGATGATTCGGTGTAAAAATGTGTGAATTTGGGTGGCTTTTTCCATCTTGCCTGCCATTGCATGAAAAGTTGGGGTTTCTTCACAATGTGTGTATGTCATGCTTTTCTGTTCTATTTCCTTTCTCAAGCTCTTACAGGAATTAAATTTGTAATTTAGAACATTTTAATTTTTGTTAATCCTCTCTGGACACTTGTGTAACATCAAAAGCACAGTTGCTTTAGAGTGTTCAGAAAACTAAAATAAACTTTTCAGACAAAAAAAAAAACCCCAATGTTCCGATTGTGAAAATAGATGAGTTTGCAGTTGAAAAATGTTTGAAAGGGCAATATTGCTGACCTCCCAGTTTCTGTACACCATATTCCTCTGGTTTTCCAATCCCCAAACCCCATGCTTTGAATTTAGAATTTGCTTATGACTGTGTTGTACGATACAGCTCCAAAGTGGATGACCAGCCCAAAAAGATGCTTCTTGGCTGAACTCTTTGTGGAGAAATCTTGATTTGTGATCCAGCGAGTGTACTGAGAAAGGTGGGGGTGAAATAAACGGGCAAATAAAGGTTAAGTCTTTCTAAGCTGACTGCTAATGATGCGCTGTGTTTAGCTAGAAGTACCCTGAATGTGTTTGTGAGGGATTTGAGAGCCGGTTGCTTGATTTGGTTGGGTTTTATTTTTTTAGGCATGTGCCACGTTAGGGATGGTTTCATCAGTGTCGCTGTCTGAAATAGAGCACCTGCCATGGAGAAGGCAGTTTCCTGAATTTAAAAAATAAGGAGAGTATTTGTATTGATTCACACTGCCTTGTCTCTCTCTAAGCTGTACTGATGTAGCCACAGGGAGAAACAGCCTTTGGGTTGGAGGTTGGGGGAACTGAACTGAGAGGTAACAGTGACGAGCAGTGCATCCCGCTGGACAGAGCTTCTGAAAAGGATTTTTGAGCTTTCACCTCTGATTTCCCCAGTCAGTTTTAACCAATCTGTTGGGAAATAATTAAGTTTTGCTTCAAGTGAATGGTTGGTGTCTGTACGTCAACACTCTGCCATTGAACAAAAGATAAGTTTGGGGGTTTTTTGGGGTTTTTTTTAAAGTACAGGCTGATTTTGAGATGAGCTCATAAACTGGGTCAACAGTTTTCCTTTGTTCCAAAACGTGGAGACTTAAAGCAAAAAATGGGTTTTGTGTGAGTTCTCGCTAGTGCGTACGGCTGCGGGAAACCCTCTTTCCATCCATGTTCTTCGAAATCTGAAGCGAGAAATCATCTCCACGCAGTAAATGCGTTTAAGTACTCTGCCGAGCTCTAAGTTATTTTTTTTTTGAAGGGAATATTTTGCTAATGGCTCTGTTTCTCTGTTTAGAGCACTGCTATGTGATTAGTCCATCAGAAATGTCACCAAACCGTTTGTGAATTTCATTTAATCATATTTTAATGCCACAGAGCGGTGGGCTGCCTACTTGCTTTCTCTCTCCTTTGGCATTATTAGCTTTTTTTTTTTTTTGCATATCCAGATAGGACCGTATAGCTCTTAAAGTGACATTGAAAAGACACTGCACAGGCATCGCTTTTGTTTCTGCAAGTACGTTCCTCTGGAGAAGTACCATGTTCCAATAATTGACATTTTTATTGACGATTTTATCTGCCCTAGCACATGAGTAAGTGGGGAGGTTTGCTTTGTTTTCCCCCTCTCCTTTTGGTTTCTGAAGGGGTGCAAAATGTGACCAGTTTCCAACAGCTTGTCATTATGGTGGTGGTTGGCTGGGGCAAGGCTGTTCATTTGCCTCAAAAAATCTGTGGATATAGCTTGAACCATCTTGCTTACTAAAATTCGGAAGCTCTCTGCTTAGACGATGTAGTCCTTCCTCTTTTATGGAAGAAATAAAGATCTTACAGCCAACACTCTTCTTCCTATGGTTGTTTCTTAGGAGTTTCTGGTTCTTGAATGGAAGCTTTATGGATAACTCTACAGTTGGCCACTCGGGGCTTCTCTTCCCATTTCTGGTGCAGAGAAATGAGGAAATAGTTGTGTAGCAATAACCGATCTTGATCAAATGCTTTAGATAAATACAATTGCAAATCTTTTCAGTTGAGGCAGAGTGCATATAGAAGGCACCTCTGCTACTTCATCTACGGAAAGTGGTGAGTGCTGGATTGGAGATAATGGGAGACTGCAAATAAACATTACATTATGCTTTTTTTTTTTTTTTGGATGTCTGAATGTTTTGAAGCCACAGTGTCTATTAATTCCTCTCCAGAATGACATTCCAAAGTGTGTAAAGGGCACACAATTAAATTGTTTTCAGTACGATAGTCTAGGTGTCTTTCTTTAACAAGTTCCAGCTTAAACAAGAAAACAACCAAACAAAACCAACAACAAAACCAAACAAACAAAAAAAAAACCGAACTAAAAATCCCCCAAAACCTAATACTGTTGAATTTTAACGCTTTTGGTGCTAAAATTGAGTAAAATTAATAGCATCTTCTTATCACTGTCACTACTGGAGAAAGTTAACATTTTACTCTTGCTTCAGCATCACCAGATCCAGCCAAATTTGCCCAACGAAGTAGACGTTGGCAGTTTCACTGAAGACAGCACAATTGTCTAACTGGGAGCTGCATCAGATGTTTCTCCACCAGAATGTGGTCGAAAAGCATAAGCTTAGGGGAAAAAAAACCCCAAGCCTCCTACCCAGTCCGTGAACTGCAGGCAAGTAAACTTGAGTGGTTGGAGCTGGAGTTGAGGGGTCCTCTTACCTTGAATTAATTCTTCATTGTGCAGGTTGTGGTTCATTTATCAAGAGTCAGTTGGTCCTGTAGGTTGATTCCCCCTTTTTTTTTGATCCCAGGAGAGCCAGCAGATTAAAATAAATCACCTCTTACCAGAGTCAGCACTGAAGTCACAAACCACTCCACCGCTGTTGGATGTCTGTTGGAAGAAACCCACATTTCCAGATTTTGAAGCAGCGCATGTATGGCTTGTGTTCTTCAGGAGGACATTTTCTCAAGAAAAACCCAAATTTTGATGCCATTTATTTTCCAAAGGCAGAAGTACAGAAGTGAGCCTTGCAACGAACATTTGCTTTTGGCTAAATGACTTTGGTCATTTAAATAATTCTAATTTTCTGAGAGGGCATCTGCAAGTAGTTCTTTGTGTCTCGCGGTTTTACCCAGGAGGTGCTTTTCCAGTTGGGGGAAGGGGCTATTTCACTATTTCCTTTTATGCCTAGTTACGTGGTTCTCAAAATTTTCTTCAATTCTTGGGTTGTGGCATGTGGAACAAAACAAACAAAGGGAGAACCCATGAATTTGGAAAACTTTGTGCAGTTCAGGTAAATTCAAGCAGGTCTTGGAGAGAATCACTTCAAAGGGCAAAAACTCAATTAGGAAAAGGATAAGAAAAAGTTGTTTTTTCTGGTGGACTAACCTTTTTCAAAGCCTGTTTCAAAAAAAAAAATAATCATCAGTCAGGGTATCACTCATCCCCAACCCCCTATGGGTTATGGTCCTTTTGCTTTCATCGGTGTATTGGCCATGGTGCAAGGCTTTTGCAATAACCTGAAGAGTTCACCTGGCAGGAGTAAGGGGGATGCTGTTGTTATAAGTGGTTTTGGTGTGTTGAGAGGTCCATTTTCTTGCCAGCCCCTAGAAATGCAACACAGAGCAATATGTCAAGTATCTCTGGAGGTTCTACCATGCTGAGGCTTTATTTCTCATGGAAAACAAACCCTTAGGAGGTTTCCTTACGTTCTAGATGGAGGATCTCCTTCAAGACCTTGGGCGTGGAGCGTTCCAGAACAGAACTATTTGAGTTCATACTTTGTTCTTCAGCTGGCGTTGCATGACTACAGCATTCCAGAAAATACATCCTTTTTTAGAATTAGGAGTTTATGTGCAATAAGCAAAATACGTAATTCTGTAGAACTGTTACTTTTTTGGGGGGGTAGAGGGAGTTTCTATTACAAAACAATATTAACTTAGAAATAAACTCCTCTAATGCTTTCCCATATGGAATCATAGGATCATAGAATGGTTTGGGTTGGAAGGGACCTTAAAGCTCATCGAGTTCCAACCCCCTGCCATGGGCAGGGACACCT